>JZKD02S1704263.1:128997-149978 GCA_000966675.3 Picea glauca
AATTCTGCCCTTGAGATTGACATTTCCTCCCATCCAAAAGAATTGAATATTGAATCTTCCCCACAGGAAGAGGATCCCTCTTCATCCCCTTTGGATTCATCACCTAGCAAACATTTGAAAGGTGTTTTGCACACTTACACAAATCTGCCTGTCCTAGAAGAAATTCTCCTTGATCTCTCCTCCAAGGGTGAAGAAAACCTAGCTTCGTTGCTCAGTCAGTTCTATAAAGCCTCCTACTTTCCACCTCCCCCCGAAACTTCTGCTCAGGGTGAAGTAGGATAGCCATTCGGTTCGAATTCATGCCACTCATCTCCTCCATCTTCTCCTACGAGTTACTCATCCCTTCCATCATCTCCTACAATTTCCTCATCTGTACCAACCACCAATACTATCATGGCTATCCCTTTGACCAGAATGGAACAAATCTTGGCAAACAGATATGCCCCTCTTGTCTTGCCAAACCCCCTGTCTTCCATGCCAACTGGTGATTACCAGAAATACATGTCGAAGTTTACATGAGCAGGTGAATACACAGCTGGAGAACACATTGAAGCGTTTTATGCTTATGCTGAAAACATAAATATTTCAGAAGAAGATGTGTGGACTAGAGTGTTTGTGCAAAGTCTAGATGGCCAAGCCCGCAAGTGGTTCAAGGAGCTGCCAGCAAATTCAATCACTGGAATTGAACAACTAGATGAAGCATTCCTGAAATATTGTGGAGAAAGACGAGATCTCTTATACTACATGTCTGAATTTGGAAATTTGAAGAGAGGAGATGAAGAATCAGTCTCAGACTTTATCAAGAGATTCAACAAAATGTTTGGTAAAATCCTGGCAGAGATTAAACCAAGTGATGCTTCAGCAAAGATCACCTTCTCTGTTTCCTTTGATGCAGACTTTTGTCTTATCCTTAGAGAAAGACAGTCAAGTACACTTGATTTAATGCAAGATGCTGCTCTCGAGGTTGAATCCAACATTTTAGAATCACAAAAGCTTAAAGGAAGGGCTGAGAAGAAGAAGGTTGTTGTCGAGCCATCCTCTTCGGCAAATAGTAAAATGGAAAAAATGGCCAAAATGCTCGAAAGTTTGACATCTGAAATGTCCAAGCTGAAGATCCAAAATCAGCAGCCAGAAAAAGAAAAGGAGCCTAATACTTTTGCCCCCAGAAATCCAAATGCTTTTCCTTATAGAAGAAATAACCCACCAATTCAGATTCTGCAAAGAGATAGAAACCTAGCTGAGGAGCAGAGGATCAGAGCACCTCTCCAAAATGCAGTATTGGATGAAGAGCCACAACCATCTTCTGATGAGATTGAAGATGCTGATGAAATAAACTATTTCGGTGATGAGAATGAGTCCTCTTTTTTGACACAGATAGACTATGAGGAGGCCTTAATGGATCAGCAAATTCAAGAAGCTGGTGTAGAGGAAGCTGTCTACTTGACAGATGATAAGAAAGGTTACAATTTAAGGTCAAAAAGTGCTGGTCCAAAACCACCTTCTGCTGCCCCTGCAAAGAGTAAGGAAGATTCTGCTCTCACGAGAAGTAAAGAAGCTGCTGCAAATCAGCCTCCAGCTCTGGAAAGCCAACTCTCTCTTCAGCAAAACATCAGAAAAAACAAATTCAGCCCCCAGCCAAAGAACAAGTCAGTCTAAAGGCTCCTTCCCATGAGGTAAAAGTTTCAGACAGACCAGCTCTCCCTTTCAATTTTGAGTCTGAAATTCAAAAAGTTAAAATACCCATGCCACTAACYGAACTCATGAAGAATGAAGCCTTTAAAGCAGTCATCTTAAAGTCTCTTGAGCCTAAGCCCTCTCCATCAGACGATTTTGTTAACCTACAAGATGATAAGCCCAAGGTGACTATAGGTCCCATGATAGAAGACCGTGATGATTCTTGTCCACCATTTTACATATCTTTAAATGTCCATGACAAAATCCTTCACAATTGTCTGCTTGATTCTGGGGCATCGCATAACCTCATGCCTAAGGCTGTGATGGATGAGCTTGGCCTCGAAGTCACTAAGCCATATCAGGACCTATTTTCCTTTGACTCTAGAAAGGTCAGATGTCTTGGCCTCATTAAAGACATGGTCATAAACCTTGCTCAGCTGCCAATGAGGAGCATGGTGATGGACGTGGTGGTTGCTGATATCCCACCCAAGTTTGGGTTGCTGTTGTCTCGTTCATGGGGAAAGAGATTAGGAGGTACATTACAAATGGATCTCTCCTATGCTACGATTCTAGTGTTTGGCGGGGAGATGAAAATACTTTACAGGGAAAACCATCTTGATTATATCATCAACGATGGTAAGAATTCCGTCAACCATCCTATCTATGCCGTGGATACGGATTTTGGCTCCTGTATTCTCCAAATTGAGGACGAGCAGTCAGCGCCTGTGCAGCTTGCGAAGCCTATCGAACAATAGATTGAAGGTGAAGACATTTCTGTCTGGACAATGTACTTTGATGGGGCCAGCACTAGAGACTCAGTCGGTGCTGGAGTTGTGTTCATCTCTCCAACAAAAGAAACCATATCACTGTCTTTCAAGCTTGACTTCAGAACCACAAATAACATAGCATAGTATGAGGCTCTGATGTTGGGATTAAACGCAACAAAGGAATTGGGGATAAAAGGTTTGAAGGTATTGGGAGATGCAGACCTCATTGTGCAACAGGTAAACAACACCTTTCAGGCTAAACACGTCAGGTTAAAGGGAGACAAGGTATGGAAGCTGCGTGAATCTTTTTCTGTTTTTGAAATTTCATACATACCAAGGGATTTGAATCAGCTCGCTGATTCAGTTGTTGTTTCAGCCAACACATTCATTCCTCCCATGCCCCCTAAACTCAGTTATGAAATTCAAATAAAATATCGACCCTCCTTACCCGATAATGTCAAGTATTGGAAGGTTTTTGAAGATGACAATGAACTCAGCAGATTTCTCCAAGTGGTTGATGAGTTTTCTGACCTGCACATCGATCAACAGAACCTTAATGAGGAAGAATTGCAGAAACCTGAGCTAAAGAAGAAGTTGGGACAACATGAGATTGTCTAGTTGCCAAACAACTACATACCTCGAGGTTTGGTACCCTTAGAGAGGTTGTTCGACCATAACGATGTCCCCTACCAGCCATACAAGAAGGAACAAGACCCCGCTGTTCAGGAGCATAACATAGGAGCTAACAGCCAGCCCAAGTTCATCAATTTGTCTTCTGAATTGACTGTCGATGAGAAGTCAAAATACTGTAGTGTTTTGAAGGAATTTTCTGATGTGTTTGCTTGGAAGTACAGCGATCTAAAGACCTATGATCCTGATATTATTCAGCATAAAATCCCTCTTGAAAAAGATATTATTCCGTTCAAGCAAAAACTCAGGCCTATCATCCCTTTGCTACTGCCAGTGATCGAGAGAGAAATTAAAAAACTCCTAGATGCCAAGATCATAGTTCCTTTGAGATATTCAAAGTGGATTGCCAACCTGGTAATCGTAAGGAAGAAGAATGGGGAGGTAAGGTTGTGCATAGACTTCGGAAACTTAAACAAATGCTCAAAAAAGGACAACTACCCCCTCCCTAAAATGGAACACTTGTTATAGAGGATCTCAGGGGCAAAGGTCATGTCCTTTCTTGACGGATTTTCCAGTTATAATCAGGTTGTTGTCCATCCGGATGATCAGGAGAAAACTGCATTCACCACTCCTTGGGGAACCTTTATGTACTCAAAAATGCCCTTTGGATTAATGAACGCTGGGGCTACATTCCAAAGGGCCATGGATATAGCGTTTGTGGGAGAGAAGGACAAATTCATCCTCATATACCTTGATGATATTACTGTGTATTCCCAGCAACCATGAGGAACATTTGAAACATCTGAAAAGAGTATTCTTAAAGTGCAGACAATTTGGGATTTCACTCAATCCCAAGAAATCACAGTTTGCTCTGAGAAAGGGTAAGCTCTTGGGTCACATTGTCTCATCTGAAGGTGTCATGATCGATCCAGCAAGAGTGGAGGCCATCCAAAAGATGTCTTTACCAAGGTTAAAGAAGGACATACAGTCATTGCTTGGTAAGATTAATTTCGTCAGAAGGTTTGTGCCCAACTTTGTTGAATTAGTCAAACATATAACTTGCATGCTAAAAAAGGGGGCTGAAGTCAAATGCACAGACAGTGCAAAAAACTCTTTTTAGGATATCAATAAGGAAATCATCGAGTCTCTGATTCTGATCAGCCCAGACTACAGCAAGACGTTCTATATCTTTTCCTTTGCTTCCTATGACACAGTAGCAGCAGTCCTACTTCAGAAAGACGAGGAAGATTTTGACCATCCCATGGCATTCTTTAGCAGGACACTCAGGGATGCAGAACTAAGGTATGAGCCCATCGAAAAACAAGCTTACGCTCTTATAAAATCTCTAAAAGCATTCAAAATTTATATTCTTCATTCGAAGGTCATTGCATACGTTCCCTCATCTTCTGTAAAAGATGTTTTGACGCAGCCAGATATCGACGGTAAAAGGGAGAGATGGATAGAAAATATAATAGAATTTAATATCGAGGTACAACCCACCAAGCTGGTAAAAGGCCAAGGCCTCGCCAAACTCTTAGCAGAGGAAAATCGTAAGTTGTTGGATATTAATTTCATAGAAGAAATTTCAGAAAATTCACCGGCAGATTCGGCAGTAGACGGACAGCATGACAGTCAGCAAGTGGCAGGGCATTTGTCCACCTGTGAATGGTATGCTGGCATCATACATTTTCTGCAAAAACTCGAAGTTCCTCCTGAACTCAGTTTAACTCAAGCTCGGGCTCTCAAACTTAGAGCTGTCAAATTCTGCATCTATAACAATTTGCTGTATTGGAGGGACCCTACTGGCCTGCTCCTCAGGTGTTTGGATAAAGAAGAGGATGTCGAAGTAACATATCAGTTCCACTCAGCTGACTGTAGTGGCCATCACTACTGGAAGACCACTGCTCATAAGATCCTGAGGGCTGGATATTATTGGCCTTTTATGTTTGTTGATGTATGTTCGTTCGTCAAATCGTGCGACAAATGCCAAAGATTCACCGGTAAGTAGCAACTCAAATATTTACCCCTGAGGCCCATTGTGGTTGACGACCCTTTCCAGTAGTGGGGCCTAGATTTCATCGGTGAAATAAATCCTACATCCAGCGGCCAGCACAAGTGGATTCTAGTAGCCACTGACTACTTCACAAAGTGGATAGAGGCAGTCCCTACACGGAATGCTACACATCAGGTGGTCATAAAGTTCCTCTACGAAAATATTCTGAGCAGATTTGGATGTGCCAAGAGGTTGGTGGCGAATAACGCATCAGTATTCAAATCATAAGCATTGATGGACATGTGTGAGTCTCTGGGCATCCAGCTGGTACACTTGACTCCATATTATCCTCAAGGTAATGGCTTAGCGGAATCGTCAAATAAGAGCTTGATAAAGATCATAAGAAAACTATTAGAAGAGAATAAAAAGAGCTGGGATTCCAAATTGAAATTCGCTCTGTGGGCAGACAGAGTAACCACTAAAAAATCTATAGGAACTTCTCCTTTCAAGATGGTTTATGGTACTGATGCGATCTTCCCTCTTCAGTTAGTGTTGCCGGTGGCTAAGTTCTTTCAGGAGGATCAAACAGAGAAAAATGGCATGGTAAGAAGGATGTTGGACTTGGTGGAACTACAGAAATCTCGCGAGCAGTTAGTGGACAGATCAGAAGCACATCAAATGCAGATCAAAAGGACATTTGACAAGAAGGCGAAGGAGGACAGTTTTCAGATCAGTGACTGGGTGTTGAAATGGGATGCTCTTCGACAGGAAAAAGGCAAGCACGATAAATTTGATTCTTTGTGGACAGGCCCTTTTATGATCACTCAGGTACAAAACAACAACACTTTCATTCTGCAGAACCTGGAGGGTGACGAAGTGTTCGATAGCTCGGTAAACGGGCATTTTCTGAAACTTTATTTCATTTAAGGCTGCAAAGCCTTGACATTGTAAATAGTGTTAGTTTTGATTTTTCAATAACTCCATGCCCAATGGAACTCTAGCAGATAGGTTAGTTTTTAGGTTCTTTTCCAGGAAAGGCATTGATTCTGTGGTTCTTGAAGCCTCGCAGGGAGGCGTTCATCCCCAATAGGAGCTAGTGTTAACTCCCCAAATAAATTATTAGTTTATTTGTTTAGTAGATGATAGGTTGGTCCCAAAATTTGATTTCTAAATTTCTAGCAATAAGATTAGAAAGTCTGTTTTCCAAAATAATCCCAAAAGACAGGTTGGTTTTGTTTCGGTCAAAGAAATTAGAAAAGCAGCAACTTTCGGTGGTTTGGGCGAGCCTCCAGCGTGCTCATTAACCACCGAAAGTGTTCACTTTCGTCGGATAAATGGTCGATACAAAGGGTATGAAACCACCGAAAATGTTTCCACGGGCAGACAGAAAGCTCCTGCTTTCGCACGAGCCAGTTGTCAAAATTCATTGCAATGATTGATATGCAACTGCCAAAAGCTCGCATCGTGGGAGATGATGTTCATTTGTGGTGTTCAGTCAGCAAAGGTTCAAAGCACCCGCGCATTTTCCATTACACAAATCATTTCAAATATATGCAGTGCTGTCATTGACAGATACGATCGCATGGAGATTCCCTCTTTCACAGTGGCAGATACATCAAACATCATTATCAGGTTGTTCATTCATTTTGAAACTCAATATGTTGTGATGAAGCCCGAGGATCGCTGAAGAAAACTACAATCACGTGATTCCATCAACAAATCGTGGTTTTCAAATCCGGGTCCCTCTTTCTCGGGCGATTGGTGAGCTGTCTCCAAGTTCAACCAACATCTCGAGCCAAGGAAATTGGATCGGGTCATCAGGTAAGACTGGAAGCCATCCCCTGTTAAAATTTATAAATACAAATTTCCCCGAAAATATGAAGTTTCGGCACCCTTCAGTTTCACTTTCATTTGAATATGAGTCGGTATTTTAATCCTGTGCTCCGTCGAATGATTTCACCGATTGTTCATGAGTAATATCAACTATATCTTTAGCACCCAGAAGCTTGTTTTTCAAACATTTGGTTATTCACAGTTTCATACACAGTCAATATTCAGTCATGACAAAAGACAGCCCTGCATTAAGGTCAGAAGCAGATGGTATGTGGTGCTTTGAGGAACATCCAGAAGTTGCAAAATGTTTTAAACAGGTTGGAGTTTTATCATATTGTGAGAAATTGACAGTCTTCCACCAACAAATTGCTGAAGTATTTTCCCTCTCATACGATGGCAGGGTTGTCAAAATAGGCAAAGAAGAGTTCATAATTGACGAGGCATCTATTGCCGAATACACAGGTTTTCCTAGGACAGGGGTTTGCTGGTTCAAAACTTCTTCACCTTCAAACGTTGAGTTCAGATCATACCTATTGCCAGTGCCTAAAACATTGATTTGGAACAAATATATTCCTATGTCATATCTTGAAACGAAGTGGTAGAACCTTCTGAAGGCGATTCTGGTATACATTACCTGTGAAGGGCGTTATAACAAAGTGTTATACTATCATTTTAAATTGTTAAATCACTTCACATGCAGGGAACCCTTAAACATACCATATTTATTTCATAAGACCTTGATTAAAATGGAAAAATAGGTAAAGGCTCAGCCCACTAAAGTCTCAAGCAGAATATCTCATCAAGGGTTGATTACCCTCCTTGTCAAATAAGCTCTTCACAGGAAGCAAATAGAATGGAGTTTCTTCTTGTTCTGGAACGAGTTTCAGACAGAGAAACCTCCAGAGATGAAAACAAAAAGGTCCAGAAGCAGGAATGATCCTACTAGTCATAGGAGGAGAAAGGGGATTTCGATGTCCATGGATTCTATAAAGGCAACACCCAGCAAGCAGGGAGAAACCAAGAAGAAATTAAAGATCGAAGGTAGAAACCCTGTCACAACAAAAAATCCACTCAACTTACCCTACAGTGATTCTGATTCCGAGCAGGAGATATCAAATTGACAGGATACCTTGCAGACTAAACCTGATGCAAAACTGAAGATAAATACACCTCCATATAAGCCTACAGAAACACATAGGAAACCGAAAGTAGAAGCTTCATCTAGCAAGCCTCAGAAATGCAAGACCAGGAAAATCAATAAGCTTCTGAGAGAAATTTATGAGATGAAAGTACTTGAGAGGGTAATTAAAAAGGAAAACGCAGATCTAACAGAGAAGGTTGATGATCTGTTCAAAGAGAATGAAACTCTTAAGGAAAAGCATGATTCGATCAAAAGTAGAAACAAAGAGTTAATTAGGGAAAACATGAAATTGTACAGACAGCTAAGGGTCCTTAGGCTCAAGCTAAAGAAGTTCGAATCATCAGAGCAGGAACAAACAAGGTTAAACACCTTGGCCAATCTGGCCACAACCATAATAAATGTAACCGATTCTCCTGCACAGCCAACAGAGATTCGAAGGTCTGCTCGAATCAAGACTACAGCAGCTATGAAAGATTAAGTGTCAAGGGAGGTTTCATAACTCTCGTTTTTGCAATTTTGAAAGGTCTTGAAAGTGAAACTGTCGGTGGTTTAGGCGAGCCCCACTGTGCTCATTAACCACCGAAACAGGCACTTTCGGTGGATAACTCACCCCGGGACTGTTCCAGTCAACCACCGAAAGTCTGTTTAACCAGAATTCGAACAAGTTTTTGAATAGGTCGGTGATTTTTGACATGAAAGGGTTTGGAACCTTTTCCAACGCATATCTAATGAATTATCAGACTCAGTTCAACAGTCATTTTCGGTATATGATGAAGCAAGGGATTATTTCAAAGTATATGGACAATTTCATTTGAACCGAAAGGCAGGGTATTTTTCCACATTAGCCAACTCGACTTGATCTCCATGGAGAATGATATTTTAGCGTTGGAAGGTTGTCTACACATCATCAACAGTCAACAGAGGAAAATCATGGATTGATCTCCTTTTGAGGAAATATCCCACATATTTTGTAACAGATTTTACTTGCTATTTTGAGTTGATTTGATCCATGTTTTTAGGATCAAAGAACTATTTTGTAAATGCTATAAGTATTAGAATAGATGAAGAGCCAGGGGTTCGATTTTGTATGTTATTATGCTGATACTGTAACACAAGACTAATTCTTATTTTATAAAAGATTTCAAGCTTTCGTCGGTGGTGTTGTCAGACCTCTCTCTCTTGTCTCTGATATCTTGTGAGTGAATGCTCTTTGTTAATGCTTATTTAATATGTATGTGACTGTCATCTCATATGTTGATTGATTAAGTTGATGATCATAAGATATTTCTGGTTATTTAACCCATTGTACTTGTTGGTATGAAGTATAGTCTGGTTCAATAGCTATCCTCTTTACCTTTTAATCAAACCCTGTCTGACTGCATTGCTAGAAGGCCTTGAGAGATTTTGTATTCCTAGACAGTCCCAAAAACACAGTCCAGCCTCTAGTTATTCACCTTGATCCATAACCCATTTCAATTATTAAGAAAAATTCTTCAAAAAGAGTTAGTTACCAGGCATCTCCGACTTACAGCCTAGGAGAGTTTCCTGGAGAGATAACACCTTGGGTTCTGCATCTCCTCCTTCTCTTAATTTTGTTGTGAAAAAAGAGGAACAAACCTCATTTCCTATGGAATCTATACCATATTCTTCCAAGACACAACCTCTCCTTGTGAAAATTGAAATCTCTCCATCCTACATTCCTCCTTCTCCCAAACTACACATAATCAAGACTGCAGTTGTACCAGTAAAGACTCAATCTTCTCCTTGTTCTCCTAGGAATTATAATCCAATGGAAGGTGATAAAATTCCTAGAAATAAAATGAATGCTATAGTGGTTGCTAGGTATGCCCCTCTTGTGTTGCCTCATCCTATGAATTCTGTCCTAGTTGGAGACTACCTTAATTACATGCCCAAATTTACAGGGGAAGAGGATATAACTATAGAGGAACATATTGCAGCCTTTTATAGCTATGATGACAATCTTAATATTGAGAATGAAGATGTTTGGATGAGAGTTTTTGTACAAAGCCTTGATGGTGAGTCTAGGAAATGGTTTAGGGGTTTAACTCATAGATATATCACTATAATTGAAGCTCTATATGATGCCTTTTTAAGGCATTGGGGAGATAAGAAAGATTTTTTATATTATATTATAGAGTTTGGGTCACTCAAGAGGAAAGAAGGGGAATCTGTTTCAGATTTTTCAAAGGGATTTAATAAAATGTACAACAAAATCCCCACAAACATTAATCCCACTGAAACTTCTGCCAAGATCACCTATGTCATTGCTTTTGACCCTGAGTTTTTCCTCTTGTTGAGAGAAAGGATATCTACCTCTATATCTCATATGCAATATGTAGCCTTGGAGGTAGAATCTAATATATTGGCAACTGATAAGATTAGGGGAAAAGATGATAGAGATAGGAGAAAAAGTAGGGCTGAAGCCTCAGCCTCTAATTCCTCTAGTGTTAATCCTCAAGTAGATGAAATAACAAAATTGGTTAAATCACTTTCTGCTGAAATGGAAAAGATGAAGCTTGAGGAAAAACAAAATTATAGAAACACACAAAATGTTTATAACAAAGGAAATTTCAGGAGACCAAATAATGCTCCTCGGGTCCTTCAAAGAGATCAAAGAAATATGGATGACCAAACATTCCAAAACCGTCTCCAAAACAACATGGTTGATGATGAAGTAGGAGAGGATGAAGAAACATATCCAAAAATTCATTGTGTGGGTGATACCTCTCCATCCCCTCATCTAACTCAGTCTCCATATGAGGAGTCACTTATGGACAGTCAATTGAATGAATTGAGTAAATGGGGGAAAGCCAATGAAAATCCAAATAAATACAACTTAAGGTCAAAAAATAAGAAGGGGAAGCCTAGCACATCAGATCATCCCACCAAAACAATTTTTTTTTATTAAAGTTGTGATTTCTAGTAGCAAATAAAAAGAGGAACAAAACTCGCAAACAATGATTAAGACCCTTATTTTAGAAATCAAGGATATTTTGAAATCTCCCTCTCCTTTTATCTTTGAGAATTAAATTCAAAAGATAAAAATCCTAGTACCATTTTTAGAGACGATTAAAAATGAAGAGTTTAACAAATATCTTTCCAAGATGTTGCAACCCGAATCTTCTTCCAATTGCATTGACTCAATGAACCTACAAGATGAAAAAATAGCAGTCATATTGAGACCTTTGGTAGAATATAGGGATGAATCTTCTCCTCCATTATACACATCATTGAATATTCATGCTAAAGTTTTTCACAATTGCTTGATGGACTCAAGTGCATCTCATAACCTTATGCCTAAAACTGTCATGGATGAGCTTGGTTTGGAAATTAAAAAAACCTATCTTGACCTATACTCTTTTGACTCCATAAAAGTGAAATGCCTTGGAGTGATCAAAGGCCTGGTTTTCACCTTGTTTCAATTGCCCATGAAGAGTGTGGTCATGGATATTGTGGTGGTTGATGTCCCCCCTAAGTTTGGGATGCTATTATCAAGGTCTTGAATCAAGAGACTAGGGGGAAATTTTCATATGGACCTTTCATATGCCATTATTGTTGTATTTGGAGGAGTGCATAGAAGGATTTATAGTGAAGCACAAATAGCTTACATCATTAGTGATGAAGCTAATCCTACAAATCACCCCATTTTTGCAATTGATATTGATTTAGGATCCAATATTTTACAGGTCATTGATGCTCCTCAATCACCTATTGAAATAAAAAAACAACCTATTAAAACTTGTGAGATGCCTCCTCAAAATAGCCTAGTGTGGAAGTTGTTTCTTGATGGGGCCTCTTCTAAATAAAGTGTTGGTGCTGGAGTGGTCTTTATTTCCCCAACTCAATAAATCATATATTTGTCTTATAAACTAGAATTTGAAACTACAAATAATGTAGAAGAGTATTAGGCTCTTGTTTTGGGTTTGAGAGATGCTAAAGATATGAATATTGAAGAGTTAGTAGTGTTTGGAGATGCTGAACTAATTTCACATCAAGTTAAAAATCGGTATCACGCTAAACACCCCAGGTTAAGGACTTACATAAATGACGTTTGGGATCTTATTGAAAAATTCTTGTTAGATTTTAATATCTCTTTTGTTCCAAGAGAAGAAAATACTATGGCAGATTCTTTGGTTGTTTCTGCAAGTAATTTTAAAATTCCTTTGTCCCCCAAACTCAAATATGATGTGGAAGTGAAGTATAGACCCTCTATACCTAACAATGTCAAACATTGGAAGGTCTTTGAGGATGATCTTGAGATTAAAAGGTTTCTGGAAACTGTGGAAGAGTTTTCCACTCTTCATATTGATCAAGATCATGATGATACAAAAATCCCTCATGCTGATATTTTCCTATATAAAAATGAAGACCACAAGATTTCCCAACTTCCCAGTAACCATATCCCAAAAGGATTGGTTCCTTTGGAGAGATTATTTGACATAAATTATGTTGTTGTGAAGGTGAAAGGTTCAAATGAAGAAGTTGATGTGACATAATGCAACCTACATACAAAGAAAAATCCAAAATATGTCAAATTATCTAGCAGTTTATCAAAGGAACAAAGTGTTGAGTACTCAACACACTCTAAAAATAGTTTGTTACCATTTACTTTTTTGGATACCACTCGATCTTTTGCATTGACCTTTTTCACTTCCATATGAAACCGATACCTTCTCTTATCTTATATATTTCATGATTTAATTAATTAAATACTGCTTGAACATGCAACAAAGAGTCATCTTAAATCTGAAAGAGACTTAATTACTACTCAAGGAATCAGCGACCCAGAATTTTCCCCGACTCACTTGAGAAATTCGGCATCGACGAAAGTTAAAGATGGAAAAAAATCACTTGGGAAGTAAAAGTAAATGAATACCAACCTTCATCGATGTCGACCGATGAAAGCATTTCTTTCCTATGAATAAACCTCAGGAAGGATTTTTCCAAAGGCCGATCCATTTGGTTTTGGCAAAAAGATGTAATAATAAGCGTTGCGCAAAAGGAAGAGTGACACCGCCAACCACCGATACCTGAAACATTTTTGACGAAAAAAAATCATAAATATGAAGGCCCGTTGAGAATTTGTGTACTTGAACTTCCCCTGATCACCAACCCCAATATCATCGACATCAAAATTTTTGTCAAGAGAATATCAATATAGGTATACACTCTGATAGTAGCTGATCCCCGATCTATAGGTCGAGGTGATGTGACATGACAAGACGTTTAACCCCTAACTGCATCAGGTACGCCACATTCAAATCTATTAGTTAATTCATAAGATCATGCATTAGTTCCTAATTTGTGGGCAACTCAAAAGGAACCGTTAAACCCGCTGATACAATGCACCTTCCTCCGTGCCTCCGTCGTTGACTAGTTAAGATTTATCCACAGAAATCTGACAGTAGTTTATTTTGAATCTGCATTCATTACTCATATTAACTAATTGATATGAATGGTAGTACCTCTCCAGTTATATCCTATTCAATTCATTGTGTATGATCCTATTCTGGGCAACAAGAAATTCAGGATAAACAAAAGAGCGAAGGTAACAGTCCAGAGGCAACATCCAAAGTTCAGTGAGTATTAAAAAATTGTCTTGGCTAGAGTTACAGGTATGTATCCACTAATGGTTCTTACGTTCTATTTTTTTTATGTCCTCACCCAATGCTACTCTGTATACATGTTTAAAGGGAATTCATTTTTATTTGCAAGGACAATGCCTCCTAAGAATCCCTCCACTTGGAAATCACCGAGAGCCCCAAAACTGCAAGAATCAGAAGTAGGAGAGGGTTCCTCCCCAACAGTTGAAAGACAATTAGATTTTGCTTCCAAGCCAATGCCTGTCATTAAAATGATCACCAGGGAGGCCTTTGTCTAGCCCCCATCTTTCGGAGACACAGAGGCAAGTATTAGAGCCAAGGTGGCATTTCCTCTCTGGAAAGAAGTTTTCAAGAAAATCAAAAAGGAAGAACCCCTCAAATATACCCCGCACAATGATCCTGATACAAGGAAGCTCGACAATGAGGTCCTCCCCAATATTCACAAGGATTATCTTCACATGGTGGCAAGCCGGTCTTCGATCTTTCCTTTCATTGAGCTCATGTAGTGGATTATTGACCATGCTGATGTGAAAAAATGTTTGATTAATGATGATAACGACAAATGCGTCACGGTATTCCTGCCATCATAGGTTTAGAGTTAATATAAGCTCATATATTATGAGCTAAAACTGAGCACTGATTTCATCTTGAGTTTCTATGCATCACACAATACCAGGAAGATCATGGCATCTTGGTGGAGAGAAGACAAAAAATTCTTGAACCGGACTGCTGGTTGGTATCCAACAACCAATCTCAGAGAACCATACATATATATCATGGCTCTACTTTGCAGGTTACATGGGGAGAAAGACTACTCCTGATTTTCATAGGCTTGGATGCCTCTGGATTTTAGAGTTGCCATTTCATGCATAGGCTTCAATTGGGGTGTCATCATCTCCAAACAGTTGATCACCTGCATAAGACAGGCTCAGGTGTTGAAGGAGGGAGATACCCTTGCCTTCTACATGGCCTTGTATCTACTGGACGTCATCTATGTCAGGAACGCTTTTGCTGGGATGAACCTGAATTGGCACTCTTCGAAGCTCGCGGTCCATGTATACTTCATCATCCTATGGGAAACTAGTTACAAGAAATCCTATGTTGTTATCTATGATCAGTTTATTGGATGCATTTACTTCTTTCTCTTCAAGAAAGAATGTCCTAGATTGTCAGATGAAGCAAAGAAGGTTATAGCCAAAATTGGCCACTGGTATTTAGATGAACGAGAAACCTACATCAGGGTTTTCAGTGCCATAGGGGCACCCCACTTATTACCCATTTATGTTCCCGACCGGCTAGTGTTAGGGGAAATTTTCTATCAAACCATCCTGGAAGGATACAATGCAACTTTAGTAAAAGACAAGAAGTAGGATTTTATACTGTATGGGTTTCATATCGGCTTCTGCATGGTCAAAGAAACCATGCATGCTAAACAACTTGGGCTAGGTCAATTGGAATTTTGGTTCCAAACTGGTCGATTTCGCAAACACAATCCTAAGGGATTCGTCCTACAACATGCGTCACAGGTATCATCCTGTTGGCCTTATGCCCATGACTAGTTTGAGGATGAAATTTTCATTGAGAATGATCTAGACTCGAATATGGTGGCATCCAGGAAAGCTGGTCCTCGAGCAACCAGGTTTAGAGCTATGAGCTATGAAGAACATACAATGTTTTTGGAGCAGACAACTCAAGAGATCAGTAGGACCCGTCAAGGAGAAACAACATATGAATTGGATGAAGGAATAAGTGATCCCCAAGGAGACATTGAATCCACGAGAGTTCATCAGGAATCCCCGATACACATCAGGGATTCTCTTGAAGTTCAAACTACACCAAAGATGGCAGAACTCTTGTACCAACAAAGTTAGTTGCTAATGAAACGAATGGAGGATAACCCGCACCTCACCATAAGTCCTGCGATTTCAACTACCATCCAATGTGTCTCGATGGAGCCAATTCGCCCCGACTCCTTAAATCCTGATAACACCAATGGATAAAATAACCCTGAATCCCCAACAACACTGGTCAACTCCCCAGAAGGCAAAAGAATTTTTGTAGAGATAGGTCGGGTGTCGATAGAAGCACAAGTGCCTAATCTCCTAAGAAAACTTATGCAAGTATATAGTGATGACAGAAGTCTGGATCAGTCTCACGGCTCCCCGATGCATGTCCAAGAGGAGGAAAGCCCAGAGAAAACCCCTTCCCTTGAGCCTGAAGTTCAAGTTCAAGACAAGGAGGTCTTGCAAAAGGAAGGAGAAGCTGAAAGTAGCCTCAACATGAAAGACTCCGATAAATTGGAAACTGAGGCAGATCTGAGTGACGAAATCGAGTCTGGGGGGATAAAGAAACAATCTCCACAAAAGGAAGTCGACAATCCTACGATCGAAAAGCAAGTAGGGGACGAGTCTATACCCGACACCTATATTTTACCCAGTATTTAAATCCCCCGACAAGCGACAAGTAGGGGTCGGATCTACAAGGAAAAGTGAGGAAGTTCGGGAATCCACTCTTGAACAGATATACAACACTGGAAGCCTGGGAAACAACCTCACATGGGGTGATCAACAGATACCTGAGCTGGTAGATGAGGTAGCAGACATATATGCGATCTCCTATGATCTAAAAATAAAGGCCATCGTTCAAAGGATGAAAAATAAAAGAAGGATCACCTTGGATCACTCCATCTTAGTAACTAGAGAAGAGAACTTAATCAACATAGTAGACACTCATACATCTGAACTAATTGGCGTGGGAAAATCCCTATCTGATGTCACCCAGGATAGAGCCAGGAGGGATGAAAAATAATTAGCTACCACCCTAAAGGAGCTCAAACACTTGCACCATCTGGCTGAGTACTACAAAATCACTATGTGGACCACTGTGTATCTGAAAAGTGAGTTCAACGGATTGTACAACAAGTTCAAGAAAGAAAGGAACCTGTTAACCACAAACATATTCGAGTTCCAGGAAGACACTCTCATGGAACTCACAATGTGCAAGGAGATGGACAGATGGCATGAAAAGGCACAACAAGCGATAGAGAGACTCAAATATATTGAGGTAGTTCAGTAAGGTCAAGAAAAGGAAAGACATGGCATTCGGCTGGTAGGAAAAATTAGTCTCGACCACATGAAGAAATATGTCAAGTACTGGGCTAAGATGTCTCAAGACCCACACCAAGAAATCCAAGATCAATGGGCCAAGTGCCAGAAACACTGGGGTGAAATTAATAAAGTGATGAAGGATGTCGGTCTCCCCGAGTTCAACACTCCAGATGAATTTATCAACCTGAGTGACGTGTTCAAGATACATGCCGAGAAAGACTCGCTATAGGCTGAAGAGTGCGCAAAGGTCACCAATGCAAAGCCAAAGAAAATACAACAATTCGTGGAACACTCAATCAGAGCTCAAGCCATGTTGCAACAACTGAACTCCATTTTTGTAAAGTACTGAGCGCATGCAGTGGATATTAGAGAAGTATGTGCTGCCCCTATGGAACAACACAGGTTCCCATGGGCTCAAACCTGTGAAGATCTGTTTATCAACTGGTCTGAATATGAAAGAAGTCACCCTTTTCAGGAGACATCCTAGGTGGACTGTTAAAGAAACTGTTGGATGATCACGCCACGTGGCGATTTTTGTTTTTCTTGAACTATATTTATCCATTAATTACAGTTAAACTTTATATTATAAATAGAGACATCGACCAATGAACAAAGGGTCGATGGTTGCTGTAAGAAATATTTCTTTTTGGTTGTTAAGACTTATTTTGAGACTGCTATGAATTGAGAAGTCCTTCTGGACCAGAGACAAGCTATTTTCATCAGATGTATGTGATTGGAATTAGAGAAGAACTACTTCCTATCCTGTTCATGAATGATGTAGTAAATGAGTAAGAGGAATTGATTCTGTTGTCAAGTTATCTGGTGCAATGTTTTGATGTTCTTTGCTTTAATGATGAAGATGAATCGTTGTGTTGTTATGTGATGAATGTTATGGTAGATGAATTATTTTGATTACCATGATCTTGATTACATGTGTGTTTTCTTTCTGTTAATTAGTTTTTCTCAAACAGTAATTGAATGCTCATTTGGTTAATGTATTAGTACTAGGCCCTTTGGCATAACATCACTGTCTGGATGTTTGAGTAGCAGGTTATCCCAAGCTCAGCCTCTTCCCCAGTAGTTAAACTCAATCTTATTACTTGTCAAGTTGGTTTATACCAACTTGCATCTCTCAAACCAGTCTCACCCAAGAGAAGATATAGAAAAGAATAGTCCTAACTGAAGGAAGAACCTTCACAGAAAAACACAAATCCCATCGATAATTTGGCTGGATCACAAGATCTGGAGAACCATTCCATCTCAAACGCTACAGAGTCTAATTGGGCCTCGATGGCGGGTTTGGGTCCTACTATTGAGTCAAGGGATTTAGGGACCATCAACACAAATGGTTGTGTATGTGAAGTTATAAAAGGAGTTTGCTAATGTATTTTCTTGGAAATATGAAGATCTACAAACTTATGATACAAGCATAATTGAACATAAGATTTCTTTGAAAGATGAGACCAATCCATTTAGGCAAAAACTTAGACAGATAAATCCCATGTTGTTTCCTATTATGGAAAAGGAAGTTAAGAAGTTTCTTGATGCCAAGATCATCATACCTTTAAGGTACTCCAAGTGGGTATCTAACTTTTTCCATGTGAGGAAAACGAATGGTGAAATAAAAATTTGAGTTGATTTCATAAATTTGAACAGAAGTTCCAAGAAAGATAATTACCCCTTGCCAAATATGGAGCATATTTTACATAGGGTAACTAGTTTAGCAAGGATGTCTATGACTGATGGCTTCTCAGTCTACAAGCAGATCTTTGTCCTGCCTAAAGATAGAGAGAAGACAACTTTCACT
This sequence comes from Picea glauca, assembly GCA_000966675.3. Taxonomy (NCBI): domain Eukaryota; kingdom Viridiplantae; phylum Streptophyta; class Pinopsida; order Pinales; family Pinaceae; genus Picea; species Picea glauca. Next base: position 147,574 of record JZKD02S1704263.1, read on the forward strand.
ACTCCTTGGTTTACATTCATGTATGCTAAAATGCCCTTTGGACTAATGAATGCAGGAGCAACCTTTGAGCGAGCAATGGATATTTCCTTTATTGGGGAGAAGGACAAATTTTTAGTCATCTATCTAGATGATATTACAGTATTCTCAATATATGATAAGGAATATTATAATCATTTGAAAAAGGTTTTCCTGAAGTGTATAGAGTTTGGTCTCTCTCTCAATCCTAAGAAGTCTTTGTTTGCTATGAAAGAAGGCAAGTTATTGGGACACATTGTATCAGTATAAGGGGTAAGGATCGATCCAAGTAGAGTAGAGGCCATCCAAATTTTGTCTCTTCCTAGATCCAAGAAGGAAGTCCAGTCTTTCTTGGGTAAAATAATTTTTTTGAGACGATTCATCTCTAACTTTGTTGAATGGGTTAAGTACATCACATCTATGCTTAGAAAAGGGAATGAGGTGAAATGGACTATTGAAGCTCAGAATTCTTTTGACCAAATAAAACAAGCATTGACTAAAGAAACTATTCTCATCATCCCTGATTACTCAAAAGAATTTTTGATATTTTCTTTTGCCTCACATGACACATTGGTTGTTTTCCTTCTTCAGAAATTACAGATGGCATGGAACAACCTATTTCCTTTTTTAGCAAGGCATTGAGGCATGCAGAGATGAGGTATGATATTATGGAAAAGAAGGCTTATTCTTTGGTTAAAGACCTCAAAGCCTTCAAAGTATACATTATGCATTCCAATATTATTTCCTATGTCCCATTAGCCTCTATGAAATAAATAGTTATCTAGCCTGACATAGATGGAAAGAGGAGCAAGTCGATTGCCAAAAATTTTGAGTTTGACCTTGAAATTAAGCCTACTAAGTTGGTGAAAGGCCAAGGTTTAGATATATTGTTGGATGAATCAAATTGAAAAGTACTGGGGGTTAATTTCATGAAATTAAACTCTAAAAATCAAAAAACTGATATCCCTGTCAAAATATCTCATATCTGTCCCAACTTGGCAGAATGCACTTGGTACAAAGACATCATTTATTTTCTACAAAAGTTGCAGCCTCCTGATGGTTTGGAGAAGAACAAGTTAAGAGATTTGAAGATAAAGGAAATCATATATTGTCTCATTGATCACATATTGTATTGGAAAGATCCTCTAGGGGTTCTCTTGAGATGTCTAGATCCACAGGAGGCTCAAAAGGCCATGACTAATTTTCATGAAAGGTTGTTTGGGGGTCATCACTTTTGGATTGATAGATTTACTACAAAGAGATCACTAGGGGTTAATTTTACCTTATGGACTGATAGATTTACTACAAAGAGATCACTTGGTATTTCCCCCTTTCAGCTTGTATTTGAGATTGAATCTGTTTTTTCTACTCATCGTTCCTTTCCTGTGAAAAATTTCCTTCAAGATCAACAAGGAGAACAAAATGATATGGTAAGAAAGATACATCGGCTAGTAGAAGTACAACAGACCGAAGAGCAACTCCTTGATAAAGCATAGAGCCATCAACAGAAGATCAAACGAGCTTTTGATAAAAAGGTAAACTAAGAAGATTTCTAGCTGGGAGATTTGGTGCTCAAATGGGATGCACCCAAGCAAGACAAAGGAAAATATGGCAAATTCGAAGCCCTGTGGATTGGTCCTTTCAAGATTTATGAAGTTTTTCAAAATAATACTTATAAATTGCAGAACTTGGAGGATTTTGAAGTTTTTGGTGGCCCTTTTAATGGGAACTTTCCAAAGAAGTACTTTTCGTGAGACATGAGTGGTTGTCCCATCCATTGAAAATATCACTTTTTATTTTTCTTTATATTAGAATAAATGACCCCAAAGTCCTAGGATAGGACACTGAAACTGCTTGTTCTTGGTAGCTCACATGGAGCATGTTGTCCCCTTTGGAGACAATGTTATCACATGAAGTTTTTAAGGGTCACACGAAGTTGTGATGGGTCAATTCATCCTTATATTTTTATTTTTTATCCTTAGTCTTGTTTAATCTTTACTTTTGATCTCCTCCTTATGGTTTTCTTAGGTCTTAGCACAAATAAATTAAGGTTGATGTTGGACCATACATTTGGTTTATATATTCATCTCATCACAATATTAGACAACCATCACCATCATCCTTATGCCACCACTACCCTGACATGTCACCACTTCCACTATGCGCTTAAAACCCTCCACTTTGTCTCTCTACCCATTATAAGGTCAAATCAAATTCATTTTAGTACGCTGCCATCTCATCAGGACATTTCATAGTGCATCTCAAGTACATATTCTGTTAAGCCCTAATATTGGCTCATTACCACTTAATTGGGGCATATTAGATTAGTAATGCTATTTTATTTATGTCTGCTTTAGGCCATTAGTTGTGATTTAGATTAGTAATGTTAT
>JZKD02S1704263.1:166884-204556 GCA_000966675.3 Picea glauca
TATGCCAAGAATTGATTTCCCAAAATCGAATAAGATCAACTTATGCGCCATCAAAACCATTGTTATCATACCTTTACGAACTTGCCATTATATTTGGTGTATACCACATGTGTTTCTATTCCAATACAATTTTTTTTATATGATAATCAAATGAAAACCATAACAAGGATAAAACAATATGAGCAAATACATTACAATTGTCATAAATAAGACCAATAACTTTCATGCCCAAAAGTTTAATGGTGGAATATATCCAAATGCGCAATCAAGGTAAGATAATGATCAAGAACATAAGTCTTATAAAACCTTTATCAATCATACGATAAACCAGTGATCAAGTATCAACCAACAAATCAAAAAGACGACGGCAGTATAATCAACGAAATAGGTGTTTTCACATTTGCAATTGTGAAAATTGAGTCGAAATCGAATTGTAATGGTTGCAAAAACGAGACACATGTCCATTAGCACAATGCGACAAAGATTTGTCAAGATACCGCGAGGGGTGTAGGCAGCTTTTGAGAGTAATCGAGAAAAAATGTGGGTTGGCTGCCAACAAGACTACAACTGGTTTCTCACCTTTTCAACTCGTTTATAGGCTGGAGGCAGTCTTTCTCATCGAATGTCAGATCCCATCCCTAAAATTGGCATTACAATTATTGCCAGACACTTCTCCACTTGAAGAACAGTTAGTATACCTTGTGCAGCTCAATGAACAACATCGTGATGCGGCCCTGGCCAGCGAGTCTCACAAACATAAGGTCAAGTGTCAATATGATAGGTTCGTTCATCCTTGGATTTTTTCTAAAGCCAACCTTGTCCTGGTCTATGACAAAGATAAGGAACCCCTGGGGGTAGGCAAATTCAAACCCATGTGGTTCAGGCCTTTCATCATAAAAGAGGTATTAAAAAAGGGTGCCTATTGTCTAGTTGATTTTGAAGGGAATGCTTTGGCAGAGCCTAGAAATGGGCTCTACCTCAAAAAGTATTACTCATAGGCAGGTCACTATGGGTAACTTTTTGTAACATATGTATAGTCTTTGTACTATTACTTTTTAGTTTCTTTTAAGTGTTATGGACATATCATTGATGTTATCTTTCGTCACTGTGGCAGATGTCATGTGATTCTGAGGTGTTCATTGGGTATGTAGACGGTGCTAGTCAACACACTCAGAGGCTTTCCTCTGCAGCTTGGGTAATCTTTACACCTCAAGGCCAATTGTTATCTTCCGGAGGTATATGCTTAGGTGACACCACAAATAATGTCGTCAAGTATAGTGCATTTATTGAATTGCTTCGTGACGCTTTGTCATTGGGTATCTCTCATCTCCAGTTCTATCTTGATGCTCAACTGGTTGTGTCTCAGTTAAATAGAGTGTACCGGGTTCATGAGCCAACTTTACACCAATGATTCCTTAGGGTATGTCTCTTAGAACGAAACTTTGATTATATTACATATTTTCATGTTCCTAGGAGATTAAACCAAGTTATAGATACTCTAGCTAATCAAATTTTAGATTGGCATCTTGCACACATATGAAAGAAAATTAACATAAGCATGTAAATATGTTATTTGTACACATGATCCATAAGACACAAAAGACCAAAAAACCATATATAATATCATAAAGTAACCAGAGTACACTGATGGATGTAAGCGCCTCAAAAATAGGACCAATAACGAGTCACGGGGCTTATGCCCTCAAAAAATATGTACAAGTAGTGCTCGTCACATGTAAAATGTCTAAATAGGTTCAGGGCCTATGGGCCATGTTATACTGGTCCACAACATGGGCTAAATTCCTAAACAATCGAACGAATGCATAGATAGTGGCAGGTCCTCAATCTCTGCCATCGGAACTGTGCGAGTGAGTGTAGTAAATTTCCTCTCAACTCATCTAAGTACCCTCTCAGCCTCCCCAGTTGGGAGGTCTCCTGCTACTACTGGTCCCCCGACAGCAGCGGCTGTGGCCCCTAGCCGAGGATGACGCTTGTTCCTTGCATAATCGGCAGGTCACACTGGTCCCACATCTTCATGCAACAAACATATATCCGTCAAATACTATGGCCTAAAAAAAATGATGACATATAACAAAAATGACATAAACATTACATATGATCCATAAAAAATAAAAAAAAAGAAGGTGGAGACTTACCCATCTCCCCTCACTCCTCGCTAGGAGGTACTGGTATCTCCAGGTCTCTCGAAAAATTAAACCCAGCATAGGGGTAGTCCTCTATAACGGGGATCTGTCATGATAGCCATGCAAAAAAGTCATCATCGAAGGACTCATTGGTCCTTCCACCACCCTGTCGCCGTAGTAATATTTCCCATATACACATAGCAAGAAAAGAGGCCCGGTGTCCTTGTACCACTACTCGAAGACTAAAACTCAAAACTCTCTCAAAAAAGAACGAACACAAAATATTCCCAAACCTGAAGTTCCTCTGTGTCCGTTGACGACAATTTGTCAATTGCCTCTTCATAAACTCCAGCAGTGTAGTACTTCAATCGAAAAATTGTGCATTCAAGCACTGGACAACATAGTTCATCTGTGCGTGGGACGCCTGATGCAAGGCCATTGAACTGTTAATCTGCACAATGAGAATTACTATCGCTTGCAGCGATAGGTTAGTGATCTTTCTTATAGGCACCTGGGAGCTTGAATGGTCTGTCCTGGCCTCACAGTACAGGGCTATCAGTTCCACTATGTTATGCGGCCCCGACAGAAATGTCCTGAAATTGACTGGTTCCCCTCTCCTTGAGAGGCCAGTCAAAAAGTAGATATCCTCGGTGATGGGAACCAATGATTGCCCCTCTAGCATGAAATCCTCTGCATCAAGGTGCCAATAGTCAACCAAGGCATTCAGTAGCCTCGGTTGCGCCCGCATAAAAGGAAATAGGAAGAACTTTAACAAACCACAATGCATTAACGCGGCCATAGCATTCAGATCTTTCGCAACCAACTCACCAACTTCTTCATGCTTGCTTTCCCTCCAGTGGACATACATCCTGCCAAAACAACAAGGTTTAGGAGGGTCGGTGAGTGCTTTTTGATTTTTTTTTGTCTATAAAGGGGGGTCCATGTGTGCTGTCTAAGTGATAGTCACATGTACATGTAGGCAGGTTTTACTCTGCCCGAGTGTACATGCGGCCTATCCATATATAGCCAGCGTGGACCTAGGGCCGACCTTTTAAAGGTTGACGCCCACCCAAAAAATGAAATGAAAAGAAAAAATAAAGAATTGAATAGCTAGATAGAGGAGTTTGTACTTACTTGGTCTAGATGGAAGCTCATTTCGTCCACTGTAGCTCCCAGAATCATCGCTTTTATCAAAGGGGGTCTTTTGGCTCCAGAGTCAATTTCCAAATTAGCAATGGTGATAATTGGTTACCAGCTTCTATTTATAGAATTTTTGGCCTCTTTTTGTCACTTTTTTGGCCTCACTTATCATTTTCTTTATACCAAAATCCGTTTAGAGTGATTCAGAAGTTGCATCGGAGGGATTTGATCAAGTATTGGGATAGTTTTTGGGAGTTTTGAGTAATTTTCGATGGTCCATGACAAATTTTCCAATGATCAACTTGAGCATATAGGTTAGGTTTCTACCCTGATTTTTGTATCTCGTTGTCTTTTTCCTTTTCCATAGGATCGATCCCATCAGATTGTGACACAGAACCATCATATCTTCTTTAGAAGTGTCACAAATTGGTGGTAGAGATTACTAAAAAATGGATTCCCTAGGTAGATCCTGGTTGCATTATGGTATTCATGTTGTCTCTACAACATTATAGGCTCGAGAGTCCTTGCAATTTTTCCCGAATACAAGTTTGAGCCTCATTTGCATGATTTTTCTTCACTCTTGAACTCACCCTTAGGAATCCCAAAAAATAACGGGTCTTCTTTTAAGTCCTTTTCAAACCCTCTAAACATGAAAAGATTGTCGAGCGATCTTGTGGCCTGTCACACTCATTAAACTAAAATTTGAAGTCACGTATATCCGGCGGTAGTTTACCCCTTTTTCGGTCTGGACGGTCAACTATGCGAACAAAGGTATACTCTATGGAACTTCCATTCTTTATAAGAGTACTCTCAGGTATAATTTTACCCCTTTTTCGGGCTTAAGGGACTAAACTTACGAAAAAGGAACCCCAACAAAGTCCATAGTTAAGCTCTTTTGAGACTCCCTAAAATTAAAAAGATTGTCGAGTGACCTTATTATTTCACACTCGTTAAATTGGTCCAGAAGAACATTCCTGATGGAGTCCATAGTTAAGCTTTTTTCAGACTACTTAAAAATGAAAAAATGGCCGAGTTATATTGTCTTTATCACACTCGTTAAAATGGTTTTGAATAGACATCTTGTTGGTGCTACTTGACCCCTTTTTCGAACCGACTAGACTACCTTCGAAAAAGGTACCCTAATGGAGTCTCCTTTTATGTTTTTTCAGACTCTCTAAATATGAAAAACCACCGAGCTTACCTTCCCTCGTTAAACTTACATGAAAGGAAGTTACCATTGTGTGTTTTGTTAACCGTGTTTTCATACCTTATATGTCAGCCTTGTAACAATTTTCTTTTGCGTTTTAACACCCTTCGCCCCCGGAGGATTTTTCCTAAGTATCATTATTTTGAACATCAGTCTTGTCCTTGTGCCTTGAACTTGTATGTTTGCAACAGTCGTTCCTCCTTTGTAACGTAATATTCCTTAATTCTTTTTTCAAAACTATTAAAAAGGACAAAAAAATCAAATATACCCCAAAAAGAGGAAGGGAAAATTATTTTCTTTATTGGCAACATAATGAGTCGCCCTTGGATAAAGCACATTTGTCATTTTGTTCATCAAACCTTGGGATTCAATATGACCTTAGGAAGTTGTTCTCGCTACATAGAGCTCTATCCTCCCCTGTTTGGTTATTCTTCCAAACATATGGAGAGCTTGTGTTGCCTCCTGCCTCGTAAACTTATGTTAATGCCATGCTACATGAGTCTTATCATTTGTCGTGCTATTGTCCAAGGGAAGTTTTTCACCAAGCCTAAGTCGTCCCCTCTGCATTTTGTCTCTTGCCCTCATGCCCATCCATCCTCAATGTCCAATCAAGTCCTTGTTCGAAATCAATGAAGCCTTCAGTTTGATCATCAAGTCCATGACCAATGAGCCATCGAAGACCTCTGGGTAGTGTAGTCGTACACTTATATTACACTCCTACCCAAGTTTTGAAGATTTTAAAGTTGTTGCTCGAGCTCTCAAGACCTCATCTCCAGCCATCAGGCCGAATCAACTTCTAGAAGATAGATACTCTATATGTATATCTTATGATTTCGAGATGTAGCTCTGTTGTGTATTGTTCGCGGCTACTCTTTATATAGTTATATGACATGGATCTACAGTGTATTTGATTGGTAGCCATGATTCTATTTTCTCCTTAGCATGGGTATGCCCGCCTCGGTGAAGAAATTTTTTATTTTGCAGACGACACCTCCCAGCTCTTGATCCTTGTGCTCAATCACTTGGCACATCAGTAAATATTGGTAATGTATTTCGGCCATCAGATTCTCTTCTGACTTCACACATTAGGGGGCATCTGTTATAACCCTAAATTGCACCACACATGCTTACCTGGCATAAGGCCATCTCATATCCCTTCTTTACCAAAGCACTACTGAACAATTCTTTAAAAAACCTCTTTTATAAAGGTCCACGCGCCCTACTCCATTACTGCATGCATGTACACGCTGGCTGACCTAAGACAACCCATGTGAACTGACAAAAGCACGAAAAAAGGAAAGTTTCTGGTGGAACACAAAATCTATGGGTGAGTTCACTAAAACTCCCAACCATGCATGGCCGAGGGTTCGTTCAAATACCTAGATCCTTCTAGCCTGTAAAAGAAGGGGTAGGGGTCCCATTTGGAAGAGGAACAATATAGCAAAGAAACTTTGCCCATTTGTGCATTCCCATTGTCCCAACCCTTTAGCCTTCCTTGTGCCAAAGGAGATACAAAGAAAAGTAGTTGGAGTATAGTTGAAGAGGATCCCAGGATCAAGTTCACAGAGTGGTGGTCGGTCTCAACTTTTGTAAGTTGACTCATTCAAAGTAATAAAGAAAGTTTTTTTCTCGTCCCAATTCATGAGTTATCCATAGTTTTCTAAGTACATATTTGAATTTCTAACCCATTAGTCTATAGGTAATATGCATGTGTAGTGGTTTCTTGTCTTGTATGCAAGTTGGCGTTGGAAAGAAGAACTGCAAACAAGTAATCAAGTATGACAAGGGATTGACATCGAACACACGGAATGAGGTAGGTTGATCCAGCCATGCATGTACTAAAAAGAAATGGGATTTAAGTCTGGGGACGATGGTAGAAAGTAGATTTTTCTATAGGTCATATTTGCATGCAAAGTATAACCCTATTTGCTAGTCTGTAAGGAGATTTCCCTCACAACACCTTGATAAATATCAGTTATAGGTTGTGCTTCTATTTCCTCTCCTAGGCACTATGAATTGATGATCCACATTACCAACCTGTCCCCTTTAACCTTTGTTATCACCAATTCTCAGTCAACTACAGTATTTTCATCTTCTTTTATTACAATTGAGAAAATCTTGTTGTCAAAGCCATTGTGTCTATATTTTTCTTGGATTTTGTTGTTTCTACTGCAGATTCTGTTGTGAATCCCTTGTTTTAGCGTTGCAAACATGTACATCAAATAAACACCATTATACTCATACCACACAACATGTACCAGTTGATCACCTTTAAAAAATCTCCATTTCTATTTCAAGTCTAAAGTCTGTCTATGTTGGAAATTGAAATAGCCTTGTTGATTAAAGTTGCGATGAATTTGTAAATGCTGGTGAAGTGTTAGCTTAAAAATTTAGCAGATTCCTTCTCCCTACATATCTATTTTTCTTGAAGGGTTTTCTTCCATTTCTTAACCATCAACTTCCCTTTCATAAGCTCAGAAGTCAAATAAGTAGGAAGACTTCGAAGCCTTAAAAGTAACCAATTTTGGAAAAGACTATCCATTCAAACCCTAAAACCTATGTCCTTCTATTTTTCCCCTTACATATTTCATATTTTTGTCTTAGTTTTCCTCCTATAACAACAAATGGATACACCACAATAGAAGAAGGCTCACAAGGGTCAAGGCATAGTCAGGACCGAGCCTTGTGACATGCAACTTTTTGATGTTGAAGCTTTGATCAGAGAGGTATTCCAGTGAGTTGGATGTTTCAATTTTATGTCTAAAAATGCAAAGGGGGAAACCATAGGTATCCAAAGAGTTTTCCTTGAAATTTGATGGAACCAAAAATAAGGTGGGAACCCTTGAACTGGAAGTATCTGAAGCAACTATTGCAACAACTACAGAGATACAAAACACTAGTGAAAGATGGTGTAATCCATGAATTTTAATGCAACCTTTTCTAAAGAGTTGCTTCAACCAGAATTTCAGGGAGATAACCTATCAAAGGGCATTCCTAGGAACCACTTGTTTGAGGGATTTGACAAGATGTTAAGGGAAATCCAGATATGTTTCACATGTGAGGGAAGATTCAATATGATTTACCAATACCACATTAGACTTTTGTTGAAATTCACAAGCAAAGACCTCATGAACCTCCCTTTCTATTTGTTTAGGAGTATTGGAAAAATGGCTGACAGGTTCCAAGCTAAGTCCAACGCTATGGACACAAGTGTTTTTCACTCAGGGTTGATTAGGAATGTAGCTCCTACTCCTTAATCTAAGGTGCATATCCCTCTTCAAGATGATTGTGTTTTTCACAAAGAGACAAGTAAAAATAGGAAGGGAAAAAAACATTGCTAAAGATGATAAGGCTCCTAATGAACAAGAACAAGAAGGGGGAGCTCATCACTCTCCAAAAATGGAATTTTCACTCCAACCAGCTCCAGAATTAGCAAAAGTTCCATCAGCTAAAGTGAATGGAAAAAAAAGAAAAAGGTTACTTTTCCCCTCACCAACTGTTTCACTTGAAACTAAAACTAGGAAGCCCTTCACCAGGTCATCATCCAAGAAGGAAAATGCTAAAAAATTGGTCATAACAGAAGCTCATGTCAAGAGGAAGGATAAGGGTAAAATTGAGACTGTTGAAAAACATGTTGATGTCATAGACATAACCACTCCCCCTGATAACCCTACCTTCAAAAGACATATTAAACAACTCAGAGATGCCAAAAAGGAGATTTATCACTTGAAGGGAGAAGGATTGGATGAGAGGAAAAAGTTGAAGGATATGATGGATATGTATTTAGAAACCATTGACAAAGCCAGGTTTACAACAAAGATATTTATACCCCTTCATAGGTAGCTTAGGAATCTATATAGGAAGAACATGGATTTAATCTCATATCAGAAAGCTTAAGTTGGAGTTACATCCTTTCAAGGAAGAATTAGCTCAAATAAATTTGAATGTGTTAGTTAAAGCTGCAACCAGAAGGAGTACCAAACCCAGGAGGTGAAGTGAAGTGGCTGAAAGAATCTCATTTTTGAAAGTGGTTATCCTTACATTTTAAATTTTTGGTGGGAATTATTATTCTTATACCTAAATTTTCATTCATACACCCTATTAGGAGGCTTCTACAAGATTATATACCCTTGACAAAGGGTTTTGGGTATTTTTGGCTCAAACTTCACAAATCAAACAGCTACAGAACATTTCGTAGCCTGGCACTACAGAATGATCTACACAGTCAGAAGCTGCAACTTCGTTGCGAAATCCATTGTGAAATGATATAGACAATGAGGTTGAAACTTTCTTGTGGAATCTGTCATGAAATGGTCTACACAGCCAGGTATTGTGAAATTCACTATGAAATTCATTTCAAAATCCGTTTTGAACTGGATGATACAGGCAGTGCTACAGGATTCACTGCCAATTCCTATTTTGATGGGTTTTGAGAGAGTAAATGGTCACCAGATCGGTACTGGAACATGACACAGCTAGTTGGAAGTCATTTAAAGATAGATGTTACCTAGAAATGAAGGATATGTGCTCAAAAGACACCTCACTATGCAAATATTAGGATGTTAGGATGGTTACCAACATTTACATTTTTTATAGCAGTTTGTTTTTTCCACTTGTACAGGTGTAATATTTTCAGGTTTGGGTGGGAAAATCCTATGTTAGAGAATCAAGCTCGCATTGTATGTTGTCATTCCTTGTTTAGGCTATAAATGAAACAATATAAGAACATTTTTGGGTTGGAATGGTTGATGTATAAGAACGTTTTGGTAATATTAATGAAACATAGCCTACTTTGGTTTTGATGTGTCAGACTTGATGAAATCTTGTTTAATGGAAGTTAGTTCTCTTTTTGCCATCTTATTTCTCCCACTCTAAAATATTACTATCATTGAAGGATTCAAATGATATTGTGTAGCTTTATGACAAGGGATGTTTGATTGTGATACTGTTATATATTTTTTCAAAGTTTTGTTTTCTTGGATTAAAGAAGTTCTTGTATCTGAAGCATTTCCCTCCTTTGTCTACTGGCATAGCCTGAAGCTAATGGTAGATTATATTAGCGATATTTCTTGTAAAGGGGGTGTCTTCCTAAAACATAGGCCCCTTTCGGTGGGAAAGTGGCAAGAAGTGGAGTAAAAACCCACTTACCCTAAGTTTGGGGTGCAATGCATGTTTCGTTAAGCAGCGGACAAAACTGGGTGGCTAAGATCTGCGCACCCAGATCTATGGGCAAGGTTTAATTCCAGAGCCCCGTCGCCTTTCTACCTTTAAGATGGAGTGGGGGGGTCCAAAATTGAGCATGCAAGTTTGAGCGGCTAGGATCAAGGCACCTAGATCTACGGTTGAGGATGGATTATGGACCCCCCCCACTATTCTACCTTTAATGAGGGGGGGGGCCAGAATTGGCAACTTAAAGTGGGTCCCCCTATCATCTCCTCACGATTTCCTGCACCTTTCATCTTCCACCACATGTCTTCCATTCCATATCTCACCTCCATTCAGTGCCATCCTAGCCCACCTTATTCTCATTTCATCATCTTGCCTTCTGACATCTGTCCCTCTCTTTTTCGCACTGCTCCATCATAAGAAATGTGTCCTCCCTTGACCAATCATGTCCCGTCACCTCCTCATTCGTTTATTCCCCTCATCCTTGCCTAGTCACTGCTCATCCACCACTTCCAATTATGTGCCCCAGTCTTCACACCAGCCTCCATGCCTTATCCATTAGGTTGTTCAGCCGATACAGGTGGCAGCGTGAGAAGGATTCCACGTTCCAAGAATGTAGACTTGGCCAGGCCGTTCCCAATCCCAAGGAAGAAGTTATTAAGGTGGTCGGTGGTGGTTAGGCATCATCTCCGACATAAATGGAAAGTCCAAAAAGGGACCTGAGATAGGTCAATTATTTTCCATGGTTTTCAAGAGCTTGGTTGCGTCTGACATACGTGCATGACCATCCAAATACTACAGGTGCATTCTTCTAGTAAACATGCAAACGTAAGGTTTTTAATGATAAGTCTCGGTTTTGTTGTTGTTATTGGCTTTGAGTATATGTAGGCAATTTTTCCATTTTTGTAATTTATCGATGGTAGAGCGAAGCTCCCGACTGTAAAGCTTTAACTTAGGCTCTGGTTCTCTGGATATACAATGATATTTTGAGATTTCTTGTTTAATGGAAGCCAACCATCTCCTTTCCTTGTTCCTCTAAATCTTAAGAGCCCAGGCATGGATGATCCAGTCGGGTGTTGTTGTAACTATATGATGTATGTTTGATTGTATCAGTTCTGCAACATTTGAGGTTCACTTTGAAGTTTATCTGGTCTGAGAGGGTATCATATCTGAGACTTTCCCTTTTCTCTTCTTTCACTTACTCACCACTATGCAATTTGTTGTCTTAAGTTAGATCAAGACCTCGCATGTCTTTGTTGTTCCAACCCAGTCTTCTGACTCGAGCGATATTTTCCTGAGGTTACTTCCATTCGGTCACCCCCTCTTAACAAATAGTGACATAAACTGATGGGCATTAGGCTCTGCTTCTGCTGCAATCTAGGAGTGACTTCTGACGCCAACATTTCTGGCACTGTTGTTGGGGACAAAGTTGAAAATCTTCCTTGGGATTGAACGACATTGAGCCTCTGATTTTGAAAGGGCATCATGCATTAGAACCCTTGAAGATTGTTACTATAAACCTGGTGACTCCATTGTGATGACTCCACTAAGGTGAACCTACTGTTTTAGTTGTGGTAGCTGAAGCTGAACTGTAGGTGATTATCAGAAAAGGGAAGGCCTCTCAAGGAGAAACTTACACCGCTAAACTAGTTAATTCGCCATATCCTTATGAAGAAACTCCATTTTCATCTTCTCATCTTCCTAGCAGACTTGTTTCCAAAGATTCCCATATTCTGAATTTCGGGAGTGTTCCTGCTGATTTTTCCCCTCCTTGTCTGGAGGGATAAATCCTTGTCACTCCCCTCTCCCCTAAAGTTGTACCTTGGCGTAGACCCAAGACCACAGAAGATTTCCCCACTCCCATCTTTACCACTCCTCCTCTTGTTACTATTGTTGCTACTACACAAAGATAAGTGTCTGCTAACTCAATCCCTTTAGCCTTCTCTCTAAATCCTCTGTTGTTTCCCATTCCACCTGGTAGCGCATTCCCAATATTCCCTATTCGAGCTCCTTCTCCTCCAAGTTCTCCTCCACCTAATATTCCTAAGGTAAGAGAAAGTCCCCCAATGACCAGGATGGAGGCTATAATATATTCTAGGTATGCTCCCCTTGTGTTACCTCAGCCTCTCAATGCCCTCCCAGGAGATGGCTACCTTAAGTAGCTTCCCAAGTTTACAGGTGAAGGGGACATAAATGTAGAAGAGCACCTTGAAGCCTTCTATAGTTTTACAAATGATCATGTTATCATGCATGCAAATGTATGGATGAGGATTTTCATCCATAGCCTTGAAGGCGAGGCTAGAAAGTGGTTTAGGGCCATGCCTCCTGGATATATTGATGGGATTGAGGCTTTGGATAATTCCTTTTTGAGACAATGGGGAGATAAAAAAGACTTCATGTATTACATGACAGAGTTTGGGTCTTTGAAGAGAAAGGAAGGAGAGTATATCTCTAACTTCTCCAAGAGATTCAATAAAATGGATAATAAAATCCCCGTTGAGATAAAGCCCTCAGAATCCTCTTCTAAGATCACTTATGCTAGTGCTTTTGATCCCAATTTCTTCCTTCTGTTGAGGGAAAGGAGAGTCACTACTCTAGCTCACATGCAAGATGCAGTCGTGGAAGTAGAGTCTAACATATTGGCTATGGATCAACTCAAGAATAAGGTTGATAGAGACATATCCAGGAAAAGACCTGAAGCCTCCCCATCTAATTCCTCTCCCCTTCCCCTTCAGATGGACGAGGTAACTAAAATGATAAAATCACTTTCTTCCAGAATGGAAAGGTGGGAGTTAGAAAGGAAGCCCATGTACATAAATCCCCAAAATACTGGTAATAGAGGCTTAAGGAATCCTGGTAACAATGTGCCACAAGTTTTGCCAAGGGAATAAAGGGGAAAAGACAGATATGAGAAGAGGATCCAAACCCCCCTCCAAAATAACCTAGTTGCTCATGAGGCAGGAGGGGAGATAGATGAGCTCGATCCTGAAATTCACTGTATTGAAGACACTTTCCCCTTTCCCCATTTGACTCAATCTATATATGAAGAATCCCTTATGAACAGTCAAGTTAATGAGTTGGGTAAAGAGGAAAGGGCCAACAACACTCTTAATAGATATCATCTCCGGTCAAAGAAGAAAGAAGGAAATTTTCATAGCCAGGATCAGCCCCTTATAGCAAAAAGGCCTACTAAATCTGCAACAATCACTACTAAAGAAAAGAAAGCTCAAAATACTTCGCCAACAACCAAGGAACCTGTCTTTGAGGTAAGGGAATATCCTAGGCCTCTTTCTTCCTTTAGTTTTGATGATGAAATTCAGAAGATTAGAATTCCCGTACCCCTCTCAGAACTATTCAAAAATTAAGATTTTAAAAGGTCCCTCTCCAAACTGTTGTAATCCGAGTCCCCCCAGCCTTCCACAAACTCAGTAAATGTTCAAGATGAAAATACAGTCGTCATCTTAGGTCCCATGGTAGAAGACATAGATGATTCATCCCCTCCCTTCTACACATCCCTAAACATACATGATAAGGTGCTGCATAATTGCCTCATGGATTCAGGAGCTTCCCACAACCTTATGCCCAAAATAGTCATGGAATAATTGGGAATGGAAGTGACAAAGGCTTATCATGATTTGTACTCTCTTGATTCAAGGAGGGTGCAATGCCTTGGGGTCATCAAGGACTTGGTGGTCTCTTTATTTCAATTGTCAATGAAGAGTGTGGTCATGGACATTGTGGTAGCTGATGTTCCCCCCAAGTTTGGCATGTTGTTGTCAAGATCTTGGATTAAAATACTTGGAGGAACATTACAGATGGATCTCACATATTCCACCATTCCAGTCTTTGGAGAGGAACATAGGAGGTTGTACAGAGAAGCTCAGCTAGCCTACATTGGTAGTGATGAAGCAAACCCCACCAATCATCCCATCTTTGCACTTGAAATTAATTTGGGCTCTAGTTTATTGTAGATCACTGAGATTCCTGAATCCCCTTTATAGATCAGAAAGCAACCCATTTTTAATCATGAGATACCTCCTCCAACCACCTTTTTTTGGAATATGTTCTTTGACGGATCTTCTTCCAACGTAGGCGTTGGCGTTGGAGTGGTGTTTGTGTCACCGTGTCAGGAAACCATATCCCTATCATACAAGTTGGAATTTGAAACCACCAACAATGTGGTAGAATATGAAGCTCTTGTTCTAGGTATGAGGGATGCAAAAGAAATAGGAATTAAGGAGATAGTAGTGTTCCGAGATGCTGAGTTGATAATCTAGCAAGTCAGGAATTCTTATTGGGCTAAGCATCCTCGGCTCAAGAGTTACAGAAATGAGGTGTGGGACCTAATTGATAATTTCTTCTCAGCCTTCAACATTTATTTTATTCCAAGAGAGGAAAATACTTCGGCCGATTCCTTAGCTATCTCGGCTAGTCTCTTCAAGATCCCTCTACTGCCTAAGATCAAATATGCGGTCGAGATAAGATATAGGCCATCCATCCTGGACAATGTCAAGAATTGGAAGGTATTCGAAGACGATCTTGAAATCGAAAAATTTCTTCAGTCCGTCGATGAATTTTCTGCATTGCACATTGATCAGGACCCTGATCCCAAAGGTGACCCTCACCCTGAGGTATTTTTAAATAAAATTATTAATCACCATATTGTTCAGTTGCCCAACAATCACATTCTGAAGGGACTAGTCCCTTTAGAAACACTATTCGATGGAAATGATGTGGTAGTTAAGGGTAGGATTTCAAGAGGATATGTTGATATAGCTGAGTGCAACATTGGCACATAGGAGGAGCCTAAGTTTGTCAAGTTGTTAAGAAACCTGGCCCAAGAGAAGAGGGTCGAATATATAGATTTATTAAAAGAATTTGCTGATGTGCTTTCATGGACCTATGAAGACCTCAAGACATATGACATAGTTGTCATTGAGCACAAGATCCCACTGAAGGAAGAGGTTAATCCATTTAGATAGAAGCTAAGACAGATAAATCTTATGTTGTTTCCTGTCATGGAGAGAGAGGTGAACAAGTTGTTAGATGCCCAAATCATTGTCCCCTTGAGATATTTTGAATGGGTGCCCAATTTCATCCCGGTGAGGAAGAAAAGTGGATAAATCAGGCTCTGTGTTGATTTCAAGAACCTGAACAGGAACTCAAAGAAAGACAATTATCCCTTGCCCAACATGGAACACATTTTGCAGAGGGTAACTGGTGCATCTAGGATATCCATGATTGATGGTTTTTCTAGCTATAATCAGATATCAGTCATGCCTGAGGATAGAGAAAAAACAACCTTCACCACTCCTTGGGGGACATTCATGTATGCCAAAATGCCTTTTGGACTAATGAATGCAGTAGCAACATTTTAGCGAGCCATGGACATAGCCTTCATCGGGGAGAAAGATCAATTTGTGGTGATCTATGTAGTGTCCCCAAGGCCGAGCCCCATTGTAAACTATGTTTTGAAAGGAATTGTAATTATGTTTTATAGGCTAGTGAGACAAGTTCTTATAAGCTGGAGACTTATGTGTTGTTAGGCCAGGGAGCCTAAGTGTTGAAGGCCAGGAGCCTACTATTGTATATGTAATCATGCAAAACAATTAATAAATATAAACACCGCCATGTGCAGATTGACCAAAATGATTGAGTGAAGGGGAGCTAAGCATCCACATAATGGGCAAGGAATTAGGGGGCTGAAGGTGCGAAAAGGGGCTAAGTGTTGAGCCTAGGGGGATTAATCCTTGGGAATAACATTTTAATATTATTCCAAAAAGATATGTGCATTATATGTTTTAACCTAAGTCCTTTTGGAAGGACATGTGATTTTCCAAATGGTGGGAGGCACACACGCTAAAGGAACGCATGCAGTTGCATGGGTGACAAGTGTCAACCCTAGCGCATGCAATAAAAGGCCGAGATGAGCCGTGTTGGGGGTTCCTCCTCCATTCGAATCATGGGTTGCTAGAAGGGAACGGGTCTGACTCCTACAGAGAAACCCTCGTACATCCTCTGAATCGAAAAGGTGTGTATCTGTGTTTGTTCTGGGATAGTCGGTACATCCCCGGTCTGAACAATCTGAACCTACATTGACCCTTGCGTGGATTGTTTCTCACGCATCCCTGAAAACCAGAGGGGGAGTCTATCCTAGGTTGGGGAATAGGAAATGGGGAGGGAACTGCCATTCTTCCCTGAGGAGAGAGACTATGTAATACCCTGCGGAAATTGCTTCTCATGAAATTCTGAAAATCAACACCGTGAGACCTAGCTTTCATTGCTGAGATTTTTTTGAGAGGTCTGAGTCCGTATTCCCAGTTGACTTTGGTGGTCATGCAGAGATGGATTGCGCGTGAATTGTTGTCTAGTGCAGGTGGTAATTGAGCTTGTGTGTGACCTCTCTCTAGGTGAGGAAGGTGGATGTTGTTGGAAGAAGTTTCTTCTAGAGAGTGTCTAGCACCAACTTCAGGCTCTGAGACTTCCTGATCTAGCCTATTGTCGAGACCTAGAGAGGGAGGTTAGCACCAATGGACTGTGCTTGTGAAGGTGTATACTCTTGGGCGGAACATGCATGTGGGGAATGAGAGTCTGGTAGTAGTGGGCGTAAGATGGAATCCTGGGAAGAATCCTTCTAGATTCTAAGTGTTGTTTTCCCTGTAACCTTAGCCTAGCTAAGATTCCTTGCCTTGGGGTGGAGCTTAGTCCCAGCTCGAGGGTGATCCACTTCTGAGCTGATGAGCAGTGTGGTCTAAGGCTAGGAGGTTCGTGGAAGGTCTGCATTTGGTTGGTGGATCCCACCATTCTTACAAGATAAGTGTCTAACTATGTTTTATCACATTTTATCATGTCTCTACTGTAAATGTTATCATGTTTTCCGCTGTGTATACGAATTAATATGGAATGCTATGGATTGTTTAATTATAGCAGTAATGATATGTTTTACTCTGAGTTAAATGTGTTTATTCGTTTAAATGCAAGTGGGTTAAATAACATATGTATAAGTTATGCACAAAGTGGTGTTATAGTCTCCTTTTCAGAGCGATGATATCTATATTATCTTTATATAAAGGGTGTGTTGCAAATTGGTATCAAAATGCGAGTAAGCCCAGAGTTTCCAAAATGAGCGTGCTACAAATTGGTATCAGAGCACTGAGGACAGTGCAAAAATAAGGGGAGGGGGATTGTAGTGTCCCGAAGGCGAGCCCCGTTGTAAAACATGTTTTGAAAGGAATTGTAATTATGTTTTATAGGCTGGTGAGCCAAGTTCTTATAAGCTAGAGACTTATGTTTTGTTAGGCCAGGGAGCCTAAGTGTTGAAGGCTAGGAGCCTACTGTTGTATATGTAATCATGCAAAACAATTAATAAATATAAACACCTCCATGTGCATACCGACCATCATGATTGAGTGAAGGGGGACTAAGCATCCATAGAATGGCAAGGACATAGGGGGTTGAAGGTGGGAAAAGGGGCTAAGTGTTGAGCCTAGGGGGCTTAAGCCTTGGGAATAATATTTTAATATTATTCCAAAAATATATGTGCATTATATGTTTTAACCTAAGTCCTTTTGGAAGGACATGTGATTTTCCAAATGGTGGGAGGCACGCATGCTGAAGGAACGCATGCAGTCACATGGGTGACAAGTGTCAACCCTGGCGCATGCAATAAAAGGCTGAGATGAGCCGTGTTAGGGGTTCCTCCTCCATTCAAATCATGAAATACCAGAATGGAATGGGTCTGACTCCTGCAAAGAAACCCTTGTACATCCTCTGAACTGAAAAGGCGTGTATTTGTGTTTGTTCTGGGATAGCCGGTACATCCTCGGTCTGAATAGTCCGAACCTACGTTGACCCTTGCATGGATTGTTTGTCATGCATCCCCAACAACCAGAGGGGGAGTCTATCCTGGGTTGGGGAACGGGAAATGGGGAGGGAACTTCCATTCTTCCCCGAGGAGAGAGTCTGTGTAATTCCCTGCGGAAATTGCTTCTCACGCAATTTCAAAAATCAACACCGTGAGACCTAGCTGCCATTGTTGAGCTTGTTTTGAGAGGTATGAGTCCGTATTCTCGATTGAATGTGGTGGTCATGCAGAGATGGATTGCTCATGAATTTCTATCCAGTGCAGGTGGTAATTGAGCCTGTGTGTGAGCTCTCTCTAGGTGAGGGAGGTGGATGTTGTTGGAAGAAGTTTCTTCCAGAGAATGTCCAGCACCAACTTCAGGCTCTGAGACTTCCTGATCTGGCCTGTTGCCGAGACCCAAAGAGGGAGGTTAGCACCGATGGACTGTTCTTGTGAAGGTGTATACTCCTGGGTGGAACAAGCATGTGGGGAATGAGAGTCTGGTAGTAGTGGGCGTAAGATGGCATCCTGGGAAGAATCCTTCCAGATTCTAAGTGTTGGTTTCCCTGTAACCTCATCCTAGCTAGGATTCCTTGCCTTGGGGTGGAGCTTAGTCCTAGCTCGGGGGTGATCCACTACTGAGCTGATGAGAAGTGTGGTCTAAGGCTGGGAGGTTCATGGAAGGCCTGCATTTGGTTGGTGGATCCCACCATTGTTACAAGATAAGTGTCTAACTATGTTTTATCACATTTTATCATGTCTCTACTATAAATGTTATCATGTTTTTCGATGTGTATACGAATTAATATGGAATGCTATGGATTGTTTAATTATAGAAGTAATGATATGTTTTACTCTGAGTTAAATGTGTTTATTCATTTAAATGCAAGTGGGTTAAATAACATCTGTATAAGTTATGCACAAAGTGGTGTTATAGTCTCCTTTTCAGAGCGACAATATCTGTATTAGCTTTGTACAAAGGGTGTGCTGCAAATTGGTATCAAAACGCGAGTAAGCCTAGAGTTTCCGAAATGAGCATGCTACAATCTATATGGATGACATCACAGTCTTTTCCAAGTATGATAAGGAGCACCACTATCACTTGAGGAAAGTTTTCTTGAAGTGCCGGAGGTTTGGCCTTTCCTTAAATCCCAAGAAATCTTTGTTTTCTATGAAGGAGGGGAAGTTGTTAGGACATATAGTATCAACAGAAGGAGTGAGAATTGATCCTAGTAGGGTAGAGGCAATTCAAACCCTGTCACTTCCCAGGTCTAGAAAGGAAGTTCAGGTTTTTTTGGGGAAGATTAACTTTTTGAGGTTGTTCGTCTCAAATATTGTTGAGTTGGTGAAACACATCACAATCATGCTCAGAAAGGGATATAAAGTAAAATGGACTATTGAACCTAAGGAATATTTTGTCCAAATAAAGAAGGCATTGATCGAGGCACATGTGCTGATCGAGGCACATGTGCATTGATCGAGGCACATGTGCTGATCAAGTGGCCAACACATATGGATCCTGACTGCAATGGACTACTTCACCAAGTGGATAGAGGCTGTCCCCACCAGGAGTGCTTCACACCAGGTAATTATTAGCTTCCCAGAGGACATCATAGCCAGATTTGGCTGTCCCAGCAGAATTGTCACCGATAATGCTACTTATTTCAAGTTTGAGCCTCTGGTTAAGTTCTGTGAACACTTCGAGATTTCACTAGTTCACTCCACTCCCTATTATCCTCAAGGAAATGGACTGGTAGAATCTTCTAATAAAAGCCTAATCAATCTCATTAAAATATTATTGGAAGATAATAAGAGGGCCTGGGATGCAAAGCTCAAATTTGTTCTATGGAATGATTGAGTGACAATGAAGAAGTCCCTATGCACCTCACCATTTCAACTTGTTTATGGGACGGAGGCTATTTTTCCCACTCAGTTCACTTTACCTGTAGCGAACTTCTTTCAAGATCGTGAAGGAGAGCCAGACCATATGGTTAGAAGAATTCATCAAGTGGTGGAACTGCAATAGATTAGGGAGAAGGTAATGGACAGAGCTTATAGTCATCAGTAGAAGATCAAGTAGGCCTTCGACAAGAAGGCCAGAAAGAAGGAATTCGAGCTAGGATATTTGGTGCTTAAGTGGGATGCACCCATGCAGGATAGAGGAAAACACATCAAGTTCGATGCCCTCTAGATTGGGCTCTTCAAAATCTCTGAAGTGTTCTCGAATATCACTTACAGGTTGCAGGATTTGGAGGGTGAAGAAGCTTTTAACAACCTATTAAATGGGCATTTCCTGAAGAAATGTTTTGTTTGAGCCTTAGATGGCTCCTCTGTTTTCTGTAAATATTTTTTTTATGTTTATTTTTGGCTTAATAAATGACTCCATAGCCCAACAGAAAGGCACTGGAACTGCGAATGAGTTCTTAGAGAATCACAGGGATGACTCTATCGCCCATGGAGCCAAATGTTAGTGATATTTCTTGTAAAGTGGGTGTCTTCCTAAAAGATAAGAACCTTTGGGTGGGAAAGTGGCAAGAAGTGGAGTAAAAACCCACTTACCCTAAGTTTGGGGCACAATGTGTGTTTTGTTAAGAAACGGAAAAAACTGGGTAGCTAGGATCTGCGTGCCCATATCTACGGGAAAGGTTGGATTCCGGAGACCCCTCACCTTTCTACCTTTAAAGCGGAGGGGGGGGTTTGGAATTGAGTGCACAAGTTTGAGTGGCTAGGATCAAGGTGCCTAGATCTGCGGCCGAGGATGGATTCTGGATTGCCTCCGCTATTCTTCCCTTAATGAGGGGGGGGCTCTGAAATTGGCGAATTAAAGTAGGTCCCCCTATCATCCCCTCACAGTTGCCTCCAACTTTCATCTTCTACCACTTGTCTTCCACTCCATATCTCACCTCCATTCAATTCCATATTGGCCCACCTTATTCTTGTTTCATCATCTTGCCTTCTGACACCTGTCCCTCTCTTTTCTACACCACTCCATCATAAGCAACGTGTCCTCCCTCGACCAATCATGTCTCTCCACCTCCTCATTCGTTGATTCCCCTCATCCATGCCTAGTCACCGCTAATCCACCACTTCCAATTATGTGCCCTAGTCTTCGCACTAGCCTCCATGCCTTATCCATTAGGTTGTTCAGCTGATTCAGATGGCAGCGTGAGAAGGATTCCACATTCCAAGAATGCAGAGTTGGTCGGGTTGTTCCCAATCCCAAGGAAGCAGCTATTAAGGTGGTTGGTGGTGGTTAGACATCATCTCCAACATAAATGGAAAGTCTAGAAAGGGACCTGAGACAAGTCAATTCTTTTGCAGGGTTGTCAAGAGCCTGGTTGCATCTAACACAAGCGCACGATCGCCCAAAGATTGCAGGTGTAGTCTGCTAGTAAACATGCAGACGTAAGGGTTTTATTGATAAGTCTTGGTTTTGCTGTTGTTATTGGCTTTGAGTATATGTAGGCAATTTTTCCATTTTTGTAATTTATCGATGGTAGACCGAAGCTCCCGACTGTAAATATTTAACTTAGCCTCTGTTTCTCTGGATATACAATGATATTTTGAGATTTCTTGTTTAATGGCGGCCAACCTTCTCCTTTCCTCGTTCCTCTGAATCTTAAGAGCCTGGGCATGGATGATCCAGTCGGGTGTTGTTGTAACTATATGATGTATGTTTGATTGTATCAGTTCTGCAACGTTTGAGGTTCACTTTGAAGTTTCTCTAGTTTGAGAGGGTGTCATATCTGAGACTTTCCCTTTTCTTCTCTTTCACTCACTCACCACTATGCAAATTACTGGCTTAAGCTAGATCAATACCTCACATTTCTTTGTTGTTCCAAGCCAGTATTTTGAGTCGAGCGATATTTTTCTGAGTTTACTTCCATTCGGTCACCCCCTCTTAACAAATCGTGACATAAACTGACGGGCGTCGGGATCTTCTTCTACTACAATCCAGGAGTGATTTCTGACGCCAACTAATTCCATTCATTTTTCTTAATAAGTATTCCTCCTATTCACACTAATCCTCAAAACCTTGACCTAAGTTAAACATGACCTCTTTTGTTGTTGCATTTTACCCAGACTTTCTTATGTTTTGACATTGCTGAATTGAGTTTGATCCATTTGACACCTCATTTGAAAACTTATCTCATAAACCTATTGATGGGTACTGAGCTTGCACTTTAGCAGTCAAAGTGTAACTTTCAGTGCTAACACATGTGTCTATAAAATATATCGTTTCCTACAAAATGATATTATCAGTAGTTTAAAATAAATATCGCACATTATACATAAATTTGAAATATATTAATGTACATAACAATTAAAGAACATCTTAAATACCTAGAACTTTCTCTATTTTCATAGGGATGATCTCATTGTCTACCAAAAATGTAATCGGTTTTGTTCCCATTCTAGTGACATGAGAAGATCCAGGGAATCATACTTCAAAATGTGTAATGCCATGTTCTGCGTGCACAACATCCTATGCAGATTGTGGAATGTGTTGGTTAGGGTCAGGTACTGTAGTACCGACATCGAAGTTGGGGGGTGTACCAGTCTAAGAGACTGGCGTATTATCAACATCGACACCGCCCCTGGGGGGTGTACCCATATTGTAACATCCCCAACCACCTAGGTCGAGTCATGCTACTCCATAAAACACTCTGAAACCATATTGTAACATCCCAACATTGAACTAGGCTATGCCACATAAAATTTTCAAACTTTATATAAATAAAAACATATGCACACAGAAAATAATGTGGAACTTTATATATAAAAAACTTAAATAAAAAAAATACATTATGCAAATGCACATATTCATACACAATGTTAATAAAAATATACATGCAACACACACGAGAAATACCCATAAAAATAAACACATAAATAATAATGTAGCATATAATTTAACCCATAATTGACACTTATCTTGGTAAGAATATCACCAATTGTGTGCAGACCTTCCATGAAACTCACAACCTTAGACCACACTGCTCATCACTCTCAGCAGTGTATCACCCCTAAATTGGGAATAAAATCCACTCGGGTAAAGGGATTCCTAACCATAATGACATATCTCAAACAATAGGAAAGACTCTGTCACAGGTACCAACTCAAACTAATAGCCTTAAATCCCTCATTCCCCACATTCTTATCTCACCATAGGAAGTGTGCCCCCCTTATCTACTCAATATTCCCTCAGCTACCCCACTTCCCTTCTAGGGCTTCAGCAACAGGTTAGACAGAAAGTCTTAGAGCCCTGTAGTTGTATTTTATCACCTTCAGGAAATCCATTCCCAGCAATTCACTCACCCAGAGAGAAATTTCTCACAGGCTTGACAACCCGCCTCTTCAATATCCCACGGGCCTGACAACCCGCTTCTTCAGTCTATCTCCCAAGATAACTGGTTACAAGTATAGGTATAGGTACGGGTATGGTATTGGTTTAGGTAAGGATATAGGTATAGGTACAGTTACAGGAAGGTATGGAGGAAAACTCACTGAGTGAGTGAATGGTGATGGAATGATTGAATGAATAATGAATGATAGGAAAATCAACTAAGTCCAAACTATATGTATGCATATTCCCAACTTGACACTTTTCATGTTGGGAGATACTTTGGCCCACTTGTCCCCATCCTTAGAACTTAGGATAAAATAATTATCCATACTTTATACTTTAAGGAATATTAATATGATATTCCTTTTTGTCTTAATCTCCCTAGATTGTCCCTTTTCCTTAAATTTTATCTCCCCCCCTTCCCTAACTAGTGGAGTTTAGTCCCCCATACTCTTTTATCATGGTCGGACTACACGTAGTGATGTATTTTATATTAATGATAAGACATATACAAAAATAGGCTCACTCGCCTTTAAAATCTAGGCTCTCTGGGCTAATAATCACATAAGCCTTCTGGATTATAATAAACTGGCTCACCAGTCTATAAAACACAACATATACACAAAGGATCTCTGGCCTCAAAATCACTCACACTTAAATTTGTTGCATGTGGTATCCTGGAATGTGCACACTTCATCATTTTATTGCGCAATACATGTGTGCACTACACCATGGAAGGTGCATACAAAACTAATATCAAACAACTCACAACCTTAAGTACATTTTCATTTACATTTACAATTGGGTTCGGCCTAGGGGTATTGCACATATGATGTTGTTTCGGTGTAGCAATGGTGTTGGTACTAACACCGACCTCTGTAGGAACATACTGGGGATCAAAACTCTGCAAAAAATCCTGTGAAAACAAAGAGTTTTTAATGAAGTACTTGTAAGAGTATATAAATTGAAATCCAAAATAAATAAAAAAATGGAATAATTAAATATATTTCTTACCCCATATCATTCGATTATGTCCATCAAGGAATTAATTATTTATTTTATTTCATTTGTCTGTGGCCGAATATGAATTAAAGAATGGAATTCATTTTTTTCTTTTATCGCAATCTTCCTTATTCCTTTATTTTGGTTCATGGAGGAAAAAAATTCTTCCTCAATAAGCACATCCTCAGAAGGATCTGTTGACTACTCTAAGGTTTTTTCCTTCCCCCTGTCACCTTGGGACAAGCATACATTAGAATTATAAAAATATAATAAATTAAAATGTATGAGAAATAAAGTTAGTTCATGAATACACATGGGAAAAAAACATGGCATCTTGAAAACATCAAAGTAAAGAGTGACTGAAAAACATAATGGAAATCATAAAATATAAGAGTCATTGATTACAGGTTGGGTAAAGTAGTATACGTACCACCCCCATAATAGAAACATTTGTATCTATTCGATTCAAATTGTAATCAATCAACAACTCTTCCCCTAAAACTATTGATTTTATTTCACATATGAATACACAATTTCCTTCCTGCCCCTCAAATATGCAATTGGGTTGCTTATTTGTGGTCACAGGATGTGTATTGTTTATAAACCCTGTAATATTCCTTCATTATTTTGGCCTTCCATCAATATACATAGTTGCTCCATTATTTTGATCCTTGTCTTTTAGTTGTATATAATTTGCAGTCACACCATATCTTTGCATACTTTTTGTATATTGGACTAGTCATATCCAATATTTGTAGATGTAATAGGGTCCTACATACTCCATTAATTGATTTAATCCACCATAACATACCTTTATTCCATCCATGGAAAATATCCTCAAACCATGTAATGACGATGGAGAAATGCGGTCTATCCTTTCATTGACACAAAAATCAATGTTTATTTCAGGAATATCCTTTGGTACCCATCGTTTCACTATATGTTTGTACCTCAAGGGAAATTCAATGTCGTCTATTCTCTCACCATGATAACAACATGACCCCCCTTTATCAAGAAAAAATTACATGCGTCTATGTAATTTTGTTCTCATCTTCTCACTTCTAGTTGATCTCTGCCTGTTAGAGATACAATATGTCTCACTTTCCTCTATTTTACTTGAAATTCCCTCACTCGATGAAGATAGATATGATAAATAATTGTTTTATTGTATGTCCTATAACACCATAAAATGAGAGAAACAATCAACAAGTGTCATGAAGGATGTGATGAAAATATTATGGAACCATAAGAACATAATATTACAAGTGAATTTTGTTGTTACAATAAAATTCTCAGCACACTCATTTCTTTGCAAACTTAAACAAGTGATAGATTCCAAGCTTGTAGCTGATGGGAGTATTGAAGAGTACCAAGACATGGTTGTTGTATTCTCTCAGAAAGAGGGAATCAACCTTGATGAGTTTCATGTTCTAGTTACTATAGGATTCTTTTAGAAAGAGGTAGTTGACCTTGTTGAAGGTTTTCTTTAGGTATTGAAGGCTCTATCACACATATAGGGAGACCACCACTCTCAAAGGATAAGCTTATATATAATGGGTCTTGATTAAAAATTTAGGAGGGGAACAACTATAACATTTTATTTTTTGGATTCTATCTTTAGATCAAAAGCTACAAAACATAATGTAAAAAGGTAAGTATGTGGAAATAGTGAAAGTGATGATGATGATCACGAACTTGTACATTTTTATGCATAGTCTCATTTATTTAATTCTATTAGGATTGAAAAAGTTAAAGTTTCTTCCATTTTTGTGGTTAATATGTATTTCCATCCTACCTATAAACTTGAATTTGCAAGTGCATTTGATTGAAGCCTTGGAAAATTAGGTGCAAGGATACCATTATAAAGGCCTGATAATAACAAGATCCCACTTGTACCCATTAAACATATTTGGCCCAATAACAATCCAATTGTACCATTAAACTCAATTTGTCTTCCCAAGGGGAGCCCAATGAACTATGAGTGCATGCATCAATAAAGTAATTCCTCAATTTTGAGACAGATAAAGTAATCCCTCCTAGTTATCTATAATAAACAAAGAAAAGTGTTATTCACTTAATTGTGACAAATATTAGGGCTAAGTAGCATGAGTTCTTAATATTAGAGAGACCAAGATTGTGAACAAGGCTATGGGACCAAAGATTATATAGAATATAATTTTTGGAGGTAATGCACAGTGGAAGGAAGTAATACATATAAAATAATTCCAACCAGAGGAAAGGCTTCAGGGGACATTTCATATCCCCTGAATATTTTACACTTACAAGAAGTGGATCGAGAGAGTTTTTTAAAGTTTTATTTACAGGAGGGACAAAACCTTCCTGAAAACTATGATCCTTATGGTGACCAATCAAATGAGTAGTTGTTCTCCCAGTTTCAGAGTAATTGTCTTCATTGATAACATCCTCCTGAGAATAGTCTTCGGGTCATGGAGGAGGAAAAGGATGGTAATATTCTCAAGTTATCCCTAAGTTCCTTTCAACACTATTTGTAATACATGTAAATCTCCCCACCAAGACTAACGAAGCAGGGTTAATTTCTCCTCTAGTCCCAATGTGACCTCATGATTGACCCTTGTGTGAGAAGGGTTGCCTGGGAATGAGATGCAATCATTATTTTTCGATGAATTATGTATATAGAAGAGAGAGGAGTTATTTTTGTTTTTTTCCAAATACACTTAAACACTTAGTACAAACTCAATGCCAACAACACTCAATGCAATTTGCTTTCATTAAAATGAAGATTCCAAAACTTTTCCAAATTATCAAAGAAAACATCTTCCAAACTTCAAGGCCAATGCATGATAAGTTCTTTAATTCTCTTTTTCTTTCATTGATTCAATGCAATGGCATATGCAAAACTTTTATGATTCACTACTTTCAAATGGAATGAAAGAAATCAATGTTTGACACAAAGAAGTATGAAGAAAAAGACCAATCAAATAAGATGCATTCAAAAGAAAATGAGAAATTAAAAGAATCACGCTTGTTGTGACATGCACTACAACCCTCCATTTTTCAGTTGATATTGTTTACCTCCGTTAAAATGGAGTCCCTTGTTTTTTTTTTAGCCTAAGAGAAATCCTTGTAAGTCTCCCTCTCCATCTCAAGATTATTTTGATAATTCATGTTTCACTTGGAAAACAATCACTACTTGGTGTTGAAATCCAAATTTTAAAATCGACAAAGTTACTTCAAACTCCTTCAAATAGTTCGTAAGAGTTACCTTTAACTCCTCTGAATAGTTCAAAGGAGTTACTTAAAACTCCTCCAAGCAGTTCAGAGGAGTTCATGTCTTTATCTCTGATACGCAACGATATCGTGAGAGTTGGGAGAAAATGCTCTGATCATATTGGAGGGGTTACTTCTAACTCCTCCGATATGTTTATAGGAGTTAATTCTATCTCTTCCGGACACATTGCAAGAGTTACTATCTCGACTCCCGATGATCCAGAATCTTTTCATCGAAGTGACTTATATAGAATTGTATTAAATGATCATAAATTAAAGTGCACCATTAAATAAGGAAAAGATCAATAATGAAGATACATAAGCATCAAATATGAACACAAAAACCTGAAAACGGAGTTCGTCCCTTGTGGACTACGTCTTTGGGTCCTTCTCTCAAACAGGTAGGCCTTTTTATTAACTTAGCAAAATAATTTGGAAAAATACATAAGTATACCTCATTCTGGAATTAAGTTGCAGAAGCTTTTCTTAG
The DNA here is from genome assembly GCA_000966675.3 of Picea glauca. Classification (NCBI taxonomy): domain Eukaryota; kingdom Viridiplantae; phylum Streptophyta; class Pinopsida; order Pinales; family Pinaceae; genus Picea; species Picea glauca. Next base: position 194,473 of record JZKD02S1704263.1, read on the forward strand.
ATCCGTGTTACGAGGAAAATCTCTCTATGTCTAGGGTAAACCACAATAGATGGAAATGACTGCAAAAATCGACTCTATTCTCAAGTATGCTATGAAAACAAATAGGCTAGCAAGACAAGATAAAAGCCTACCTCGTCCAGATGTTCGATGAAGTCCACCATTGAGAACTTGACCCAAATATACCTGCAACTACTCCTCAACAACCAAGAAAAGAAAGCATATGGTGATATTATATAATGTTAGTACATTCAATAGCATAATCCATTAATAAACATGAAAAATACACCCATGGAATAATAATTCAATATATTTTCAAGATATCAATTGGACGAGAAAAGAGTATTTCTATTAATAAATGATTAGCAGAAGTGAAAATGTTACAGACATCTATGCCAGCACAGTTCGAAATCGAGAAACTAAGTTCCTTCCAGCTAGGCCTCCACCACTTCAATCCTCCACAAAAGGAAATCTCATAAGAGAGAAACAATGAGGTTCTCAATCAATAAGGGAAGATCTTGGGGGCTGAACACTGTGTTCAGACTTAAAGGACAAAGGGACGCAGACTCAATATGAAGTAAAAAAATTCTCCACAGTAACTTTGTTGTCAAAGTTGAATTCTTTCTCCTTTTCCATATCTCAGAATTGGCCCATTTATAGCCTTTGAAATGGAACTGAAGGGTCGAGTCAGAAAATTTCTAGTATGTGGAAGGCCAAGGACCATAGATCGCCTGTCATGACATGGAAACTTGACATTAATTTTCATTTTCTAGAACAAATCCTAATGTACATGGGTTGTAGTGGTGTAGCCTACGTATACGTATGTTGTATAGTAGGCAAGATGCGTACATGTGGAAAAATATTTATTTTTGGCTCTAGATTTTATAAATAGGGAAGATAAGTCTGCATGTGAAACTGGAAAAATTCCTTTTGTGCAAGATTGCATAGGGTGAGGAAAATATTTCTATAAAAGATGCCCCCTAATGTGTGAGGTCGAAGGAGTATCTGCAATGGCCGAAATACATTATAAACAACCCATAAGTGGAGTGGTAGGGAACCAGTTGGACGAACTAGTTTCTCATTACAGTCTACACTGACTTTGCATACATGGTGGCCAATAACATTACACTGCAGATCCACGTGAAAATATACCAAACAAGTGTTCGTGGCCATGAATAGGAAAATACAAATGAGGTTACATGCCAATAGTTATTATAGTCACGAACAAGGCCCAGTAGAACCAATATCAAAACCAATATGAAGATCTTTGTATACCATGGAGTACAATATAATCTCCCATGATCACTGAAGTCATATAGGTACTGGTCCAATGAAAACAAAGCAACAACTCAGGAAAGTTGTAGCCACAGAGTGATGTCTTCCAGTCTTCTACACAATCCACCAAGGGTGCAAGTCTACATCATGTGAATAAATAATTTGAGGTTGAACACAATGAGACATTGTTTGATTATTGGTCAATGATGTATACCATTAAAAAACATGAGACAACCCATTGATAATGAAAGTAGGTATCAAGGCACTGAGTACATTCTTACAAGTGTGAATAAAAGAGATGGTGTCTAACACCTAAAGAATCCATTGATCAAGAGACATTGATGTATTCCCAATTGTCGATGGCAAGAGATCTTGCCACTGATGACTGCAAGCCTCAAGGTACTCATAAGACTCTAGGTCCCGTTTCCATAATAAATGGGTTGAATTCGATGGAAGGAGACCCGGTGAAAATAGAGAATTAAGGCATCTCTCATAAGTCATGACGAGGTACAAAGAAGGAGCTTCATGATTTGGTGGAAATTGGATGAAGAACATGTTCACGAACCAACAACCCTGTGCATCTTTCGTGTGTGCCAAGTGCAAGTGGTACACAAAAAAACCCTCTAAATAACAACCAGTGATGAAAAGTTATGATAAAGGCGAGGAAACCACCAATAAGGCTAATGGCATCCAAGACACTACATGAATCCCATTGTGTGGATAGATGTATTTCCATTGAACACAAGGGAAACCACCCAGTCAATGACCAATGATGAAATGTCGACTGTTGGGTTCAAGGTTGCCTACCAATGATGAAAGTAGGGATAGGGTGCATGATAGGACTACAGTATCATGTGATTTTGAGACAAACTGAGGGTATGTCTGACTTGCAAAGTCAAGAGTTATGAGGAGTGTCTGACATAGGTTGATAGAATTCCTTTGAACAAGAGCATCAAACATATGGAGGACTATGACAACATAGACCCAATGATGAAACCATGAGATGCAGGAGGCATCAATGAAATTATCTATAGGGACTGGAAGAATAAGAAGTTGGTAGAGAAGACTTTGTAACGTACTCATGTTTCTAAGGCCATGCTAATACTAAAATTATGATGATGAATGGAATCAATAACTTTGTTCTTTGTTCAAAGGCGAAACGACTACTTCCAATATAAGATAATACTCCCTTCCCGCCCATCTTTTTTCTTTTTTTCATAGAAAATTGAATTCTATGATACAGAGGAGGAAACAAGTGTCACAAGTAAGAAAAACTAGTTCTAGAAATGGAACATACATATTCTCAATGCAAGGAGATGCATGCGGGAGGTGGACACTCGTGGGAATGTTCCCTCCTAGGTATAGGGTGTCAAATTGAGAAGGATAAAAACAAGGCTTTGCTTGGTTCAGGATGCAAAACTGATGAGGCAAATGGTTTATAATGCAAAGTGAGAACCAACTATAGGCTCAATATTGCAAACAAGGGCATGAGATGCAATTGCAACTTAATGCTTAACTAATACTCATGACCTTTCAAGTCCAATTTAACGAGTGTGAAAGGGAAAAATCACTCGGCAATATTTTCACTTTTTAAAAGAGTTGGAAAAGAGCTTAACCAAGAATCATGGGTGTTGTTTTAAGCAACATATAATGGGGCAGGCCAAAGCTCCCATGCAGGACTTCTGTGAAAGGTCAACAACTTACCAAGAATTGACACAAGCTTGGGAAAACCCAAAGATTTCCTAGTCAAGGAGGCTAAAATAATTGTAGAGGTTACCTTATCTACAATATATCGAAGAATGCCCCTTAACTGGAAGGGTGTAGAAGAAGGAAGTTGAGGCTCTACAATATCATTCCAATAAAAGGAAACCACCCTAGGACTTGGAGGGAGCATACTTGAAGAGAGTTGAGTGCTCCATAGTGAAGAAGGTACAGAACTAGAAATGCTAAGGACATGGTCGAAGGAATCATCACCCTCCAAAATAAGAGTGGGATTGATTGAAGATTTCATCCGAAATTTCACTTCCTTAGGCTTTTCACTCTCTAAGAGAAGAGTGGGATCAACTGAAGATTGCATTGGAACGACCACTTCTTCAATTGTTGGTTGAATAGGATGTGAGACAACAGGGTCAAGAGATGCATCAGCCCCTAAAGTAAGAGGGGTGTTAGCCAAAGATTGCATCGACATGACTGTTGCATCAACCAAAGAAGGTTGGAAAGCCAAAGACGACTCAGAACCTGAAGGCCCCCCAGGAAAAGACCATGCTTCTTGTACCGCAAGGCACAAATGAGTAAGATGATCTCCTTTACAAAGCCTACAAAGGAACTTGGGCTTACGTATTACATGTCTAGGATTCTCAATCATATGAATTCCCCCAGAATGACTTGCAGTGGTTGGTGACATGCTCCCACGATGACTTGTAGAGGTTCGTGATGAATTCCCAACATGACTAGATGAGGTTGGTGATGAATGCCCAACATGAATAGTTGAGGTTGGTGATGAATCCCCAACATGACTACCAGAGGTTGGTGATGAATCCCCAACATGACTAGCAGAGGTTGGTGATGTATGTGCAGTGTGACTAGCAATGACTAGATTTGTGCCCCCAGCATGACTTGCAATGATTGGTTGTTGGTCTTCAACCTGACTAGCAGAGGTTGTTGACCAAACTCCAACATGACTAAAAGAGGTTGGTAGTATAATGCCAGTATGAGACTGACCCTCACAAGAATAATTTGGGGAAGGTAGGGTCCATGGATCACTAAAATAGGAAGTGCGGAAAGGAATGGACCTCCCTGTTGAAACAGGCCTACTAGACATGGCACAAATGTGGTGACTGGGTGCCATGAATTTGAAAGTACCCATAAGGGAGGAATACATTTTGACACTGATAGTCTCAGTTTTCGGCTGATAATTTTCGATCACAAGGATCGACGGTCCAATAGATGCATTAAGACTAGAGTACACAAAGGATAACTGGTCGATCATCACGATCTTCCCTTTGTGATGAAAACAAAGAGTACGAAAGATGAATGAGATGACGATGACCATAGCATAGGTCCAATTGCATCCTAGTAACAAGTTATAATAAAGAGGCACATCAACTACCTCGACCTCCACCTCTACCATCTTCCCACCTAAGTGGATCGGAAAGGCAGGAAGAATATCATGAGAGTGGAAGGAATAACCATCAAAAGAAGTCAACATGTTTGATGACTTAGAAAGAGTCAGAGAACTGAGAGCTTTCCAACATATCAGGGACATCCCATAAGTGACAATGCCTTCATCAACAACAACACATTTGATGGTATACTTTGAGTACTTCACGTGGATTTGGAAAGCCACATGGTAAGGAAAGTGAGGCTTCACATCTATGACGCCAAACTTCATAACTTTTGAGCCACTGGGTTCTAGAGCTCCTAAAGCAGATAGTAAGGAATTCATATGTGAAGGACACATCTCGAGTACCTCCAAATCCAACATCGCACAAGGAGTTTGACCGAAGTCCTCAATAATAGAGTAGTTCTAGGCAACTCTAGCATTTGGATTGTGGGTAGAGTGCTTGAGTACTCCTTTTGGAATACAAGGAGGTGGCTCTAGTTTTTCAATTTGTAAAGTTGTATCTAGAGGAGGAGGAGGATATTCTAGACCATGAATATCTTGTGAAGAGATATAGTCTTGAGATTGAGTGGATATATTAACTTTCACATCGACCATATTGATACACAAATGGTTGCCATCTTGCAATGGCAGGTTTTGGCTCCCACCAACCGCATTTCCATAGTTTGAGGAGCTCAAGGCCATGTGTTGGTTATGTGGGAATTGATTCATCAGCATGATAGGTGGTATAGATAATATCCTCGCAGCTTCTGCAAGTTGGGGGCATAAATGGGTAAGGTGATCATCTGTGCAAAACTTACAGGGAAACTTCACCTTAGGTATTTCTCATTTTCACTCTCCATCGTTATCATTTTTCTTCTCATTATTACCATTTTCCTTGGGTTTATTACCATTTTTCCCACCCTTGCAATTATTACGTCCTTTCTTCTTATTCCCTCCTGGTTGTTGGTTACCATTTGGTTTGGCCGATGATTGCATAGAATGTACATCCACTGACTGAGTGGGTTTAGAAGACATAGATGAAGTTGGCCCTCCTTCAGAATGGCTTAGAGACAACTATTTCATATGTCTTGTCACCGATTATGTAGACTTTACATTGGAGGTACCTACAATGTTGTCAGCATGAGTTCCAAGCTTTTGTCTAGGGTCGTAATTTGACCATGGTGCATCAAAAAGAAGGTGGTACAACATCCTAGACTGAGCATATATCAAGTCTAACTGTTGGGCTCTAAATATCACTTATTCCTCAGTGGTAACCCCAGAAGTAAAAATGTCCTTCGAAGTAGGAGCATTCAAAGACTTAAGGAACCATTATAAAAGAAAGGTCCGATGTATAGGTCTCTCAATCAACCTCTTCCATCTACACCACTCCTGGATATGATCCAAGATATGAGTGGCGGTATCCTGGTGTAAAGTCGACAAAAGTTATAGACCAACATCACAATGAATGGACAATTGGAAGTGGTTAAGGAATACCAACACCAACTGACTAAAAGTCCCATATGCCCCCCTAGGTAGCTCAATATACCATTTCGCAGGAACTCTAATGAGGGTGCGTTGAAATAATCTTAATTGAATAGAATCATCATTAAGGGAATTCAATGAGCACTAAAGGTGAAAGGTAGTGACTTGATCGCTAGGATCCTCTGCATTATTACTCTTGAGTTTCAGGATGTCTGAAGGAATCTTGGTAGGGATGGGAGGCCATGTAGGAGCATGACTCATAGGGTCGTTCATTAACTTAGACAAGTCTAGCAGATTAAGCATGCCAAAAAAGGGAGATGGGGTTGCAACATCTGGCCCCAAGCTCCCAGGAAAGATTATTCTTGGGGAAATGAAGTCCATCCAGGGTTCTGGTAAGCACCATGGCCCTGTTCGAGATTATAAGGCCCTCCCCTAGGTTGATTCATAAAAGGTTGGTTGGGCATCAGTCCAGCAGGAATGTTCTGTTGGTGGTTGTAAAAATTTCTCCCAGCCATATTGGATCTAGGTTGGGTGTTGCCCAAAGTATGAAACTAACCTCCTCCTAGTGGGAATCTAGAGGATAGCGATGATTTCATCATGCCAAATGTATTGGTCGGAATCTGCACTGAGGAGGTAGGATTATAGGATGAAACTTGAGACGAAGCTTGTCCATCAGGTTGGTTGTTCCACCTAGAAGCAGAAGGATTGGAACCAAGGTTAAAAGCAGTAATGCCTCCCATATTAGGAGTCATTTGAAGGATTTGAGATCCACCAAACGAAAAAGGAGTGTAAGGAGGTGTAGTTCCCCCAAGCCCAATTCTTGCATTAAGGCTAGCAGTTGGGATGGCATTCAAAAATGGTGAAGTAAAGGTGGGCATACCATAGGAAAAAGGACTAGAAGCCATAGGGATGGACTGAACATTATAGCCTAGTGAGTGACCAAGAGACCCAAAAGGGTTTGAGGTGGTAGCTTGAGCATTCACTATAGGCCAAGCCAAGTAATGATAGGTGCCTACGGCACTACAACAATTGTGGTTGCAGGAATGGAAGGGGTGTCATTAACTATAGTGGGTTTGGGAGTTGAAGGGCTCCCAGTGTTATGAAGACTAGGTTCAGTACTCATCCTTGTAGAATTAGAAGTCTGAAGAGTGGATGTGTGTGTACCATGCCTAATAACTCTATTCCTTTTAGAAGGAAAAGACTTGAAATCTGGTGGTAACTATAACAAGTGACGGGACCAACGAGGAGGCTGGTCTGACTCCATGATGACTTGAGACTCTAAATATAAAAAATATATCCTAAGGAAAACTAGTAATCAAAGGGCACAACAAAATTCAAATGACCAATATGCAAACAAATGAGGTAAAGTGGATGAGTGGTCTCTCTCCCTAAAGAAGGTATGTCTCACCCAAGAGGGGCCTGAGACTCTTTGCTAAAGATCATAGGTAACAAAATTAGTTATAAGGGCCCTCATGGGATTAACAACCATTCGGTCAAATCTACCCGGAGAGTTAATCCTCCATAAAGGTTGTGTGATGTTCGACCCTTATCTGACTCAGAGTACCTGCAGAATAACCCCTACAAGTAACCTATGAGACACCTAAGTCAAGCAACTAATAAACCACTATATAATTGATGCACAGGAAAGCAGTCATAAGTTAGGTCCACTATATGGGCAGGGCATAAAATCCCAAAACCTTGAAAGCACCGCCTCTCACAGAGGTAAAGGAACTAACAAGATCCCCAGATATGAATAGATCCCCAGAAATATCTCTGATGCTAAGAAGGTATCGGGGAGATATCCCTTCAACCGACTTCGTGTGACCTCGTTATTAACTTTGGTACGAGTGGAGCCTCCTGATATTACCAATTATACAATGGATTTCTCCACTCCCTTTCTCAGAAACATATGTTGATTTAATTTCCTTGGAAAAGTTTACTCACAAAATCCTATTCCAAGGCACTAAATCCTAAGCTAGTTTATGCACCCTAGAAAATAAAATCGTGACTAATCAATTTTAAATTATAGTGTTAATTTTAGTGGTCGTAATTACTCAAAAAGGTATGGTAGTGAAACTCATGATGTTATGACTCTGCAAGAAAAGTAAATATGAAAATAATGAAAATTCCTAACTTTAACTTTCAATGAATGATATGCTTCTAAAAACCAATGAAATTTTTGATTTCAACTCTACAATTCTAAAGTAAAATGAAATCTTTCACTACATGCACTAAGCTAATGCCAAGGACTCAAAAGACAAAAATGCCAAGCAATGCAAAATGCTTTTTTTTTTTGTATTTTCAATATAATAAGAATGAAAATACAGGGACTAAAAAGTAGCTTGATATATAACCCTACTGTGTATAAAAAGAGATAACTCAAATAGGATACCAAGCAGCAAAACACCCATCCCAATGTACAAGGACAATAAAAAATGAAAAGGTGATGAGAAAGACTCCGCCCAAAAATTCAACCAAAGATGTGTTTCCTCTCATCCCACAGGCATTTAACAGGCACTACAGAGACCTAAGAAAACTCAACAAACATCAAATCCCACCCAACAACCACCTGACCAAGAAAACAAGCAAGGAAAACTGATGTATGTGATTGTTTAGGAAAACAGAGTGTATATACGCATCTTGTAGAGGGACAACCTGTGTATGTACGTGACTGTCAAGGAAAAATGCACGTTTATGTTTCAAAACATTGCCAGGAAAGGGGGAAAGGATGAAAAATGTAGACCCAGAGTGAACAGAGGCTGTCAAGCAATGATACGAAAAGAAACATAATAGAAATGAGAGAAATCTAAGGAGAAAAGTACTCCAAACCCTAAGAAGGAAAATCTGTCTCCCCAGTATGGTCACCAATTCTATTACGAGGAAAATCTCTCTATGGATAGGGTAAACCAAAGAAGATGGAAATGACTATATAAGTCAACTCTCTTCTCAACTATGCTATGAAAACAAATAGGCTAGCAAGACAATACAAAAGCCTACCTCATCCAGACGTTCGATGAAATCCACCGTTGAGCACTTGACCCAATGCAATATACGTGCAACTAGTCCTCAACAACCAAGCAAAGCAAGAATATGGTGATATTATATAATGTTAGCACATTCGATAGCATAATACATTAATAAACATGACAAATACGCCCATGGAATAATAATTCAATATATTTGCAAGATATCAATTGGACGGGAAAAGAGTATTTCTATTAATAAATGATCAGTAGAAGTGAAAATGTTACAGACTTTCATGTTGGTACGGTTCGAAACCGAAAAACGAAGCTCCTTCCATCTGGGTCTCCACCACTTCAATCCTCCAAAAAATGAAATCTCATAAGAGAGAAACAATGAGGTTCTCAATCAATAAGGGAAGAGCTTGGGGGCTGGACACTATGTTCAGACTTAAAGGACAAAGGGATGCAGACTCAATATGAAGTAAATAATTTCTCCAGAGTAACTTTTCTCTCAAAGTTTAATTTTTTCTCCTTTTCCATAGCTCGGAATTGGCCCATTTATAGCCTTTGAAATGGAATTGAAGGGCCGATTCAGAACATTTCCAGTATGTGGAAGGCCAAGGACCATAGATCTCCTGTCATGATATGGAAACCCGACATAAATTTTCATTTTCTGGCACGAATCCTGATGTACACGGTTTGTAGTGGTGCAACTTGTGTATATGCATGTTGTATAGTAGGAAAGATGTGTATTTGTGGAAAAATATTTATTTTTGTCTCTAGATTTTATAAATAGGGAAGATAAGTCTGCATGGGGAAATGGAAAAAGGCTTTATGTGCAAGAATGCATAGGGTGAGGCAAATCTTTCTATAACAATCAGAAAACATACAACACCATTGGATTTGTGGCATCGAATTACCCAAAAATGACTGTCTCCATGCCTCAATCCGACTCTGGCACTCTCTGGCCCTTGAGAAGTCTTGTCTCAATGTTTGTGCCCGATCCCTACATTTAATTCTCTATACTGCATCTTGGTTTTCATGCCCAACCATACTGTCGAGCGCCCCTCCTTCCGATTTGTGGGCAGACTCAGCTTAAAAGGAAAAAGTGGGGCGGACTACATAACATAGTTCATTGGCCCAATGGTGGTAGATGCTATTGTTAAGGCATTATATGGGGGGAGCTCCCGGGCTCGAGCCCGTGGGCCTCCTCTTTTGGGTTATAGTTATAAAAATGCATATATATATATATATATATATATAT
>JZKD02S1704263.1:226547-243957 GCA_000966675.3 Picea glauca
GGGTGTTGGAGTTACTTCACACACACCTAGGATTTATTTTTCCTAAGGTTTTTCCTTGTTTATTAGTCATAATTAGTCATTATCCAGTCTTCTATATTTTAGGGGAGAATATTCCGCCTAGATAATATTCTCTTTTAGTTGACAGTTCAGTTTGACTAGTTCAGTTGAGTTTAGATGTTGCATTGGTTTTATCACCATGCAACATTGGGATCATCACCATGCTAATTCGAACTTGCCTTGGGATCATCACCAACCTGGCACATTAGCCTTGATTCCCTGATTTAACTCCTCAATACTCTTTGTTCAGTCAGTTAACTGAAGACTACTTGACTATTTAACTCAACTAGGTGGCAGTTCACTCCCGTAACTGCCTGAGAGACTAGACTAGGTGGCATGATCCAGATTATTTTCAGCACAAAATGAGAGAGGAGATATAATAAAGAAATGCACAGAGATATTGCAGATATCCAATAATCTAACATAAATGTATTAGAGATGCAACCATAAACACAAATATATAGTAATACATGATTTCTATTAATGAAAGAAATGTACAGAGATTGTAAAAACACAGAGTGAAAGACTCACTAGAATGGTGGCAGCTTATCTCTGAAAAGAAATGTGATGGTTACTCGCATTCACAAGAAGATGATTACAATGAGGCTCTGAAGGAATTTTTACAATAAGCGGGAATTCCAAAAACCCTCGACATCCAAAAACCTAACCCTAGGAGATGAAGCGCCAAAAGTCACGTGGGCCCCGTTTGGGTAAGTCAGTACATCAACTTCCCGAGGTCGTAACTTTTGCATATGATCTCCATTTTAGGCGTATGATAGCCCATTGGAAAGGTATCATTGAGGAAATTCATTTTAGGTGCAATAATAGAGGAAGTTAAATATTTCAAACCTGGCTTCCCAAAAAACATTGTTTAGGGCCTCAAAATGGCCTCGAAAGTTAAAAACTACTAAAAATAGTAAATTACCAAAATTGCTAGAAAATTGTTTTGAGCCAGTTGGAAAAGGTGGGTGGCCACCGATATCCACCTGGATCATGGCAGTTCACTCCCATAATTTATGGTGTGATTCCATATCACTCTAGACCACCAATATGGCACATTGGTTCACCTCCAGTGCGCACTCATTGAGCTATACAAAGTATATCATTTGTAAATTATTCATTATTCACAATGGTTAATGAGAATTTTTTCATTCTTTCTCTCTTTCTTCTTCTTTCTTCTATTCTCTTTGAAAATATCCATATCATTGTTTAGCTAGATCTATTATGTGCAGGTTCAACGCATTTACAAATCTTGTCCAAAATCCCCAAGGAATCGAGTATCTCGATCCGAGATAATGGATGTGGGTAACCCAAAGGGAACCCAAACATTCTGAAAGAAGATATTAGCAGTCTGCTCAGTAGTGATATAATTTTTACATTACATTAAGATACACATATTTTTGAACCTATCCACTGCAACATACAAATAGTCATGACCCCTTTTCGATATTGGTGTTGGTGCAGTTATTTGCATAATATATTAGCAAACATAAATTATCAACCGAGATTCGTAATCAGTAGAGTTGATGCATTATATGTGTTGATAACAAATAGGTTCCTATGTCTGTTTAGTATAGATTAGATAAGAAAACCAACAATAACAAAACACTATGTTTTCAAATATAACACTCTTCACACAATTCAGAAATTAGAAAGCAAAACTTGCAATCATGCACTCAAAAGATTTTGCATAGATAATGCCTTTCTCATTTACAAACTCATGAAGTGGAAAGATGGACTTTGAATTAGTTATTTGTAGATTCTACTCTTAACAAAAACTAGCAATCAAATCTAGGCACACTTCAACAATACAACTCCAAACTTAGAAGGGAAAAATGATAACAAAACTTCTCAAGCAAATAGTGAATCAAAATGTTCTTTCTTAGGTGACAAATCTGTTCAATAGAGGCTCATGAAATGAAAAGATGAACTTAAGATCTATCTCCTGGAGAAACTAAACTAACAAGTGGGATCCTCCATTAAAGCTCATGTATGGTGAAATATGAAGATCCAACTATTTCTGCATTACCACACTTTGCAACAAATTTGAATAGTGAAATCAAACAAAATATCATGAAATCAAAATAACAAATACATGAAATGAAAATCTACACCAACAATTTACAATAAGCTTACCAAGATGGATCAGTGGCCCTTGCCGATTCCAGCATGGAATATTTTAGATCACCATATGTTAACTTACAAGAGAGACAGAATCACTGAATTCAATCTTACATTAATCTCCAACAAGTAGGTTTACAAAAAGAGTCTTCTCATGAATCCATTCTACATCATAACAATTCTCCTTTAAGAACCATTCTTACATCATGATAATTCCTCTCTACTCGGACCTATGAGGTCTTATTTATACATAAAATCCATGGAGGAATGGATGAAACCGAATCCCCAAACTAAGAAAACAATTTTTACAATTTTAGGATAAATCCCAAAAATCTGTGTTCTTTTAACAATTTGGGCAGATTCAAGTTAGTCCCCTGCCCATATCTCTCAAACCAATTGTAATTTTTCAAACCAGCTCGCGATTTACTCGATTTGTTATATTCTAGACAAAACCCATGTTTTAGAATTTTTAGAGCTGATACCATATGCACAGAAATCGAGGCACAAGTTGGTAGTTTGAGTTTTTTTTTATAATTTTGGCATAATCATTCACCTTGAGCTGGAGGTCCACACATGCGAGATGGGTGAATTATGACCCAAGTTTCCTCATGAAAACATCGTTATGGACAAAACCCATGTGCTCGATTTTCCTCTAGAAGCTTTCTAAAATTTTGAATTCTTTCTAGTACCGGATTAGCATAGGCTGGTACTAGAATAGGTGGAGCCTTGGTAACGTAATAGAATGGGTATCAGATCATGCTGCTTAAGAGTCAAAGTGATTAATATCATACATAATCAAGAATTTAATCAAATTAACTCAATAAAACTAAACAAATGATGCTTTAATCATAAGTTATGTCTTATGCATGTGAACAAGGTCATTGAGTGTATTATGGAGGAAACAGTCAATTAGATACACATGGAATAGGTAAAACAGTCTCAGATAGAAGGTAATATAGGGAATTAGAAGTGTCAAAATGGAGACTCAACATTCCCCCATGCTTAAGTCATTACATGTCCTCATGCAACAATGATCTTCAAAATTTCACAATTGATGATACTCCTCACTCGATCAAGCATTCCCTGAAGTTAAGTCTTATCCAATCTATTTTCAATCAAAGTTAGGAGAAAGGGTTGTATCTGACTCTAATATGATTATAGGATAGTGTCCAAGAGTTTTCATAATGACTTTGACTAATAGGCCCCCTTGGCTAGATTACCTTTAAAACAAAAGTGATATAAGCATAATTTAGATATCATTTGAAGAGAGGAACACATAAAAGAATACATCCCAAGATGATTAACTTGTTTCTTATCCAATTTTGTAGAGATGAAGCTCTTCTTGTTTAGTTAAGGTGAATTACATATAATCAGGGTTCCACTTCTCATGCAAACCTATTTATTTTAAATATAGAACTCTAAAGTGGATACTTGAAGGTTCTTAAGAACATCATCCAAGAGATATAAATGTCATCTCCTAGCCTTGATTTGATAATGATTGCTTCAGAATGATACACAAGGGTTTATGTTCAGTTTTAAGTGTGCCACTTTATGTTTTTCAACTCCCTTTACCCATCATAGCCCTGCTACCCGTAGGCCTGTTCAGTACCTCAACGGGTTTACCTTAGTACCATACAAGCATGGCCCCACTGCCAGTAGGCCTATTCAGTACCTCGGCGGGTTTACTTATACTTCCTGATACTTCCTTTTTATTATATTACTCAAAAGATTTAAAATAATGTATATTATTCATTGACAATTTTTAGAGTATAAGGAAGGCAGGTGGTACGAGAGTGTTTTATATTTATTAGGCACATAATTAATTGTTTGAAATTATCCTAAGGGTGACATCATCCACATTCAACTTAAATGATTAGCTATTCAATGTATAATGTAATGTCTCGGATAATGACTAAGAGGTCCCTCTAGTTAATCCTATTAGGTTCTCATGAAAGTTCATTGTGGTTTTGCAAGGGCGGTCCACCACATGAGGTTTTCATCAATACCTCTCAAGAGAAAGTTGTAAAGATAAACTTGGATAAGAACTTGTTGAATCAACTAGGTTAGTACTATACATAATGGTGTCACCACTTTTCAATGGATATTTCAATGAGCAATCACTTCTTCAAAATAATGAGGTAATAGGACAAGTGCACCCATTATCATATATAGCTAAATGTGAAAATATCTTCTTAAAGGAGAGCAAGGATGATTCATTCAAGGTTGAGTGTATAAATGTAGGAGGAAGATGTGCATGAGAGTAAAAATAATTCAACACAGGACTTAAATGATCATTGATAGAAAGAACATGCAAGGGGCATATGATGGATGATTTTTTCTCATTCATGATGACAACCACTTCACCAAGGAATTCAATGATAATATACGAGGAGATGTATAGGAGGGCTTGCAAAATTGCATGGTAGGGAGCGTGCAATAATTGAGAGTAACCATATGTTCACTGCATAATTAGTCTAGTTCCTTTAGTAAAATGAAAAATGTTGAATTTATATGTCCTAGTACTTAAATCGAGCAGCAAAACTTAAATATATGATTAGAGCTACCAACACATTATTACATGTACCAGATCGCCTGAGTACTAGATGGACGCAGGGTTGTGCTTCAGTACCAGAATAGTGCATAGGCAAACATTGTTTGCAGTACTGGATGAATGTAATTCTGCATTACCGAAATAGAATGGTACTGAAATTTTGGAAATGACTATCAAATCCCATCACTGAACATGTTGATTTGGCCTCGCCGACGGAAGTTGAAAAATAATATGAAGGTTTCGACAACCACTCCCCCATGTCTAAGGTTTTGCATGGCCTCATGCAAACAATGTGAGATGCTAAAAAGGGTTGCTCAGAGAATTGTGAACACCTGCTAAAAACAAACCAATAGAACTAATTAAAACTGGATTTTTATTCATGCTTATAAACAAAACATTTAGGGAAAATGTCAAAAGTTGAATTATTAGCTATGAATAAAATGGTTTGGAATTAGAATTTAGTTTCAACTTCTATTAAAAAGATCACTGAATTGATCATCCTTGTGAAATAGTGGTCTTAAAATAGATAGGTAATGATAAATCACGAATGCATCATTTTTAACAACTTAAGGAAAAAGAAGAATTTTCAAGAAATAGGTCATGAAGAACTCCCTTAAGTGTTATATTTCGTTGACGAGGATGCCTTCTCTGCTTTTGAAACCCTTCCAGTATCGTGTGTGCATTCGGAAGATGAAGAGATTCCCTTCTCATAAGATTCCAAACAAAATCATCATAACTTTTAAAAAGAAATCTACTATAGGAATAAAAGATCTTAAACTGATTGCTTTATTATATTTTGACATTCCCATTTATGAAAAGTATGAAAGATAGGTTGCATTGTACTTATGTGCAACATTTATTTACCTATCCTACTCTAATTTGAACAAAAGAAAATGCCCTTCAACTATAGGAATACTTCCAGTGAAGCCATGTGCATAACAGGGTTAGAAATATATCCATACTCAGGTTTAAAAGATAAATTCTAATGCATACCGAAATATGAAGGACCAGCTGCTTTGATGATGAGATCAAACAATAAATAAAAGAGTGGTGTGAACTAATAACTAATTGAAACCATATTTCAATAGGATCATTATATTTTTGTTTCTCTTCTTTGTTTAGGTCACACTAAATGTCCTCCTCTACTATGCTATGCAGATTATCCTCTTCAAGATGATTGGTCTTTGGAGTACATACAAGATCTGTTGAGAGGCATGATAAGGACTCCTCAATTTCAGGTTCCACTAGTTTCTCTCCATTGAATTCTATCCATGATTCTTTATTCTCCTTAACAAATTGACAAGAGGAATCCGACGAGACTTCCAACTCTTCATGTGGAGAGACAATTAGATTCTTGATTGCTATGAAGATATGCTCTTCCTGAGAGGCGAATATCCTAGCTGCTGCCAAAATGCGAGAAATTTCTTAGAGGAACATTCTTCAAGCTCTTGATCATCCTTGAATTACGCTAGCTAGTTGATGATACCTGTTTCGCAGCACAGATTAGTACTCGGGGGGTTCTTACAGCACCCCAAACATGATTTATTATTAAAGGTCTAAATTTTAAAACTATTTGCAAAAGAAAAACACACCAAACTTGATAGGTCATTCATAAAACCAATCCAAAACCATTAAATAAATCTGATTCTAATACTACCTATTACCATTTACAACTCCCCGACAATGACGCCAAAATGTTGGTGCAATTATTTGCATAATATATTACCAAACATAAATTATCAACCGGGATTCGTAATCAGTAGAGTTGATGCATTATATGTGCTGATAATGGATAGGTTCCTATGTTTGTTTAGTATAGCTTAGATAAGAAAACTAACAATAACAAAACACTCTATTTTCAAATATAACACTCTTCACACAATTCAAAAATTAGAAAGCAAAACTTGCAATCATGCACTCAACAGATTTTGCACAGATAATGCCTTGCCCATTTACAAGCTCATGAAGTGGAAAGATGGACTTTGAATTAGTTATCTGTAGCTTCTACTCTTAACAAAAACTAGCAATCAAATCTAGGCACACTTCAACAATACAACTCCAAACTTAGAAGGGAAAAATCATAACAAAACTTCTCAAGCAAACAATGGATCGAAATGTTCTTTCTTAGGTGACAAATCTGTTCATTAGAGGCTCATGAAATGAAAAGATGAAGTTAAAATCTATCTCCTGAAGAAACTAAAATAACAAGTGGGATTCTCCATTAAAGCTCATGTATGGTGAAATATGGAGATCCAATTGTTCCTGCATTACCACACTTTGCAACAAATTTGAATAGTGAAATCAAACAAAATATCATGAAATCAAAATAACAAATACATGAAATGAAAATCTACACTAACAATTTACAATAAGCTTACCAAGCTGGATCGGTGGCCCTTGCTGATGCCAACATGGAAGCTTTTAGATCACTATATTTTAACTTCCAAGAGAGACAAAATCATTGAATTCAATCTTGCATTAATCTCCAACAAGTAGGTTTACAAAAAGAGTCTTCTCATGAATCCATTCTACATCATAACAATTCTCCTTTAAGAACCATTCTTACATCATGATAATTCCTCTCTACTTAGGCCTATGAGGTCTTATTTATACATAAAATCCATGGAGGAATGGATGAACCGAATCCCCAAACTAAGAAAACAATTTTTACAATTTTAGGATAAATCCCAAAAATCTGTGTTTTTTTAACAATTTGGGCAGATTCGACTTAGTCCCCCACCCATATCTCTCAAAGAAATTTTAATTTTTCAAAAAATCTTGTTTTTTAATCAATTTTTTATATTATGGATAAAACCCATGTTTTAGAATTTCTAGATCTAATACCATATGCACGGAAATTGAGGCACAAGTTGGCAGTTTGAGCTTTTTTATAATTTTGGCAGAATCACTCCCCCTAAGATGGAGGTACACATGTGTGTGGTAGGTGAATTCTGATCCACATTTCCTCATGAAAACATCATTCTGGACAAAACCCATGTGCCCGATTTTGCTCTAGAAGCTTTCCAAAATTTTGAATTATTTCTAGTACCGGATTAGCACAGGCTGGTACTGGAATAGGTGGCGGCTTGGTACTAGAATAGAATGGGTACCGGATCATGCTTATTAAGAGTCAAAGTGATTACTATCATACATAATCAAGCATTTAATCAAATTAACTCAATAAAACTAAGCAAATCATGATTTAATCATAAGTTACCTCTTATGCACGTGAACAAGGTCATTGAGTGTATTATGGAGGAAACAGTCAATTAGATACACATGGAATAGGTAAAATAGGCTCAGATAGAAGGTAATATAGGGCATTGGAAGTGTCAAAATGGAGACTCAACAATTGTTAAACCCCCTACAAAATCCATGGAGATACTTTCCCATGGATGGGATGGAACATGTAGTGGTGAATATAGCCCCAATTTTCTATTTGTGGGCTTACAAGTAAACACATCACACACCCCTTTACATATTTAGTTACAATTGATTTGATATGAGTCCAGTAACAAAACCTACGCATATGAGCCATATTTTTTCCTACCCCAAAATTCCCAGACACAAAAGAAGTGTGAGCTTCTCGTATTACATGGACTCGTTCACTTGTAGGAATACATAGTTTTCTAGGATGGTAGAGTAGTTTTCCCTACAAACAATAGTTCTCTACTTGCGCACAATGGGTTAGCTTCTCATATAATTATTTAAAATATTCATCAATGGCATATTGTTCCACATAGCTATCATGAGATAAAGAAACAATCTTCAAAATAATAGAAGCAACAATAGGAGGTCTAGAAAACATATCAGCTACGTTGTTACTCGTACCCTTTTTGTGCTTGATTACCAAATGAAATTGTTGAAGGAAACCTATCCATCTGTAATGTCAATATTTTTGCAGTTTGGTTTGTGCTTGGAGATACTGTAAGGGTTGGTGATCTGTATGTATGATTATTTCATTCCCTAACAAGTAGTGCTTCCATTTCTTTACGCTTTGAACTAATGCATACAACTCTTTATCATGGGTAGGATAGTTAACAACAACTTGGTTAAAAGTTTCATAATTGTAACAGATAGGCTTATGATATTGCATCAATACTGCACCCACGACATATCCGATGGCATTTGTTTCGATCTTGAAGGGCTATTGAAGATTTGACAGTGCTAATATTGGTGCGATACTGATATTTTCCTTCAAAGTGTCGAAAGATTTTTGTTGCTTTTCTCCCCACTGAAAAGTGTTCTTCACACTAGTTAAAGCATGCAAAGGAGCTGCTATAAAGGAGAAGTTTGAAATGAATCTCCTCCAATACTGGAATTCACCTAAGAAGATTTATATCTCAGTTACACTTTTGGGCTTAGGTCAATTTACAATTGCATCAATCTTGGAAGGATCAATTTTTAATTGTCCTCCTCCTACAATATGAGCTAAGTACATAAGTGCATTCTTACCAAATTCACATTTGGACAATTTTACATACAACTTTTCCCTTTGCAAATTATCCAATAATTTCCTTACATGCCTTACATTTTCATCCCAATTCCCACTAAATATAAGAATGTCGTCTAAATATACAATCACAAAATCATCTAGAAAAGGCCTGAATACATCACTCATCACAAGCATGAAAGTTGTGGGAGAATTACAAATCCCAAACAACATAACTAACCACTCAAACAACCCATGTTTGGTTTTAAAGGTAGTCTTCCATGCATCCTATTCTGCAACCCTGATCTGATGGTATCCACTATGCAAATCCAACTTAGTGAAATAAACAATATTATTTAACTGATCAAGTAAATCATCTATACAAGGAAGAGGGTATCGATTTTTCAACATGATTTTATTTAAATCCTGGTAATCGACACACATTCTCCATGTGACATATTTCTTTGGAACCATCAAGATCGGAGAACCACAAGGAGATGAGTTGGGCCTGATGACCCCTTAATCCAATAAGTTGTGTACAACTGGCATCTTGTACATGCCCACATTAGGAAGAGGAGAATCATGTTGAAGATGTATTTCATGTTGGATTTCCCTCTTAGGAGGTAATCCATCTGGTTCCTGGAAAATATCATCATACTTAGAAATAATATAAATTAATTTTTTCTTATGACAAGGATCACATCCTTGGAAAGCGTCGAATGTTTTGACATCTTTCTCCCTTACGACCATAAGTACATATCTCTTATTAGTGTTTATGAGTCTCTTAATTTGTCCTGCATTAACGAGTGTTGTGTTTATCCTCATGTTGTGGGCTCTAATAATATATTCCACTCCCCCCTTAGTAAGGTGATATTTTTTCTCATGTCGAAAGAAGACTTCTTTTCTATCATAAAGATAAAGACTCCCCAACACTATGCCACATATATCAAGTGATACAACATCCAAATCCACTTCATCAATCAACTTTGATGCAATAGAAAATCTGACCCTACATTTCTTGGTGACATTAAGTTTTGATTTATCACATACCCAGCCAAGAGGATAAGGCTTTGGATGTGGTTTAGTTTCAAGACCCATCTTTTTGACAAGTGCTTGAGATATCAAGTTTACTTGGGAACCCGTATCAAATAATGTATCTATCTTAGTGTGTTTATATACAACTCTTATATGAAATAATTCATTCCTCTTTCGTTCATCATCATGAGATTCATTATTGGAATTTGAACTAGCATGAAGGGAATCTTTACCTTGTACTCCAATTGCTGTGATATTTCCTTCGTCTCCTGAATCAAAACCAATATCTTGTTGCATTGTAGCAACAGTATTTGTCTTCCCCTTTCCACCGAACTGCTTCGGTCTCTTCTATGGATGTAGTTTCCAACAATGTTCATCACCGTGACCACTTTTATTGCAATGAGTGCAAGATGGTTTTCCTTCTTCTCTGTTTACATTGGTGGTCTTCTTGTCCTTCCTTTTAAACTTCTTAAATGGCTTATGTGGGAAATTGGAAGGTTTCTTTGTGGGATGTTATTGAACATGCTTTTCCCTGTTCTCAAGGTGAGTGGCTTGCACACAAACTTCATCAATACTAGTGGGGTTAAACAATAGCAAAGTATGGTGAATATAACTACAAAGTGCACCAATATACTTCATTAAAGTTTCATAAGAATCCAAAGGAATGTTTAATACAAGAGCCTTATTCCTAAATTCTTATGTGAAACTTTGTACAATTTGACCTTTACTTTGTCTTAAAGTTTTCCATTCCATCATTCCTTTATGTAAATAACCCAATGGATAAAATTGCTTCCTTATTGCCGATTTAAAATTTTGACCATGAGGAAAGAAGATTACCGCACTTACTTTTGTCCTGAATTTTTCTCTCCCACCATACAAGAGTGGTGCCTTCCAACCGAAGAGAAGCTAGTTGCACTTTAACTTCCTCTTTATCAATCCGTTGAACACGGAAATATACTTCAATCTATTGGATCCAATTATCTATCTTTTCGGGATTAGCATATCCATTAAACATAGGTAAAGAAAATTTTACATCAAGCTTTAATAATGGTTTCTTAAAATAATCTTTATGGCTAGAATGATGAGAATGATGAGAATGCTCAGACAAAGAAGAGATAGAACTTGATGGTGAAGATGGAGGTTCTGGAGGGTCTCTTCCATCCCTTTGATTTACCAAATAATTATCATCATATTGTTCTTCCTTTTTCTTCCGTTTATTCTTCATCCTCTTCTCGTAGTCTCCATACATTCACTCGACCATTTCTGATATGCGATAAAATACCATATGGAAGTTTTTCTCCTGTTAATCACACTTGATCTCTTCTTCCATTTTCTTCCTTTGGGATGCACAACCAACTTCAAGATTGAAATTATTAAGATTTCCTTCACCCTATATATGTTTGAACCTAGTAAGCATTCACACTCAACAATTCAATTCAAAGATGACTTCCCTGATACCAACATGATCCAGGATCTTTTTGTCGAAGTGATTTATAAAGAATTGAATTAAATGATCATAAATTAAAGTGCACCATTAAAGAATGAAAATATCAATAATGAAGATACATAAGCATCAAATCTGAATACAAAAACTTGATAACGGAGTTCATCCCTAGCTAACTACATCTTCAGGTCTTGCTCTCAAATGGGTAGGCCTTTTTATTAACTCAACAAAAGAATTTGGCAAAATACACAAGTATACCTCATTATGGAATTAAGCTACAGAAGATTTGCTCATATCAGAAAACAAACATCACCATTGACTTTGTGGTGTCGAATTACCCAAAAATGATTTTCTCCATGCCTCAATCCAACTCTCGCACTCCCAAGCCCTTCATAAATCTTGTCTCAATTTTTATTCCTATTCCCTGCATTTAATTCTCTGTACTGCATCTCAGTTTCTGTACCCAGCCGTACCGTCAATCACCCTCCTTCCTTCCCATCCATGGGAAGACTCAGCTTAAAAGGAAAAAGTGGGGCAAACTACACAATGTAGCCCGTTGGTCCAATGGTGGCAGATGTTATTGTTAAGGCATTGTATGGGGGGAGGTCACGGGGTCGAGCCTACGGGCCTCCCCTTTTGGGTTATAATTATAAAAATGCACATATATATAGTTTAGAACTTTGCCAAGTTTGGAGCATGTTTGGATTTGTCATATTCTATAGTTTGGGCCACCAAATTTGGTGGGCCTGCTTTTTTTTACTTTTGAAATTCATTTTTTGGGCCTTCATTGGGCATTTTCCCACTACCATGTGGCAGCCCATAACTGGGCCACATGGTAGCCAACCAATGGGCCACGCTAACCACTTTCACATTCACCTGCCACATCACCATATGATCTTCCACATGGCTATATGGACTGCCATGTGGCACTTTTTCATTGGTCCACGGATTGACCCGAAAATGCCAAAAAAAGAGAGACATGTGGCAGCCTCTGGTGATGCCATGTCACCATGATGATGTCATCATGACACGTGTTTCCTTCTGCATGTTCCACGTAAATTGTATGGATGCTGATGTCATCTGTTAGTACATATGTTGACTCATCCCTATTGAGTGAGCTAGGTTGACCAAAACTTTTACCTTGAATATATTTTGATCCATAACTCTGTTTGACGAGATGTTTACACTGTTGGAAATATTGCAACGTTCTCTTCGCGATGATGCCAATTTCACTAAGTTTTGAGGACTTTGATTTTTTTCCTTTTCTCTATTTACTGAGGCCATTTTGAGCTTCCTGAGTTGCCTCTGCAAATTCTGAGTTGTCCTTAGTCTTCTCTGGATCCTTTTTGGATCAATATTCATTCCACCCCCAACCCCTCAAGCCTTGAGATTCAGTGCATCACCTCATCAAGAAAATCCTATGATGAATTATATATCGTCTACTTCAATCCTCAATGGTTTCCCATCGAGGTTGAAGTATTCTATCTCCAGATCCCATAATTTTACTAGAAACTGGAGTAACCTCACCAGAGCCCTCATTCCCTTGAGAGCCAAAAATTTATAAATTCCATATCATTTTAAATATTTTTGAGCCCTTGTGTCTCATTCCACTACTACATCTATCTCCTCATGCTCCCTTTCCCTCCATTCAATAACCATCCTGCAAAGGACAAACCATTTTTTGAGTTAAAATCCTTTAAAAAAATTGTTCATGGACTTGTATGTGGGTTAACATGATAAAAGTCATGCATAGGGCTGCGTATACCCATGCAGTCTTGGCTTTTACCACATATATGAGGTCATATATACGACCTAATGATATATCACCCATGTCTACCCTATTTTCCATCTTACACCCTCTAATACTCAAAACATGGGGTTCTAAAATTGAAATTTAAACCATTGAAATTGAAAGAGAGGGGATGGGAACTTACTTGGTCCATATGGTTTTTTATTCCATTGATCATAGCTCCCACAATCGACACTTGAATATCATGGGGAAAATGTACTAAAATGCACTATGTGGGTGAAAAAACTCAAATGGTATGGTAAAATGGTCTATTTTTACTATTAGTAGAAAGTTCTTACCCACTTCCTATAGGTTTTGTTATTTTTTGACCTTATGGACTAACAACACAGTGGAAAGACTCGGTTTTTGGTGGTTTTGTCTAGGATTTTTTGTGGTTTCCAGGGTCATACCACTCGTTCATTCCTTTGGTAGGTATATTCTTTCACCGGCGTATGGGATAGGTTTTCATTCCATTTTGTAGTCTTGCATCATCCTATGACCGTGATCCATACACTGTTGGAAAATGTTTAACAAGTAACATATGCTTGTCATTGATGGCAAGTACAACAATGAAGATGGCATGGGTACAGGAAGAATGTACAAAGGATTGTTGGCATGTTTTACAAGCAGCGTAGACTTGTCATTGACGACAAGTACAATAGTGATGATGGCTTAGGTACAACAGTGAAGATGGCAGGATCAGAGTGTGCATGTGAAGAATATACAGAGGCACAGAAGTCCAGGAATCCATTGGGGATTCAGAAGTGAAAGCTCAGGAGGAAAAACATCGAGGAGCATGCGCACAGCAAAGCTCATGATACATGAGTTCGTAGAAGAGAAGGAAGATAGAAATCCACAGTCGTTGGTTCTCATTCAGAAATCCCGTCAGCCGTCAGATTGGATAGGAGCTACATGAGGTTTACCATCAGGAAAAGATAAGGTGAAATCTCGATAGAACGAGGTCCATCGGTTCTGAATATAGACAAGAAGAGCATGCTAAAGAGAAGGACAGGTCTCAACCGTCATATCTGAGTGCAGGGTCCGACCACCATTGGATTGAGGAGAACCTGCACAGTCTTTAAAGTGCAAGGAGGTTTGGCTGCGGTCATGGGGATAACGGTCATATGGGCTAGGAGCCTAGCCAGGAGAGCTAGTGTGTAAAGATTGTGTCAGAGTTTCGAGGATCGCGTTTTGAAAATGTCAAAGAAATAATGCAATAGGAATCCCGATTTCCCGATATGAAAAAACACGATGTAATCTGAGCCGTTAGATCAAGTTTTGATCTAGACCGTTGATTCCACTCAATGGAGAGGCATCGGGGATCGAGAGTTGGACATGACAAATATTATTGACATCAGGAACCCCAATTTCACGATATGCGAATTCACAATTTAATCGCAACCGTTAAGTTAAGAAGTGATCTGGACCGTTTGATTTTCTTCATGGAGTATCGGGGATCGGGACTTTGAAGTGACAAGAACACTTGAAAACAAGAATGTTGATTTCGTGATATGTGATATCGCGATGCAATTGCAGCCATTGAATCGAGAAAGAATCTGGACCGTTGATTTAACTCCTTATTGGAGTTTCGTGAATCAGAACTTTGAAGTGACAAAAACACTTGAAAACAAGAATGTCAATTTCGCGATATGCGATATCGCGATGCAATCAAAGCCATTGAATCAAGAATGAATCTAGACCGTTGATTATAGCTCTTGTCGGATTTTTGCGAATCGTGATATCAAGAGGAAAAGAAACAAATGCAACAAGAATCCCGATTTCGTGATATACGATATCGCGATCCAATCGTAGCCATTGAAACAAGCTCATATCTGGACCATTGGTTCAACTCCGTGTCGGAGTTTCGCGAATCGCAATATGGAGAGACAAAAGAAAGCAACTTGAATTATGAATTTTTGATATGAGAAATCGTGAAAGCGCCTTATGCATAAGGCTATGGTCACAACGCTTGGTCACGGGAAGAGAAGGAGTCAGTCCGGATAAGCTCCATATTGGAGTTTCGGGGATTGCGACTTCGAGAGGCAAGAACAAAAATTCCAAAATGCCGAAACCCAATTTAAAGGAAAAATTAATAAAGCTCATCCAACGGCGTAGATTAACCTGAAGGAGATATGAGGGCTACTGTTGCATGACATAGTGAAACTGCTAGAAACCATTGATGGTTTCTACCAGAGGATGCGAAGACACTTCAGGATGACTGACAGAGAAGGTGAAGAGTCTCTGAGAGGAATGAATATGTTCATAGAAGGGATTGACAGATGGATGGGCATTGAGGCCTGTAACTGAAACAGAGAAGGTGAGCTCGATTGTCACAAAGAAGACGAAGAGTCTCAACTGCCAGAGAGGCTGAGGAATCTCAGCATAACATCCAGTGATGCTAAACGCGTGGGAAAACGACCAGAGAAGCTGAAGAGTCACGATGATGATCAGACAGAGAACTCGAGAGGTGGAGGATAACGGCGTGGAGTGAGCATGCAGAGGAATGGTGAATAATGCATGCACAAGATGCACAGAAGCTATATATACACGGTACAAAGAGGAGAAGGGTTGTTGTTGCTGTGGGAGTTTGTTGTGATTGCAGCTGGTGAAGGTGATTCATGTGTGAAGAAGAAGGAGAGTGCAGTAGTTAAATGGAACAGAAGAGGATCTGTGCAGTGAATGGGTATGGCACACAAAGCTTAAAAGGAAGAAGAACAGATAGTGCAAGGGAGGTGTGCAGGAAGGCAATGAGGCAGACAGAGTAACGAAATGCAGTAGAACAGTGATGAGTCTGGTAAGCCATTGTTGAACATTATATCACTGTAATAAGTTTGAGTAACAAAGTATTAATATTTCAGGGTGGTTGGGAGGTTCTCGGGAGGACTGTTGTCCTCTACAAGATACCAGATATATAAAATATGCAAAACAGAAATGAAATACTAGAAATGACAGAATGATAGTAAAATATCCAGCATAATCTTCACAATACACAGAAATGATATACGGAATAGCAACAAAAATGGCACTTTGATTCAGATAGCAATGTTCACAGGCCTCTTCGATGGGGCAACCTCCAGTAGAGCAGCGCTCTGTTACAATAATCTCCAAGCTAGGGTTCTCATACCTTCGCCTCTTATTTATACTAAATATGTCTATTAAGAGAAGCCTCTAGAGGAATATCCTTCTAGAAGTGGAAGCTTCTATTAGGTATTCTTACATCCACCTTATTCTATTTTATTGAAAGGCCTTATTAATATTGACCTTTATTACATTTGAATACATTGATCTACCTATGTGCGGGTTAGGACCTTAACATGTCCGCCCCCTTAAAAACAGCCTTGTCCTCAAGGCTTGAGATGTAGAAACTGCTGCAGAATGGTAGTTGGTTCCCAAGTGGCATCTATTGGAGTCATGCCTTTCCACTGTACTAGCACTTCCTTGATGGTTCTCTGACGCAGGCGACGCTCGCGTTGGTCCAAAACTGCTTCTGGCTATAGCCAAATGGAGCATTCTTCAGCTAACTCTGGAAGTTTAGTTTGAATTTGGCACCTGGTTCCAATCACCTTCTTCAAGCATGAAACATGAAAAATAGGGTGTAGCTTCGAATGAATGGGCAGAGCTAACTGATATGCTACTTGTCCCACACGCTTGAGAACTGTGTAAGGGCCATAGAATTTGGGTGCTAGCTTCTGACAATGCTTGGCCTTGAGGGAAGTTTTCTTATATGGTTGCAGTCTCAGAAACACCTGATCCACTTCTACAAATTGACGTTCAGAGCGACCTTGATCTGCTTGTTGCTTCATTCTATTCTATGCCATGACCAAGTTCTCTTTAAGGGTACGAAGGATGTCCTCTCAAATGATAATTGTTTGGTCAACTGCCTGGACCTTCAAGGTACCTGGTAAGTATGAGAGAACTGAAGGTGGCTTCTGTCCATATACTGCTTCAAAGGGAGTCATGCGAGTGGTTGTATGGTATGTA
>JZKD02S1704263.1:243967-265111 GCA_000966675.3 Picea glauca
AGTTAACCTTTTAGGAACAAAGGGGGAAAATAGTTAGAAGCAGAGAGATAATAGTGACAGGGGGAGTCATCCACTCATGAGAAGATTGATAAAGGAGTCTGAGTAAGAGAGGTGAACAATTTTGAATTTTCCACAGAGGATACAGCGGAAGCTGAAGAGGAACAAGTCCAAGAATCAAAAAGAGAAGACTCTGGATTAGATACAAATATTCTGCAGGCCTCAAATGAGAGAGTCCATCCCGTCAGGAGGAGTTTGCATTGGTTTAATATATGATACCTCCTAAAATACTGCAACAACTCAGGGGGAGCATGTTCTCTTTGACATTGATGTCAAAGGGGGAGAAAAGAATCTGGGTTCCTTTGTTGCCATCAATGCCAAAGGGGGAGATTGTTGGAAAATGTTTAATAGGTAACATATGCTTGTCATTGATGGCAAGTACATCAATGAAGATGGCATGGGTATAGGAAGAATGTACAAAGGATTGTTGGCATGTTTTACAGGCAGCGTAGACTTGTCATTGATGGCAAGTATAGTAGTGATCAAGGCTTAAGTACAACAGTGAAGATGGCAGGATCAGAGTGTGCATGTGAAGACTCTACAAAGGTGCAGAAGTCCAAGAATACCTTGGGGATTTGGAAGTGAAATATCAGGAGGAACAACGTTGAGGAGCACACGCGCAACAAAGCTCAAGATACAGGAGTTCGTAGAAGAGAAGGAAGACAGAGATCCATAGCCATTGGATCTCATTCAGAAATCCCGTTAGCCATCAGATTGGATAGGAGATGCATGAGGTTTACCATCAGGAAAATCCAAGGTGAAATCCTGACAGGACGAGGGCCATCAGATCTGAATATAGACAAGAAGAGCATGCTAAAGAGGAGGACAGGTCTCAGCCGTCAGATCCGAGCACAGGGTCCAATCACCATTGGATCAAGGAGAACCTGCACAGTCTTTAAAGTGCAAGGAGGTTTGGTTGTGTTCATGGGGATAAGGGTCATATGGGCCATGAGCCTAGCCAGGAGAGCTAGTGTGTAAAGAGCGCGTTGGAGTTTTGAGGATCACGTTTTGGAAATGTCAAAGAAACAATGCAACAGGAATCCCGATTTCCCGATATGAAAAATCACGATGTAATCTGAACTTTCAGATCAAGATTTGATCTGGACTGTTGATTCCACTCAATGGAGAGGCATCGGGGATCAAGAGTTGGACATGACAAATATTATTGACATCAGGAACCCCGATTTCGCGATATGCGAATTCGTGATTTAATCGCAGCCGTTAAGTTAAGAAGTGATCTAGACCATTTGATTTTCTTCATGGAGTATCAGGGATCGGGACTTTGAAGTGACAAGAACACTTGACAACAAGAATGCTGATTTTATGATATGTGATATCGCGATGCAATCACAGCCATTGAATTGAGAATGAATCTGGACCATTGATTTAACTCCTTATCGGAGTTTCATGAATCGGGACTTTGAAGTGACAAAAATACTTGACAACAAGAATGTTGATTTCGCGATATGCGATATCGCGATGCAATCACAGCCATTGAATCGAGAATGAATCTAGACCATTGATTATAGCTCATGTCGGAGTTTCACGAATCGCGATATCAAGAGGAAAAGAAACAAATGCAACAAGAATCCCAATTTCGCGATATGCAATATCGCGATCCAATCGTAGCCATTGAAACAAGTTCATATCTAGACCATTGGTTCAACTCCGTGTCGGAGTTTCACGAATCGCAATATCGAGAGACAAAAGAAAGCAACTTGAATTACGAATTTGCGATATGAGAAATCGTGAAAGTGCCTTATGCATAAGGATGTGGTCACAGCCCTTTGTCACGGCAAGAGAAGGAGTCAGTCTGGATAAGCTTCATATCGAAGTTTCAGGGATCGTGACTTCCAGAGGCAAGAACACAAATGCCAAAATGTTGAAACCTGATTTAAAGGAAAAATTAATAAATCTCATCCAATGACATAGATTAACCTAAAGGATATTTGAGGGCTATTGTTGCATGACATAGTGAAACTGCTAGCAACCATTGATGGTTTCTACCAGAGGATGCGAAGACACTTCAGGATGATTGACAGAGGAGGTGAAGAGTCTCTGAGAGGAATGAAGATGTTCATAGAAGGGATTGACAGATGGATGGGCATTGAGGCCTGTAACTGAAACAGAGAAGGTGAGCTCGACTGTCACAGAGAAGACGAAGAGTCTCAACTACCAGAGAGGATGAGGAATCTCAACATAACATCCAGTGATGCTGAATGCGTGGGAAAATGGCTAGAGAAGATGAAGAGTCACAATGATGATCAGACAGAGCCCTTGAGAGGTGGAGGATAATGGTGCAGAGTGAGAATGCAGAGGAATGGCGAATACTGCATGCACAAGATGCACATAAGCTATATATACATGGTACAAAGAAGAGAAGGGTTGATGTTGTTGTGGGAGTTTGCTGTGATTATAGATGGTGAAGGTGATTCATGTGTGAAGAAGAAGGAGAGTGCAGAAGTTGAATGGAACAGAAGAGGATCTGTGCAGTGAATGGGTATGGCGCACAGAGCTTAAAAGGCAGAAGAACAGACAGCGCAAGTGAGGTGTGCAGGAAGGCAATGAGGTTGACAGAGTAACGAAATGGAGCAGAATAGTGATGAGTCTGGTAATCCATTGTTGAACATTATATCACTGTAATAGAATTGAGTAACAAAGTATTAATATTTCAGGGTGGTTGGGAGGTGCTCGGAAGGACTGTTGTCCTCAGAGGTTCAAGTGGGTGCTTGAACACATGGAGTTGTAACTTCCATCTAGTTGCAACCAGAGAAACCAGGGTGGCAGGGTGGTGCAAGGGAGAACTCTTGTTCTCTGTTATACAGGTTGGTGCCTGTATGATTGGAAGTTGGTGCTTCCATCTAGTTGGTGATAGAAACACTCAGGGAGTTGGTGCTTCCTTCTAGTTGGTTCTAGAGAAACCAGGGAGTTGGTGCTTCCTTCTAGTTGGTGCTAGAGAAACTAGGGAGTTGGTGCTTCCTTCTAGTTGGTGCTAGAGAAACCAGGGAGTTGGTGCTTCCTTCTAGTGGGTGATAGAGAAAACAAAGAGTTGCTGCTCTCAGCAAGTTGTAGCTTGCAAAACAGAGGTTGTAGCCTCATTATGAGTTGGTGCTCATATGTATGATAATGTAAAGAATGTATTTATTACTTATCATATAAAGAAAAAGAGGTTTTTAACCTGCATGGGTTTCCTCGGAAAATATCTGTCTCTGTGTTTCTCATATATGTGACTGATGCTGAATGTGCCTATGTTTATTTCTCTGCATTATTGTGATCATCATTCAGTGTTTCTGCAAAGAGTTTTAAAATAAGCATAATTGTTTAAGCTCAGAGACAACTGATTCACCCCCCCCCCCTCTCAGTTGTTTAACATACACCCTATGTAAGAACCCATTTATTAGCAACACAAAACCTTCTCACTACTACTAGAAGTGTCATTAGTAAGTGGTAAAGACTTACCAAACATGGGTGCCCTAGTTAAAACCTTTGTGTCATTTGGTGCCCATGCAAAAGTTATTCCATAGGACCGAGAGTTCCTTATAGTCCTGATATGAATTTGTGTTCAAACCCCATATTATAACTCACAATCGTTCTGACCATTACCTATGGGACTCCCCCGAAGTATTGGTTAATATCTTTTCAGACTCTCGAAAAAAATGAAAATATTGTTGAGTGAACTTGTCTCATTCACGCTCGTTAAATGCCTTTGAAATGTTGTTTATTTGGTATAAGTTTAACCCTTTCTCAGACCAAGTAGACTACTTACAAAAAAGGAATACTATATTCACCATTGGCTAGAAGAGTTCTCCTGGGTATTATTCTATACTTTTTGGGGCCTAGGGGACTAAATCTACTAAAAAGACATTTTTGGTGTTAAGTTCTAATTTAATTCCATCATATTGCTTGCATTATTGATACTATTGACGGTTCCCTCTTTCTCGTTATAAGCCTCTTACCTCAACAATTTTCATCACTACCCAATCAGTTCCTTCTATATATCCTTTGCAGCTTGATACCCTGTACCCTTAGAGGAAACATTCCCCCAATTGTCCATGCCCCACATTCACTTACTTGCATTGAGCATAGGTATGTTCCACTACTTGGAACTATCTGGTTACTCATGGCACTCGTTTCCTCTCCTGTATCATAGCATTCC
Organism: Picea glauca; assembly: GCA_000966675.3. Taxonomy (NCBI): domain Eukaryota; kingdom Viridiplantae; phylum Streptophyta; class Pinopsida; order Pinales; family Pinaceae; genus Picea; species Picea glauca. The sequence continues at coordinate 248,181 of JZKD02S1704263.1, forward strand.
TTTATCTATGACATATATATATATATATATGGGCGAGAAAAGAACATTATCTCATATCGGAAAGAGTCATGTCACCTTTGAACAAAGAACAAACTTTCGATTCCATTTTCATCCAAATTTTCGGTTTAGCATGAACTTAGGAAGTTGAGCTTGTTACTTAAAGTTTACTCCTCCGACTGGTTATTCTTCTAGTCCCTATGGAGAGTTTGTTGATGCCTCTTGCATCACAAAGTTTTATCATCAAGTCTATGCTTCCTGAGTTATTTGTATGTCTCATGCTCTTGTTCAAAGGAAGTCTATAAGACTGTGTCATCCATTTCTCAAAAATCTTGACTTTGCATGTCAGCCATACCCTCAGTGTTTATCATATTCACATGAGGTTGTAGTCCTACCATGCACCCTAGTCCTACTTTCATTATAGGTAGGTAACCTTGAACCTAGAATATAACATTTCCTCATTGGTCATTGACTCGGGGGTTTCCCTTGTTTTCGACAACAAGAAATCTATTCACACATTGGGATTTTTGTAGTGTCTTGGATTCCATTAGCTTTATTGGTGGTTTCCTCTCCTTTGTCGACAATTTTTCTTATTGGTTGATATCAAGAGGGTCTCTTTTGTGCACTACTTACATCTGGTGCATGGGAGAGACACATAGGTTCGTTGGTTCATGAACATCTATTCGTCCGAGCTCCTCCTAATAATCAAGTTATTTCTTTGTACCTCGTGTTGAATGATGATAGATTCCCTAATGATCTCCTTTCAATGGGTCTCCTTCCATTGAATTCATCTCATCTATTCTCGAAATGAGACCTAGAGTCCTATGGGTAACTAGAGGCTTACAGTCATTAGTGGCAGGTTCTCTCGCCATCGGCAGTTGGGAATACATAAATATCTCATGATCTATGGATTCTTCAATGGTTCGACCTCAACACTCTTATTCACACTTGTAGAAAGTACTCGGTGCCTTGATACCTACTTTCATTTTCGGTGGGTTATCCTGCATTTTTTAATGGTATACCTTAATGACCAGTAATCAAATGAAGTCTCATTGTGTTTGACCTCAACTCCTCTATTCACATGATGTAGACTTGCACCTTCAACATATAGTGTAGAATACCTCCATCTTTCAATATAAACGTTCATCATTTGTTGTTGTCTTTCATTGGGCCAATACCTATATGAATTTAGTCATCATGGGATATTAGATTGTACTTCATTGTGTGTGTGTGTATACATATATATATATATATATATATATATATATATATATCTTCATATTGATTTTGAGACTGGATTCCACCGTGCCTTGTTCATGAATACAACACTCTGTGGCATATGTCCACTTTGTATTTCCTATTCATGGCTATGAACAATTGTTTGATATATTTCCACAAGGATCTCCAATGTAATTCCGATTGGCAACAATGTGTACAAAGTCATTGTGGATTGTAATATTCTCATGAGAAACTAGTACTTCGAACCAAGTATTCATTACTCCACTTCTAGGAATTATAATGTATTTCAACCATTGTCAATAGTCCTCTAACCTCACACATTAGGGGGCATCTGTTACAAATTTTTTTGCATCACTCCATCCAACTTTCTTGGATGGCCTTCCATTTCTCTATGAAGACTTGAAATTCTCTTTTTGTGCATTCCAGAGCCAAAGAAACCTATTTTTCTACATGTATGTGCCCTATCGATTATACAACAATCATAAATGCAATTTTATCCACTACAACCTGCGTACATCGGGTTTGGTGCTCAAAATTAAAAATTATGTCAGGTTTCCATGCCATGTCATGAGATCCATGATAATTGACCTTCCATGTACTGGAAATGATCTGACTCGGCCCTTCAGTTCCATTTGAAGGCTATAAAGTGAGCCATATCCAAGCCTTGAGGGATTCAACAATTCAACTTTGAGAGAAAAGACACTCTGGAGAAATTTCACTTCATATTAACTCTGCATCCCTTTGTCCTTGAAAGTCTGAACTCCTTGTTCATCCCCTGAGCTCTTCCTTCTTAGTGATGGAGAAAATTATTGACTCCTTTATATGAGATTTCCTTTGGTGGAGGATTGAAGTGTTGGAGGCCTAGCTAGAGGGACTTAGTTTCTCAATTCCAATATGTGCCATTACAAAATTTTGTCACCTATGTACTTTTGATAATTATTTTAATAAAAATACTCTTTTCTTGTCCAATTAATATCTTGCAAATATTTGAATTATTATTCCATGGGTGTATTTTTCATGTGTGTTAATGGATTATGCTAATCTATATTCTAACATTATGTATTATCACCATATTCTTGTGTATGTTGGCTGTTGAGGACAAGCTGCATGTATAAATATTTGGGTCGTGTGCTCAACAACGGTCTTCTTCGAATGTCTGAATGAGGTAGGCTCTTAGCCCTGTCTTGTTAGCATTTCATTTATATAGCATACTTGGGATAAGAGTTGATTTATGTGTGTCATTCCATTTGTTGTGGTTTATCCCTTGCCATAGAGAGATTTTCCTCGTAACAATATGGAAGAAATTTGTGCCATCACTAATAAATATAACAATTATAAATGTAATTATGAAAAATTATTATAATGTTATTAATTAAATAAATGAAAAAATAACATTTCATAAAATTATTTTTTCTTTGTAAACATGCTTAATCAACATATTGTATCTTGCTCGAAATTAAAAAATTCATCTTGAAGATGAATTTAACATTATTTGATATTAAAAGTTTAAGTTTTCACAATTACAATCCAAATTAAACAATTTCATAAAACTAAAGTTAAACATTATATGACAACTCTAAATTCTAATGAGTGGTGCATCTTAAATTTAATTTAAAAACAACAAAATCATTAGTGTACTTATTATACATTTTATAAATCAAAAAACAACAACATCAACATAATTTGAAAAAACACAATATACATGTTTTTTATACTATTTATAGCGTAGCAATCCAATTGTAATCGCACCAGAGCCATTGATACATAAAGATGCATCAAGAAACAATTTAATTGACAAAATACATATGCAAACCTCCACAATTAAATTTTTGAGGAAGTTTTCTTTGTGGAGGAAAAAACATAGGTCACTCTTTGGTTCCACTCATAATTTAGTGCATGGACTCGATCCTCTACCACTTCCTCAGTGCTCTGCCTTGCATCTCCTCCTCCACGGGCCACTTAAATTTCTCCAAGATACCTTCCTTGTCATTCCTATAACCACAATATGAACTGGCGTCAATTCGATTGAAGATCGCATACCTACACCTCATTTTATTCACCTCAAGGTGGATTATCGAATAGTTCCTTAGAGATGGGAAGGAATTTAGTAGCCCCAAAGTATCTATAACCAGAGCCCTTACTTGTAGATCTGGGCACATCAACTTCGTTCCCTTCTAATGCTGACATTTTGTCCCCTATTTTGGCATAATTAGGACTACCAAGATCTAAGGTTGGAGCTTTCCAGTGCCCCTTTCCCTGTTCGGCAAGAAAGGACCCTGGTGAATATATTAATTATAAAACTATGTTAGCCTCAAGATTGGCCTAAGCTCCATATTGTATATTTAATAGAAGTTAAGAAGCTCATTTGGAAAAACAATCGATGATCCATAAGCTTTCTGAACATGTCTTATCACTAAATATTAAGCAGTTCCTTAGCCTTAGCCTGCTCCTCCATGATATCCTCACCCATGTACTTAATAACAATTTCATCATGTTTCTTCTTCTCTACAAACATGAGCTCAATCACTTTTGTATATAGAAGTGGCACATGGGAAACACACTCTCACTCTCTCTGTTGGTGGTTTCCCTTGTCCTTCTCTCCCATTTCTTCGATCACATCCTCATATTCCACAAATAGGAATGTACCAATGGAAACAACCTCTCCTCTCTTGGTCTTCAACCTGGTCTCCCTCTAGATAGAATCGATCCTCTACCACTCCCTCATCACTCAGGTATGCATATCCTCCTCTACGGGTCACTCAACTTTCTCCATGATATTGTTCTCGTCATTGTTGTCGTTATAATAATTGGTGTCAGTTCGCTTGTATATCAAATACCTAGACCTACTCTTCTTTGTCTCGGGGGTATTATTGAATAGCTTCTAATTTCAAGGAGGAATTTATCAGTAGCACTTGTACAATTGATTGTTTAAAGATGGTATGTTACAATCTTCTAGAAACCAATTATACAAGTGAGACTGGGAAATTCCTCCCCAATGTCAAATATTTGTTCGATAAGCCTTGTGAGGTGAATAATAAGAGGTATATGTATGCAATCTACAAAATACTTGACACTATTTATTATGGTGACAGTGATGATGAGAATGATATATTGGACAAAGTCGAGCGACCTAGAGAGGAGGTGATGTGGGCCAGAGAGACAAGGGAGTGGAAAATGATTAAGTCTATCTAGAGGTAGAATAGGTTGATGATAAAGAGTGAGGACATTTTTTCCATGAATTTGGTCCTATTTGAGGAAGATGTTGATGTGGTGGAAGAAATGGGAGAGAGGGACAAGGGAAACCAACAAAAGAGAGAGCGGCATTTTTTTCCCATGTTCCTCTTATGGATGAGAAAATGATCGAGTGCATGGTTGTGGAGAAGAAGAAACATGATGAAATTATTAGTATATGGGTGAGGATATCATGGAGCAGAAGGCCAAGGCCAAGGAAATGTTGAATATTAAGCTATAAGACATGATGATAAATCTTATGGATCATTGATTGTTTTTCTAAATTATCTTCTTAACTTATAATAAATATACAATATGGAGATTAGGTCAATATTGATACTGACATAGTGTTATAGTTATGAAATTCACCAGGGTCCTTTCTTGTTGAATAGGACAAAGAGGCACTAGGAATCTTTGATCGTAGAGCTTGGAAATCCTAATTATGCCAAAGTAGGGGTCAAGATGGTGGAAATTAAAGGGAATAAATTTGATGTTCTTGGTGCCATAGGAAAGGGCCCTAGTTATAGATACTTTGGGGCTACAAAATTACTCCCCATCCTCAAGGATATGTTTGTTAAGCCTCCTTGAGGAGAAAAAGAGGAGGTGTAGGTATGTGTTCTACAATTGAATTGATGCGAATACATATTATGGCTATAGGAATGACGAGGAAGGTATCTTGGAGAAAACCAAGCATCTCCTGGAGGAGGAGATGTGAGGTAGAGCATTGAGGAAGTGTAAAAGAATTGATTCCATGCACTAAATTATCTAAGGCATCGAAGAGAAACCTATGTTTTTTCCTCTGCAAATCAAAACCTCCACAAAATTTAATTTTGTAGGTTTGCATATGTAGATTGTGAATTAATTTTATTTTTTTTGTCACTATTGCACTTAGCGTCTTCGTCGTATATGATTCACATAAAATAATTTTAGGAACATATACATAAATAAAATGAATTTAAAATATAAAACACAAACATATATAATTAACTTTTATTTATAAAAAATTGAAAATAGTTTTTGTTTGCAAAAAAAAAGTGAAAACATAAGTGGTACTCTTAAAAAATACATATGCACTGCGTCTGATTCTCCTTATTAGATATTAGGCACCGAATAGACATATGTTAAATATAATTCATCGACACGCCATTGTTAGTCAAGCACTGACATCTATAGTGGTGTGTTGTGATATACAACGCACTGGTTAAAGGTTGGTGTTAAACCACACAGTGCCCTGGGTTATATTAAATGCACTGACTCTCTATGTTAGTTTCTACACCATACACTTATAACCAGTGTGTTTAATTTTCATGACACGTTGTTAATGATTGTGTTTTACAATGCACATCGAAATGATAATTTTTAAATTGTTTTTCCTTGTATAAGATACTTAACCTCCCCGATGTGCTTGGTTTAAAGTAACACACCGGTATGTGTCGACATTGTTCCATTTTTACTATAATGCACCAATGATGGGGAATCCCATAAAACAAATCGATATGCTGAATTATTATGTATTATGTTTGTTGTTTTGTATTATACATTACCAATGCATTTTATTTATGTGACACACCGCGGAGGAAATTTGTGCTTAAAAAATTAATCAATGCATTCGATTTATAGAATGCATCAATGCATTTATCTCAACTGGAGCACTTCCTAGCATATTAGCGGTGCTTACCATAAGATGCATTGTGCTGAAAATTTGTAAAAATTCAGCATGGGGTCATGCTCTTTACATTACTGGTGTGTTTTTTGATCCATCTGCATCGACCGATGAAATTCATGAATATGAACTTATGTAGTTTGATGTGTCCATATAAACGCATCGGTTATACCATGTTATTGGAGCATTTTGTTTTTGTTTAATGATGTGTTTTGTTGTCGACAATACCAATTACAAGGCGTCCACTAAACCAACACAATGAGCGAATGTGAGGTGTTACTATTAGTGCATCGGTAACACTTTGATAGTGGATATCCCTCCTTTTTTACTTTGATGTATTGTTAATGTGAGTGCACTAGGAATGAGGCACCCAATGAGATGCCCCACTATTAAAAATCAGGAAATATTTGTCCCAGTGCATTGATGTATACAATGTCGGTGCATTGGATTGCAATTGTTGCACCACTACATTAAATCATTATGTTAGTGGTGTAATTAGTTAAGTGAAGTGTACCAGTGCATAATGTCAAATGGCATCAGTGAAATTTATCCAGTGCATGTATGATTTTGTAAAGTGTGGCGATGTGTTTGAACATTGAATTTATGAGGTGTTAGTTTTCTAGTACACGCCGGTGAGTTTAGTTAAAATTGGTGCACCGTTAGGTTAAATTTTACATAATGTCGAGATAGCGGTGTGGTTAATGAAGTGTAAGGGGTCGTTGTGGGTATGATCCAAGTTTGGGTCGATGTCAGATAATTTCTAAGGACGCACCACAATTTTTTGATAATTTATCACAGTGCACTAGATTGAATAACACCGGTGTGAACATATATGGGCGCATCGACCACGGTTCTTACTGTGTACTTAACACAGTACACACCGCTTCAGGGCAGGTCAAACTATTCAGGTGCATCGCATAAAAAGAATTGAAAAATGTGAAATTTCAAGCTAAATTATAATTTTCATTAGATGAAAATGCAAATAGAAAGGTAATAAATAATTTACCTTCTCTCTTATGTCCCAAAGAAACATGGTTGTACTATTGAAAGGAAATGAAAATTCATGGTAATTTCCAAAATTTGGAAATGTATGGAATCAACCATTGGAGCTATCTTAGTCAATGCACAACACTAGAAACATGGTGTCTTAGGAAGAAAGGTGAGCATTGGTGCTTGTTTGAGAGTTTGGAAGCATGAGATGCATTGTAACAATGAAAATCGGTTTGGTAATGTTTTTGTATTTACCCTACTATGTTGTGCCTTTAGACATAAAGACGCACCAATGGTATTGTTCAACAACACCAATGGGATTTATTCGGTGCATGTAATTTTATTATAAAGTATGGCGGTGTCACTAAAACATGGACACATAGATGTTGTATTCTTTATCAATGTCCTAGTGTGTATTGTTCAATGACACCAGTGTGGTTTATTTGGTGCATGTAAATTTATTTTAAGGTATGGTGGTGCTACTGGAACATGGACGCACCTGTTTTGTATTGTTCATGATATGGCTGATGCATATATACATTAAAGGAACACTGAGGAAACAACTTCTGCATAATATTACATCCACCCACCTCCACTATGAACAATGATGGTGCGTTTGAACATTTAAGTACTGGTGCGATAGTTTTCAGGTGCACATCGAGGAATTTTTACCATAAAGGTGCACTGAAAAAAAAACCTCCACAAAACCCTTCGACCACCCACCTACATTAACAACCTCTACTATAAACAGCTAAGAGAAGAATTTTTTAGGGAGTTTCCGTAAAAACATTTGCAAGGTGTTCTATAGTTTGTAGTGATAGAATGGAACCCCTTCTCCTACTAGCAACCTAGTATTTCACATAACCTAATAACCATCTAGGGGTAGGTTTTTGAATTCCTCAACCCTAAATCATAATAAGGTTAGGATATTTTATAATGTTCTTCTAAAATTCACTATGTGGCTATCCCCACACATTTAAGTAATGGAGGCTAACATGGCACCCACTCACACCATGGTGATCAATAAGGTAGGTCAACTTGCGAGAGGCATAAATTTCACATACGAACTATGATTGAGGAAATTATTTCATCATTGGAAAGGTCTTAGTGTGTAGAATATAGACGAACCCATAGTAATATTTGGACCATAAAAAGTGTCGTTTGATGCCTCAAAATGGCTCCAAAATATTTTAGACTATTTTTTGGACCCAAATTTTCAAATTTGGACTAGTCACTAAAATGGCTCTACAAATTGATTCCTGCAATTTTTTCACCCATAAAGCATTGAGATAGATGAAAAAGAATATAATGATCCAATCTAGATCATTTGTCTCATAGAGGGAAAAAATTTCAAGGACAAACATTGTTTTCACTCCATAATTTGGATCTACCATAATATTGGTAAGAGTAATCCCAATATTAGTTAGGCGAGACTCCAACCATATTGTAGGACTCTCTCCTGCAAATGAAGGATGTATGTATATTGTTGTAGACATTGTATCTCTACTCCTTCCATTTTTACAACGTGTTGCATCTTTCTTAGTGCTCCTCTCTGTTTATAATTTATATTCAACTTAATGGTGAAATAAACAAGTCCAACCAAATATTTGAGTACATCTCCTTTATAGTAATGAACACATCATGATGTTATTTCTTGAAGATCATCTACAGTGGATATTTTAACCTCTTAAGTGCTACTATATAATGCATAACCCAAAACCTTAGAGAACATTCTCTCCATTGTACCTTGATCATGCTTATGATATATTAATTTTGGATTCCTCTTAGTAGCAATAATAATATTGGTCAACTAGCTGAAGAGGGGTTGAAAAGAGTTCAAATATAAAATATTAGGCCTCATCGGCCTCAAATATTCAAGAGCTATTTAAAATTATTCTAAAAGGAGGTGCCTCACTATAACAATCATCTCCTTGTATGTATTTGAGAAAGATCATGGAGTATGTTGATGTCCTTATTTCAGGGGAAATTCCCTTCCCCTAAAACCAACCCATGATCCCTCAAGTAGAATTTGTTGGCAATGTTTTGTTATTTGTTTTCTATTTTTTCACAAACTATACTTTTGTTCCATGAATAACTTACAAGGAGAATATTGTTCTTCCCTTTCCATTCTCTCAATATATTAAGTTGGTTTCATATCATTGTTTTTTCCTTATTGGTTATATAATATAGGTTATAAACAAGGATATTCTCCACTCCCCTTTTTTTGCATTGTTTCATCCATGAACCTAAAATTATTTTGGGTCCTACAATCAGTGGTATTTTCTTTGGCTAATTGGTAAAAAACAACTTTGAATAAAGCTAATCATAATGAAATACTTCATGTTCATGGTGAATTTTCCAAAATGCAACCTGTAGGTTCTTCAACTATAAGGTTCTTTTGCAACAAGTTAAAGCCATCAATATTGATCCATATTTATAAGAAAAACGAAATGGAACCACATATTTATAATGTTAACACAGAGACATAGTGAACAATAACAAAGATACAATAAAATTTGACTTCTATTAAATAAGAAATATGTTGAAAATTGTAAAATGAAGACTAGAAACAATCTTGCTAGAATGGTGGCAGCTTATCTCTGAGAAGAGATGTGACGGCTACGCTGATTCACAAGAAGATGAGTACAATGAGGATCTGAAGGATTTTTTACAATAAAAATGAATTCCAAAACCATAGATATCCAAAAACATAACCCTAGGAGATGAAGTACCAAAAGTCATGTGGGCGCCATTGGGGTAAGTTAGTACATTAACTTCTTGGGGTCATAACTTTTGAATACAATCTCCATTTAGGGTTCACGATAGCTCGCTGGAAAAGTATTGATGAGGATATTAACTTAGGGGGATAAATCAAATCCTTTAGATATCAATGAGGTGCTCGATCGTGAAAAAACGTCGTTTAGGCCCTCAAACTGTCCCCAGAAGTTAAAAACTGCTATCCTTCTTTGCTTTCAGCTTGGACTAGTTGTCGTGAGGTTTCCCATCTTTTCTCTTTCCTCTGTTTTGTGGGTTAGGGCTTCCCTTTCCCATTCTTTTGTTGTGAGGGGTTCCCAGACCCAAGCTATCACGTCTTTTGTTTAAGCTTTTGATCGATTTTGACAGCATATCAATAGGTTGTGTGTTGTGCTCCAAATATGTCGTATTTTCTACCATGTAAAACCTCCATTCATAAGCTATATTCCCGAACTCTTGATACATTCTATAGCCATTATCTCGCCACTTACCACTAATTACATCCATTCTACTTTGCGGTTAATTATTGTTGTTTTCTTGTCTTTTTAAGTGATTAAAGATGTTTTTAACATGATTTTATCGATGATGGTTTAATCCTATGTTTCTATGTCCAAGAAACATGTCCTTGTTCTGGTACCTACACTGTCCCTGTTCTCGTACCTGTATTTTTCTTCTTTCGGTACCATCACAATCATCCCGTACCTACGCTCATCCGATACTCACACTCCAAGTCATATAATACCAAAAGGTTCTACAACAATCCTATACCAGTGTTTATGTGTCACTTGTGCTCATCTGGTACCAACATCCTATAGGCATTTGGTACTAGATATAGTTCGAAAACTTAGAATGCTTCTAAAGGAAAATCGGGGACATGGGTTTTTTCAAAAATGATGTCGACATGTGGACTTGTCGACGGGCATATGTGAATATACTATCAAATGTGAGGGAAAACTCAGTTCAAGGTTGTCTAAGTAACCTAAGCCATTTGGGATGACTCACCCTAATGGGTTTTACGGCTCCGTTGACCGGTAAAGAGATATAATCTAAAATGTAAAATAAAGAAACTAACCTAATTATCTACTATGTACATTCATGTTCTATATATATATATATATATATATATATATATATATATATATATATAAAGTGTACAAATATACATATTGCAAGATTTGTGAGAAACCTTGGAAATTAATTTTATAAGAGAAAACCAAATCCCAGGAAAAATACAAAGAGATCTAAGATTAATTACTAATCTACTTTTACCTATGAAAAGAGAAGAAAAGAAAACGGTGAATGTAGATGATAATAATATGACTTAGATAAACAAAGTATTAACTTTAAAGGTGAATCTTCATTCACAAATCAAATAACAAAAGAAGAAAAAGTATACTAACTTAGAATTGGCCAGCGTTTAAGAGAGAAAATTGTGGTTGTGTCTTTATGTGCCAAGTTGCTCCTGCAATATGTCTGTTAAGAGAAATCTATAGAAGACAATTGTATAATTATAAGACTATGAAAATGTCAAGTGAAAGTCACTTCACTTTGATAATACAAGTCTCATTCATACTACAAAAAGACCAAGTTTTTTGTTATTAATCTCAGTTGAAGACATAAATAACCATTTACATTAAGAAATAAATTTCCATTGATTTAATAGATCTATGCCAACTCAAATTATACAAAGAAATTCAATACATTTCGAGATTGGCACCAAGATAATACGATCACCTAATAATTTGGAATCATGGACTATGAAAGATTGGAAAAAATAATAAACAGATGAAATAATGAACCATGCATTGATCAAACAGACTAAAGATAATTTAAATCAATTCATAATCAATTACTTCAAAGAATATAAACCATCATCATATATAATTATAATAAAAAAAAAACTCTTTAACTTGCAGGACGAAAGCCTTGGTTAAAGTATGATTCTATATTCTTCAAAAAAGTATTTAGTAGTCCATCTCCCAAAATTTCCACCATGTCAGATATCAAAACTATCAGAGTATTTAAACATCACAATGATCTACTTATCATATCCACATGATAGAGTTAAATCTTAAAAAAAAAGAGTATCTTTAAAACCAAATCCTAACTTGACTTTATAACAATAATGTATACAACAACTCATAAAAGTTTGTTATAACAATTGTCAAAAATACATTCTGAATTGTCAAAAACGAAATATTGTATGATCCTTGAATAAGCAAGAAACACATAGGACATCTTCCCATTCTTTTTTTTGAGACCTAAAAGTAAAATTAAAATACAATTAAAAATCACATTTACTAATTTAAGACAAGCTACAACAAAATCTTTGATTCTCTAGCTAGTCTAAAAAGCAATGTAACAACAATTTCTTAACTAACAAATCAAATAAAAATAAAAACCATATATTTATTTACCAAACTTAAACAATGGAAAAAGAGGATTTGTGCATCTCTGATCTCATAAAGGCATTGATATTAGTTGAATTCTTAATGATAATACCTCCTAATTTTCTGGGTTTCTTGTTTGCCTGAGAATCATTTCGTTGTATTTCATACCTCAATTCTCAATTTTCTCTTTCAAGATCCATGTTTTGATTTATAGATTAAGGTGCATTCATAGGTAAGGGATGTCTATGTAATACATATGGATCCACGCTAAACATTCATCACAACACACGTTCCAAATTCAGAAGTAATTGTTGATGGTCTGAGTCTGGGGACTTTTCTTATATCGACTTAGACTTTAAATCAGCCTGGATTCCTGGGAATCCCTCATAGTTTTGAAGGAATGGGGGGAAATTAGAAACAAATTCATACTGTGGATGACTATCCTCTGATGAGTCTAGACTTGTAGTTTCAACATAGTTTAGATCTTCTATTATAATCTTTTGAATAGGATCGTTCCTCTCTTTATGTATGTTCCTTATCATCCTAGACAAGATTCAACCATTTATTTTGTTTTTAAAATCAACTTGATAGATCTCCTACAAATGCTTAATTTGTTTATCCTGTTCTTTATGCTTCTCCTCGACTGTTGGCTTCCCAGACTGTGACTGATCATTAACATTTAATGATTGATCTCTCAAAAGACTAAGGATGGTTTCTATGAGTTTCTTGGGTACAAACTCATGTCTTTTGGGTGCCAACCTAGCCACAATAAAATCATTTGTTTGGGCATTGGATAAAACAATAGAGTCATTTTGGATTGGGATATCAATTCAAAAATCGTGAGACTAATTAGGTCAACCTTTGGGAGAGACAATATCCTCAAAACCCTACGTTAAATTGATGATGGGGTCAAAATGAGGGGTTAAGAACTCATTTCTTATCAGAAAACCCTGCCAAGTGTCCCATGTTCTAACCAAATGGAATTCGACCAATATGTGAATTAGTCCATGGTGAAACAAACTTGTCGTTGGGTTAGGATTTGGCCTTTGATAAAACTTTGACATTTTTTGCACACTTTTAAGCAAGTAAAAGGTTAAGTTCAAACTAAATCCATGAAACACCATTAACAAGCATATGTGGAAAAAGAACACTAAGTCATAGTGCCCTTCACAAGTGATAAATTGATTTATAATCAACAATAAATTGTGCGAAAATGTATTAAATAGCTCTAAAGGAATACCTTTTACATTCTATTGCGACATTTTGGACATCAACAGATATTGCCATGGAATATTGGCTACCTTCATATTTTTAAACCACTTGCGCCTTCTTGAGGAAGACCTTCTTTGTTAGTTATGAATTCCTCTGTGACCCGTATCTGAATATCCCCAATTTTGGCTTTATCTCCATCAAAATTCCTAGAAAATTCCTTGGAAACTTATAAATTAAAACTATTGAATGATTGGATAAACTCCAACCAACCAATCTGGGAAATCTTACCCGTAGCATGATCATGGGAAAAAAAGGTTTGTGGGCCATTCATATATATCCTAAATACATGATCCAAGTGGATATCGGTGGCCAACCACCTTTTCCAACTCTCTCAAAATAGTTTTCTGGCAATTTTGGCAATTTACCATTTTTAGCCGTTTTTAACTTCCAGGGCCATTTTGAGGGCCTAAATGAAGGTTTTTCACGATCGAGATTTTCAATAATAGCCAAAGGCTTTGATTGAGCCCCCAAAATGAATCTCCTTGATGATACCTTTACAATGGGCTATCGTGCTCCTAAAATAGAAATCGTATGCAAAAGTTACGACCCCGGGAAGTTGATGTACTAACTTACCCAAACGGGGCCCACGTGAATTTTGGCGCTTCATCTCCTAGGGTTAGGTTTTTGGATGTCTAGGGTTTTTGGAATTCCTTTTTATTGTAAACATTCCTTCATATCCTCATTGTAATTATCTTCTTGCGAATGAGCGCAACCATCACATATCTTCTCAGAGATAAGCCGCCACCATTCCAGCAAGCTTGTTTTCCACTGCATTTTACAGTTTCGGCTTATTTCCTTATTGAATAGAAAACTAATTTTACTGTATCTTCGTTATTATCTGTTAAGCATATTTTAATAATATGTATTAATTTTATTCTTCTCATAAAATCTGGATCAGTGGTATCAGAGCGGTCTGCTCCTTGTCGTCTTAATGCATGTCCCCAATGAGGTTAGGGTACAAAGAATTGGGTCTCGGGCTTGTTTTTCTTGAGAAAAAAATCTCTCACATGCCCAAGTGACCCCTCATGGTAGGAGAAACAAAATATGAGGGGATAGGATATCCTTTCAAAAAATTTCTTGAGGAAACCCTCACGCAACAAAGGAACGAGATGATGGATAGTTTCACGCAAATCCTTTGGCAGCTACCAACAAGCGATGCATCTTCCTCAAGTGGAGGCACTGCCCCCTTCAAGGTACAAATCAACTTCGATATTCCTATATTTGAAGGTCATATAGACGCAAATGTTGTAGACAAGTGGTTGAATCTACTAGAAGGGTATTTTTCTGTCCACAACTTTTTGAATAGAGAAAAGATTACTTTTTCACTCCTAAAAGTCGTTCCCTATGTCAAAGATTGGTGGGAAACGTTCTGTGAGCAAAAGGAAACAGAGGAACCCTCATTATTTATTGTCGCAACCACCTGGGAATCCTTCAAGGATGTTATTAAGGAACAATACTACCCTTTCGGAAGTTATGACAACTTGTATACCAAATGGACCACATTGCGGCAAGAAAGAGACCAAGTAGTGCCAGAGTTCACAAATATCTTTCATAACTTGTGCACCAAGTTGGGTATCAAAGATTCAGAGTGACATCTAGTGCTCAAGTATCATGGTGCTCTGCATAGATACATCCAAACCAAAATAGAATTTCTGGACATCTCATCCTTGGGTGCGGCCTACCAATATGTCATCAAAATCAAGCAAAGCTCAAACAAAAGACATGGAAATTTGGGCCTGGGAACCCCTCATAGCAAAATCCAGGAAGGGGCGGCCCCAACCCAAAGAACAAAGGAGAGAGTAAATATGGATAGTATCAGGACAACCAGTCCAAGTTGCAAGCAAGGAAGGACACTAGAAAGACAAAGAAAGATATCAGGAACTCATGTGACTTCCATAAGAGCCCTTGGAATAACACTGTTGACTATTGCTCAAAGCAGTCATTGGTGGTCGAAGTGAAATCCTTTGAATCAGATGCAGGTTCTGAATCTAGGTTAGAACTATAAAGGGGAAGACGGATCATTGACGTGGAACCCAGTGCCATCATTTTCACCACCAAGCTCCAGCCTGGTGAACCAGATGAGTCAGAAGAAGGTGAGTGTATATTCCATTTACAGATGTGGGTAAAAGGCACCCCACTGCACTTCAGAGTGAGTGAAATATCGCAGCCACATCCAAGGCCTTTGTGGCCAATATCTCCACACAATAGAAGAAAGTGGATAAGGTCATGGAATAATACTCATATATATTCTCCTCTCCTACTAGGGTACCTCTGCACTTCTAGGTCAAGCATCCCATTAATATGACCCCAGGAACATCACTATCCAATGGGCCAGTCTACCACCACTCTCTGTTAGAAAATGAGGCGATCAAGAGGCAAATCCAAGAACTACTGCACAAGGAGCACATACGTCCCCGCTCATCACCTTGTGGGAGCCTAATCGTGCTGGTATAGAAGAAAGAAGAGACCGGGTGACATTGCATTGATTACCAGGTCCTGAATAAAATCACAATCTGAAACTGGTACATGATTCCCTGAATCGACGACCTCCTTGATCAACTCACAGGGGCCAAATACTTTAGTAAGATTGATCTGAATTCTATCTACCACCAGGTCCCAATAGAATAGATAGATGTATGGAAGATCACCTTCAAGTCAAAATAAGGTCTTCTTGAATGGATGGTCATGCCCTTTGGTTAGACAAATGATCCAACAATGTTTATGAGGATGATGGACGATCTCCTACAACCTTTCTCTAATACTGTTTTAGTGGTTTATCTCGATGACATCCTCATCTACAACAAGACTTGGGTGGAACACTTACAGCATATTCAACAAGTTCTGCACACCCTGGGGCAGCACAAACTATATGAAAACTTGGAAAAATTCTCCTTCGGCATGGATAGGGTCCATTACTTAGGATACATCGTTGGTCGACATGGTGTGCATGTGGATCCAGCCAAGATCTAGGTCATCCATGACTAGCCAACCCTAACCACATTCAATGAACTTTGGAGCTTCTTGGGCCTCGCCAATTTCTATCATAGGTTCATGTTGGGATTATCTCATATCGCATGGGCCCTCAGCCAAGTAACCAAGGGTGACAGCAAGGAAAAAATTTTGTGGGGCCTTTCCCAACAACGACCCTTCGATGACTTGAATAAGAGTTTGTGCCCATCCCTATTCCTTTCCTTACCAGACCTGCAACATCCCTTTGAGATCGAGATAGCTGCTTCAGCCTATGTTGTGGTCATCGTTCTCACTCAACACAGCCCCCCCCTGGCATATCATAGTGAGACACTATTAGATGTTGTCCATAAGTACCCTACTTATGACAAAGAAATGTACTCCATTGTGAAATCCTACCGCCAGTGGAGACATTACATTCTTGTGAA
>JZKD02S1704263.1:265161-275746 GCA_000966675.3 Picea glauca
GCATGGGCCCTCAGCCAAGTAACCAAGGGTGACAGCAAGGAAAAAATTTTGTGGGGCCTTTCCCAACAACAAGCCTTCGATGACTTGAATAAGAGTTTGTGCCCATCCCTATTACTTTCATTACCAGACCTGCAACATCCCTTTGAGATCGAGATAGATGCTTCAGACTATGTTGTGGTCATCGTTCTCACTCAACACAGCCACCCCATGGCATATCATAGTGAGACACTATTAGATGTTGTCCATAAGTACCCTACTTATGACAAAGAAATGTACTCCATTGTGAAATCCTACCGCCAGTGGAGACATTACATTCTTGTGAAGGAGGAAGTCATCCACACTGATCACAAGGAACTACTGTCCATCCAGACCCAAGGAAAATTGTAGAATTACCACCATCAGAAGTGGTCCACATACTTACAATAGTTCCACCTCAACATAAAGTATAAAATAGGAAGTACCAACTGAGTTCCTGATTTCCTCAACTGACCTCCAGTCGCGACACTCACCATGGTGCTAGAATCTTGCAACCACGAGACCTCTGGATGGCCCCACCTCTACGAGATAGACCCTGACTTCTCCACCACCTACCAAATGTTGGGCTCCAACTCAGTGGTCACTAATTTCCATCTTAAAGATGGGTTGTTGTGTCTTCTGGGCCATCTCTGCGTTCCATCAAGAGAGAATGCAAAGATGATTTGGGAATCTCACTATGGTCGTGTGGTAAGACACTTTGGCATCGAAAAGACAATGGCATTATTGCAGAAACATTTCTACTGGTTGAAACTTTGACAGGATGTCGAAAAGTATATCAGTTCTTGCACCGCATGCATTATTTCCAAACCAAACACTAAGAAACAGGGCTTGTACACCCCTCTTCCTACTCCTAAAAGGCCGTGGGAATCCATCTCAATGGACTACATGTCGGACCTCCCATCCACCAAGAGGGGAAATGACTGTGTTTTTGTGGTTCTTGATCGCTTTTCCAAGATGGCGATTCTAGTCACCTGCAAGAAGAACATAACAACAAAAGACACTACCAATCTCTTCTTTGAACGAGTATGGGTACATTTTGGGATCCCACAAACCATTATCTCAGACCATGATAGTTGGCTCCTCAGCACATTCTGGTCGAGCCTCTGGTCACTGTTGGATACCAAGATCACCAAATACACTGCCTTCCACCCCCAGATAGATGATCAAACTGAGGTCGTTAATCGAATGATCGTACATATCATGGGAATGTACAATTAAAAACACCCCCACACATGGTATGAGAGTCTTTCCTATGTCCAACATCACTACAACCGAGCCCTGCATAGCTCAAATGGCCACAACCCCTTTCAGGTGGGGTTGGGATTCCAACCATTGGGCCCCATGCATGTTGCACTACCCCTGGTGACTACCTCAACTGACTCATCCCCTACTCCACCAGAAGATGATAAATCCCCCCAATTCATTAAGTGGATCCAACACATCCACCAACATGTTTCGTATCTTCTACAGAAGTCTAATGCCAAGTACAAGCAATGGCATGATCAACATCGGGTGCCACATAAGTTTCAGGTGGGAGACAAAGTTTGGTTACACTTGAAGAAAGAATGCCTTACAGGGCCCCATCGAAAGATTATCCTACTCCGTTATGGGTCGTACACCATCACCAAG
Organism: Picea glauca; assembly: GCA_000966675.3. Taxonomy (NCBI): domain Eukaryota; kingdom Viridiplantae; phylum Streptophyta; class Pinopsida; order Pinales; family Pinaceae; genus Picea; species Picea glauca. The sequence goes on from JZKD02S1704263.1 coordinate 266,827, forward strand.
GATGTGGGTGACAAATATTTTGAGCTCAACATTTCTCCTTTCCTTGGCCTACACCCAGACTTCAACATGGATTTCCTTCAGCCATATTTCCCACCATTATTGGAAACCTCATAGATAACAGAGCAGTTGACACCAACATAGATCAACCCTGACTGCATGCAACAAACATCCAATGATAATATTTTGGACACACATATCAAGGGCACTCGATAGCAAAGGATCCAACTTTATTGAGTCATCAAAGCAAGGCATCTCCTGCACCAAGGCAAGTGTCTCACCCAGGGCCAAATTCAGCAGAAATTTCCTCATCTGATGGGGGGACTCAATGAAACGGAGACCATTTCTTCCTAAGGAGGTAGGATTGATCCAGGTGGATATCGGTGGCCACCCACCTTTTCCAACTCGCTCAAAACAATTTTCTGGCAATTTCGGCAATTTACTATTTTTAGCAGTTTTTAACTTTTGGGGCCATTTTGAGGGCCTAAATGAAGGTTTTTTGGGATCAAGCTTCTTAGTGATAGCCAAAGGCTCTAATTGAGCCCCCAAAATTAATCGCCTCGACGATACCTTTCCAATGGACTATCCTGTTCCTAAAACGGATATCGTATGCAAAAGTTACGACCCCGGGAAGTTGATGTACTAACTTACCCAAACAGGGCCCACATGACTTTTGGCGCTTCATCTCCTAGGTTTAGTTTATTGGATGTATAGGGTTTTTGACATTCCTGTTTATTGTAAAAATTCCTTCGGAACCTCATTTTAATCATCTTCTTGCAAATGAGCACAGTCGTCACATCTCTTCTCAGAGATAAGCCACCACCATTCCAGCAAGCTTGTTTTCCGCTGCATTTTACAGTTTCATCTTATTTCCTTATTGAATAGAAAAATAGTTTTATTTTATCTCTATTATTCTATGTTAAGCATATTTTAATAATTTGTATTCATTTTGTTCAGCTCATAAAATCCAGATCACTATGGGAGCCATAAACTTGAAGGAGGTAAACCAGAAGACACACATATATTTTTCATGAAGGAGAGAACTCTGGAACCGCAACAAACCAAACCCATAAACAACGAAAGAGGTCGAGAAAACATACCTAATGATAAACAAATGCTTGAGGACTAGAGGATTCTCTACCATTATCTCCCACTCTAGGTTTTGATTATCTCCAATAGACCAAAGGACAAAGAGGTTTGAGGCTAAAAGACCCATGAAACCCTCGCGGCTTTCCACAAACTACTAACCTGATTTTGAGGACATTAACACTAGGGAGGGTAATAATTTGTATGAAAGCCGAGAGGTCAGTCCACATTAATTGAAAATTACTAACGTTGTGTCTTGATATGACGATGGTAGGTGGCGAAGTAGTAATTTTGAGAACATTTAAAGAGGTTAGGTTCTAATGAAACCTCGTATCACCCATGTTAATCAATAGTTTAATTCAAGGTTTTAAATCAAGCCTGATATCCAAGTTCATAAGTTCATTTAGATCTAACTCAAACTTTCTAGAATCTATTTTAGTTTGTAGGAAGTGGCTTTACTTAGGTTGTTTCAACATAATTCATAGATCTTCCATTTAAACATATTTCAATAATCTTCTTATTTAGAATTTAGATTGGTTAAATCAAACAAACAGTAATCTTTAACTCATGTAAAGGGATATAGTCACAAGAATTAGATCAACAATTTTCACGAAAGAGAAATTTAATTTCTTGCTTCACAGTCATGAAATTGAAGAGGGAAAACGATAAAAAATCGACCACACATATTCTCACAAAAATGATAAGAATTCAAACAGGACTGATCGACATCAATAGTCATATCTTTGTGTAAAATAAAATCAAATAATCTAACACATATAGACATACTAAGCTGTGAATATAAGAAGCAATTTTATATTTCAAGGGTCAATGAAAACCAAGATTCTAGTTGGGAAACCAACAAATGACGACTCACTGGGCGAAGCAATTATCTCTATCCTAGTGAAAACATAACATCATGAAGACAAAAAGCATCGGCTTTCCAGATATCCAAGTATATTTTGAGAGTTTCTCATTTGGTCTTCATAGTAATGATATTAGCCCCGGTTGCATATGATCAACTGGTGTAGCCACAATTCACAAACTAAGAAACAAAAATTATTTTAAGGATTGAGATCTAAAAGATGGTTTTCCCCATGAGTCATGAGATTTTATGAGTAGTACTTCGATACCATAGGAATGGACACTTCTTCCAGCAGGCATTCATAGCCTTGACAGGGGTTCCTTTTAACACAATTTGATGCTTCTATCCCATCTAGTAGTTAAGAACACATGGTAGATCAATCCTGGAATTTTTTATTTTTATTCTTTTGGTAATTTAGGAAACTAGTTGAGAATCACAGCTCTGGCCTGGTGACCAATTAGTAGCAGTGTCATCCACAGAGGTCCAATAAAGTGAGCAAGTCATCTTGTGATGAGACCTCTTGTCCTCTAGTTTAGAAAGCTAGAGGCCATTAACCTGGCTTAGTAACCAGAAATTGTAATTTCACTTCCCTAGATTCTCCATGGTCATAATGGACCATCTCATGGTGAGACCTTCCAATCCTCAGCTAGAAACTTGTACAATTTCACTTTGAAAACACATGAGACCCACTCATGGTATCTGAAATTAATCTCTGAATAAGAAAATGTCTAAAATATGGGGAAGAAGATCTAGAAAATTCCTTAAGAACGATGGATGGCGTAAGAAGCTGTAAGATCTACATGATTGTCAGGGGTTAGACCAATTTTTTGAAACAATCCTTTATAAGGGAAAGGGAAAGAAAAATTACAACAACCAGATTTAAAATTTAAAAATCAGGGCTAAGGTATATTTTTAGTTTCAATACCATATTTGAAATCTCGTTGGTGGCTTGAAAATCAAAAAACAATGTAGTCTTTTAAAATAAAATCCCTTCATGATGATCAGTTTTAGACAACAGGACAAAACATCAGAAAGATGGGAAAAGAAAAAACAAATTTCACTCAAAGAAAGAGAAAATCACACCAAAAACTAGATATTTACAGACTTATCTTTTACAAGTAGATCATAAAAAGTACTTTTTGAGGGCCTGACCATTTACTGAAAAAGTATCGCGATGACCCTCCAGAGTTTGGAGATGAAAGCAACTGGGACCGAGTTTTTCTTTAAGAATAAATGGTCCCAGGCACAGATTTTGAAATTTGGTGTGCTCTCCTTTATCCTCATGTGCCTTATCCCACCTAAGAACTAGGTCTCCTACGTTGAAGTTTCTACCAGTGGATGAAATCTCATCAAACCTGCATTTAAAAATTTGTTGATGCTGATCTAATTTGTATTTATCCTGTGTTCTTGTCTCTTCCAGTTTAAGTAAAGGGTTAATTCGACTTTCTAGGGTGGGGCATTCTTCCTCTTGAACCTTTTGGGATAGTTGAAGTGATGTTAACAAGACATTTGAAGGAAGGATAGCTTCTCTTCCATACACAAGGAATAAAGGGGAGTTGTCGATAGTTGCTTTAGGGGTGACCCTGCCAACCCATAGTGCATTAAACAAGGCTTTGTGCCAATTTTTGTGATTGTTCGACACTTATTCATTGATTTAGTAAGACCATTTCCTTGTGGGTAATAGCTGACAGAATATTTTAACTTGATTCCTTTTTCTAAAGCATAAAGATTCATGTCCAATGAGAAAAAATAAGAAGCATTGTCAAAAACTAGACATTTTGGTATCCCAAAACGCATAATGATATGGGTTTCTAGGAATGAAATCACTTGATTAGTATTGACCACTCTTAGAGGTATGGCTTCAAACCACCTGGGAAAGTATTTTTTTGTCATGAGAATGTACTTATGTTGATTGGAGGAGGATGGGTTGATCGGCCCTATGATATACAGGCCCCATTGCTGAAATGGTGCATCGATTGTAATTGGTTGCAAAGGGAAAGGGATTTCCTTTACTCATCCTACAACCTTTTGACATAATATGCATTTGTAGGCTGTGAAATGGGAATATTTAAACAATGTGAGCCAATAGTTCCCAGATCTAAGGACTTTGTGAGCGGTTGTTTTTCTACCAAAGTGACCTCCTGTATCACCAGAATGCAATTCAACTAATACTTTTTCAGATTCTTCTTGTTCCAAGTAGCATAACAATACAACATCATTTTCTTTTGAAAAGCACATCATTAATTAATTGAAAAGGTTCAGATTTGAGCCTTAGTGCTCTTCTCTTTTTGGGGTCAAGATGTTGTGGAGTAGTTCCATGTATCAAGTAAAACTTCATATCATTATACCAGAAATTTGACACAGTTTGCATACAAAAGATTTGTGTTTCTTCAAACAATGTTTCATCCGGTAAGACAGGTTCATTATCAGGTGGATTAATTGAATCACCCACTAATTTACAAAGACCTTGACCTCTAAAAATTTAGGTTGGTTTAATCTCGAGATCATATTCTTGAAGATAGGTCATCCAGTGAGACCTCTTCTCCCAAAGCTATTTTTGAACTAATAAATTTCTTACTACAGGTTACAGAACAATGACTTTAGTTCTACATTTCAAAAGATAAGGTCTAAAGTGTTTTACTACTTTAAAACAACAAAAGATTGTTGTTCGATTGCAAGATAATTTAATTTTTCTACTTTAAAAGTAGAGCTCATAAATGAGATGGAAATTTCATTATTATCATTATTTTTATGGGTGAGTACTGCAACATATGATTTATCTAATGCAAATGTGAAAAGGGTAAAGTATTTGGTAAAATCAGGACTCATCAAGGATGGAGCTTATGTTATAGCTTTCCTAATGGAATTAAAGGCCTGGTTTTCCTATGATACCCATTTAAAAAAAAACATCATTTTTTATCATATTTTGTAGGAGTCTAACCATCTTGGAAAAAATAGGCACAAAACGTCTGACAAAATTTATTTTACCAAGAAACGATTGCATAGATTTTTTGGATGATGGAGGAGAAAGATTGGATATGGCTTGTGTTTTTTCAGGATCTATCATCATTCCATTTTGTGATACTATAAAACCAAGTAATTTTCCCTGATCAACAACAAAGATTGATTTCTTGGGGTTTAACGAAATTCCATATTTACGTCAATGTTCCAATACACTCCTCAGGTTAGATAAATGATCTTTTTTATCTTTTGAGAAGATGGTAACATCATCCAGATAAACAACCACTGATTGATTTATAATCCCCCTAAAAGAGATATCCATAGCCCTTTGGAAAGTGGCCCCAACATTAATTAGTACGAAAGGCATTTTACGATAAGAATAAGTGCCCCAAGGGGTCCGAAATGTAGTTTTAAGTTGATATGATGGGGGCATTAGGACCTGATTGTATCCTAAAAAACCATCCAATAAGGATAGTCTTTCAGAACCAAATACCTGTTGTAATATCTATTCCATGGGAGGAATGGGGTAATTATCCTTATCAAAGGCTCAGTTTAAGTTGCGTAAATCGACACAAAGTCGTATTTCCCCATTCTTCTTCCTTACCAACACTAAGTTGGACACCCATTGAGTATGTCAAATAGGAAAGATGATCTTAGTTGTTAACAACTTATTCAATTCCTTTTTTATTGTGGGCTCTAACTTTGGGTGCATCTTTCTTAGTTTTTGTTGAAATGGTTGGGCTTGAGGCTTCATGGGGATTACATGTTGTATTATGTGTTAATGTTTATGCCATTATTATAGTTCTTTTCATTTCAATAGATAAGATCATAATAAGAACAAGATCACTGAGAAATACGCATTCACAAGAGACACAACATTTATTCTGGGAAACCCTGTAGGGGAAGAAAACCCAACAAAAACCTCCTTAACATAAATAGCTTATACAATGTTCAAGAGATAACTTAAACCAATACAGAAAGTCCTCCCCAAGCGATGCGCCACTCTTTTCCCTCTCTCCAACTGGTAATTGTAGCTTGCCTCATAAGAGAATGAGCAAGTGAGTTGTGTCTTTGAAGTGAGGTGCTAGCCTTTTATTTATATTAGACTGGCACGTGTGAAAGGTCACAACCGACAAGGCCGACCTCTCACTCTGGGTGGGTAAACCCACCTTTAATTAATTCTGGGTCTTCCATTATGACTGTTGGGGTCGACTTCGTATTATATCTTTTGTAATTGTTTGATGACCAATCTGCAAAAGGGGATTTGGTCCTTATACAATTACCGACATGATTAATCCTCAATGGGGATTAATCTAATAACAATAATAATAATAATAATGACACGATTAATCCACAATGGGGATTTAATCCAATAATAAAATAATAATAAGAATGCTCTTCGTAGTTACATTATTTCAACACTCCCCTTTAACAAGAAGGGTATTCTTCATCAGCATCAGGAAAGAGAGGTCTGCATCATCAGGGGCATCTGGAGGAAAGTATCATCAATATCATCTTGAACCATTGTCTTGCACATTTACGAGTCATCGGAAGTTTTCTTCATCATCAGCGTCATCATTATTGAAAGAATGCTATCATCATCTGCATCAAATATGTATCAGTAAAAATGATACCTCATCACAACACTAGGCTGGCACATCAAAGTACTACACTAGCTCAATATCACAATGGTTAAGCTGGTAGCTCAGTGTCAGTAACATCTTTCTTTATGTATAACAACTAGGTTAGAAGCAAGTAATATCATCATCTTGCTTTACGTCTAACAACTAGGTCAGAAGCAAGGAATCACAATGTCATGCTTTACGTCTAACAACTAGGTCAGAAGAATGACTCATCTTGCTTTACATCTAAAAATGAGGTCAGAAGCAAGGAACACATCAACATATCTCTTTACGTCTAACAACGATGTCAAAAGTGAGGAATCACAGTGTCATGCTTTACGTCTAACAACTAGGTCAAAAGAATGACTCATCTTGATTTATGTCTAACAATTAGGTCAGAAGCAAGGAATCAACGACGTTATGCTTTATGTCTAACAACTAGGTCATAAGCATAACTCATCTTGCTTTACATCTAACAGCGAGGTCAAAAGCAAGGATAACAGAGTGTCATGCTTTACATCTAACAGCGAGGTCAGAAGCAAGGATAACAGAGTGTCATGCTTTACATCTAACAGCGAGGTCAGAAGCATGACTCATCTTGCTTTACGTCTAACAGCGAGGTCAGAAGCAAGGATCACACAACATCATTCTTTACGTCTAATGGCGAGGGCGAAGCATGACTCATCTTGCTTTATGTCTAACAGCGAGGTCAGAAGAAAGGATCACACGACTTCATGCTTTACGTCTAACAATGATGTCAGAAGCATGAATCATCTTGCTTTACGTCTAACAGTGAGGTCAGAAGAAAGGATCACATGGCGTCATGCTTTACGTCTAACAGCGAGGTCAGAAGCATGAATCATCTTGCTTTACGTCTAACAACGAGGTCAGAAGCAAGGATCACATGATGTCATGCTTTATGTATAACAGGGAGGTCAGAAGCATGACTCATCTTGCTTTGTGTCTAACAGAAAGGTCATAAGCAAGGAATACATCTACTCCCCCTTTCAAGGAAGGTCCTTTCGGACAATGCCAAGCTTATCTCAAAAGTGTTCAAACTTTACATGAGATAGAGGCTTAGTCAACACGTCAACAACTTGTTCATCCGTGCTAATGTACTGGAGCCTCAAGGCTCCTCTCTGTACCATGTCATGGATGAAATGATAGCGGATCTCTATGTGCTTCGACCTGTCATGGAACACAGGATTCTCTGTCATTTTAATACGGCTTTGATTGTCACATAGAATCGTGGTTTCTCTCATCTCCAAATCAAATAGGCCTGTCAGCAACTTTCGAAGCCATATAGCTTCGCAACTAGCAGAACATGTGGCAATGTACTCTTCTTCCACTGTACTGAGAGCAATACTGGATTGCTTCCTACTCTACCACGAGATCATAGATAATCCCAAACTGAAACAACATCCAAAAGTGCTTTTTCTATCAGCAACGCTTCCTGCCCAATCTACATTAGTATATCCACTCAGTGTGAAGTTGTTATCTCCATCATAGCTGAGACCATAATCCATTGTACCTTTAAGGTACCTCATCACATGTTTTGCAACCACTAAATAAACACGTCTGGGCTCTACCAGAAACTGACTCAAGGTGTTCACTGCAAAATAGATGTCTGGTATGGTGTTCGTCAGGTACATCAACGATCCAATAATCTATCTATATAGAGTGGCATCTATCAAATCTAACGAAGTATCGACTAACAGCTTCATCTTTGCTTCCATGGGAGTATTCATGGACTTGCATTCTAGCATGTTGAATCTTTTTAATATTTCGACCGTGTACTTCCCCTGGTTAAGGAAGATTCTTCTCAGACTCTACCATACCTCAAGACCTAAGAAGTAATGCATTAGGCCAAGGTCTTTCATTTCAAATTATACGGCAAGTCTCTGTTTACATTCAGCGATGAGATTTTCTTCTCCAGTTAAGAATAAGTCATCCACATACAGTAATAGTATTACTGGTTCATTATCCATGATCTTGAAGTAGAAATTTGAATATGATTTACTCTTGGTAAAGCCCAAGATCGTCAAGAAACTATCTATATGGCCATACCAAGCTCTAGGAGCTTTCTTCAATCCGTATAAGGCGTTCTTCAATCGACAGACATGAGACTTCCTGTCTTCAACCTCAAATCCTTGAGGTTGCTCTATATACACTTCCTCTTCGATAACACCATTCAGGAAAGTTGTCTTCACATCCATCTGGTGCAGCTTCCATTTCATCATGGCAACAAGAGCTATAATGGTTTTGATCGAAGTGTATCTGGCCACAGGAGTGAATGTCTCTTCATAGTCAATTCCTTCCTTCTGGGAAAAGCCACGAGTGACAAATCTTTCTTTATATTTCTCAATACTTCCATCAACAACATGTTTTATCT
>JZKD02S1704263.1:281200-298785 GCA_000966675.3 Picea glauca
GTAAAAGGAGGTTGCCCCCTCGAAGAGGCTTATTATCTGATATTATCTCTTTTTCAAGGCTTTGAGTACTTTTCTTGAGGTTTTTCTATGCTATATTGATGTTTGGTTCTTAACAATGAATCTATTATTACCTTTTAGATATTTCAACAACAAAGTTACCAAAGAAGGTATCCATACCTTGATCTTCTAATGCATTCACACTTGGGACAAAAGGTTCAATTGGATCATTTAGATCTGTGACTGTGTATTTCATATAACGTTCCCTGTTTACCCTAAGTTTGTTTAGCTGACCATTGAGAGGAAACCAAAAGTGAGACCAATCTATAGAAAAATAACCATGAAGTTGTCTAGACCAATCCTTGTTGAGGAACATACCATACACTTCTAGAATATCTGCTACTACTATGTCAATTACCTGATGTAATTTTGGATTGGATGATAACCTGATCAAAACATCCTTAATCTCCCAAACCACAGTGACTTTAGTTCTATCTAGTTGAATGATTTTCGTATCATATGGCTTAATTTTAGCATTAATTTTTTGAAAAACCGACAGAGGCATCACATTTGATGAAGCTCTAGAGTCCACCATGAAATTATGCACATTTCTATTAAATATTTCAAATGTCAATAGAAATGGTGGCATGTTATGTTGGTTGTGCAGCGTGATTATCTTCTTGATTCAGAGGTCTTTGTTTTCAGTCGTGTTTATACCCCATGAAGAATTTACACCCCAAAAGAATGTTTGATTACTAAGAGGGGGGTGAGTTAGTAATAGAGAAATTTAATCCTTTTTCACCATAAAATGCAAGTGTTGTATCAATGTAGCACTATCATCCAATAGTTGCAAAGTAAATAAACAATGAACAAATGAGAAATCACACACATACATAGTACACCAGTGTTTTACGTGGAAACCCAAAGCGGGAGAAAACAACATAATGATTTTTCTTATATGTCTTTAAGAATTACATTCATTGGAAGCACCAACTTCCTTTGTTTTCCAGCTGCAACTAGAAGGAGGCTCCAACTCCCTACTTTCTCAGGATACAACCTGAGGGAAGCTCCAACTCCCCAATTCTATGGCTACAACCAGAAGGAGGCTACAACCCCCTATGTTCTCCAGTTACAATTGGAAGGTGGCTACAATCGCCTATCCTTTCCCTGTCCAACTGCACTGACGTAGAAGTAGAATGATGGAACCATTGTCACACTATGACTGTGAGATATACCACTGTAACAAACTGTACCACTAACCTGTAGCTAACCAACCTGTAACAACTTGTACCAAAGAACCTATAATCAACCTGTACCATAAACAAGTGCATCAACCATGCACCAATCTATACCAAACAACCTGTAATCAACCTGTACCATAAACAAGTACATCAACCATGCACCAACCTGTACCTCAACCTGTACCATCAATGAGTGCATCAACCATACACCAAATATGTACCAATCATGCATAAAATAGACATAAACTATGACCCATCAAGATGTACCAATATCATCAACTATACACCTCATGTATGTGCCAACTCATCAACTACTTGTCTCAACCATGTACCCAACATGTACCTCAACCAAATCCCTCATCAATTTCATCATCCAAAACTGATCTGATCACATATACCTCAAACACTGTACCACAATTTTGTACCTCAAACCATTTGCTAGAACCCCAATATTATACAACCTCTATCTGTGCCAATAACTTCAGCAACATACCTCAACCAAAAGCCCTTTTTTTCTTCTTGTATCATTCTGTTGCTATGGTTTTGTTGCCGTGAATCCATTGCCACAATTTTTGTGCCACACTTTTTCTGTTGCGGTTTTTTTGCTGCACTTTTCCTGCTACAATTTTTCTTCCGCACTTTTTCTGCCGCACTTTTCCTGCCACACTTTTTCTTTCGCAGTTTTCCTACCGCACTTTTTATTCCGCACTTTTTCGGTAGCAATTTGCCTGCTGTACTTTTTCTGCTGTACTTTTTCTGCCGCACTTTTCCTGCCGCACTTTTTCTACCGCACTTTTCCTGTCGCACTTTTTCTGTCGCACTTTTCCTACCACACTTTTTTAGCTGCAATTTTTCTCTATCAATAATACCTGCCCAAATAACCTTTCACAAAAATAGATATTCAATGATATTGAATTTTGATGTAAATGAGAGACCCTTTCCTCTTATTTATACTTTTATGTAGCTTCCTTAAGGGGTTACCTCCTAACCATATTAACCCACTTTCCTTATTTTAGGGGTAACCCACTTATAACCATTTGTCCACTTAACTTAACCACTTTCCATAGTTAGTAAGTTCTCCATTAAATTTATTATTCAAATAATTTATTTTGCATCCTCTTTGACTTATAGTACACTCATCACTTAACTTTATTATTTAAATAATTTCTTCTGTGCAAACACTTTGACTACTCTGACCTTTTGTGGCTTTTAGATGACTCATGAGGGTTCTCCAACTTCACATGGCCATAACTCTCTATTCGTGAGGAGTTATGTGATGTTCCACATACCATCGGAAATGGAATGACATGTACTATCCATCTAGAATAGTTTTACCTGGAAATATATCAAAAAATCATACCATTATCCATCAAACAAACTTTGGTCCATTACCCAAACCTTTCTGCTACCAGACTTTCTTCAAGGGTTGACATATATGACAACCAACCCCATTAATCAATAAATCATGTACACTCATCCACGCAAGGGGAGTGCAGGGGGGCTCCAGGGGAAAGCGGGCCCCAGGTGGGGGTTCAAGGGTGAAGCCCCTGAAGGAAAATTTTCCTTGTAAATGTATATTGTAATTTCATAGTAAATCTGGACCGTTCATTATAAGGTCACAGATCTAACGTTAGAAGTTGTGTTAGGGTTTTTCTCCCTAGAAGGAAAAACTATTTTATGAGGGAAATGTATTGTGAATATTGTAATCTTAGTGAGGAGACTGTGATAGAAAGAAGAGGAAGTTACAGTGGGTGTGTTGTAGGTTGTATCCCTTCATTTGCTGGATAATAATAAAGGAAGGACCTGGAAATTTCTCTGGTGGACGTATCTCACACTTGGTGAACCAAGTATATCTGTGTCTCTATTGTATTGTGTATCTTCTGTGTTTTATTTCCACATTTGTTTTATTTTATTGCTCCACGATCTTGTTTTTGTAACAATGTTAGACCTCTTTCGTGGTGTGGGAGAAGGATTTGGGGGTTCTTGATTTTTATCTGCTGAGTCTAGGGGTATTTTATCTAGATTTGGTACGCTTTTATTTAGAACATCCTTCTTTTTATTGTTGCTTTCAGGTACAGTTTTTTCTAAAACATCCTTCTTCTTGTTACTACTAATTTCAGTTGTGCCTTTGTCTAGAGAATCTTTCTTTTTATTGTTATTGTTTTCAACTATGCTTTGTAACATTTTTCGTTGGATGTAGGGAAACTTAAGAAGCTCATAAATTGAAATATTTTATTTTAACCTCTTTAAATCTTTAAAAGGGTCATATTCTATATTAGAGAAAGAAAAATTCTTTGATGTTTCAGTTTGTTTCGTTTGTTTTGATGTTTTAGCCTGTTTTGTTTGTTTTGATGTTGTTTCTACATCATTTTTTTGTTCAGGAGGGAAATCAGAAGTATTCTCTGTTGTAGTTAATAATGACTACATAGCATGGTATAACCCTTCTAAACTCAAACCTTTAGCCAGTGGGGTTGACCTATTGGGAGGATTTGGAAGTGGTCTTCTAAAAGGTGGTCGATAAGTTCCTTTACTAGAAGATCCTTCCTCTACATCTCTTTTCAAATCTACAACTTGGTTGGATAAATTTTGAAAGGATTTCTGTAAACTTTCCATATCTATGTGTTCTTGATCTTTCTTGTTTGAAGGAGGTTTGGAAAGAATTTTTATCTTCTTCTTGGAAGAAGAAGTTGATTCAGTTTCAGGATTTTTGTTATCCTTAAAGTTGAGCATGTCCTTTTCAATGAGAATTGCTTCTTCAAAATATTCTAACAGTGTATTCTTTTTAGACATTTTAACCCACATGGTTGTGGTATGATGTAAATATTTAGCATAATAAGCAACAATCATATTTTTTGCAGGCATAGAATCTGCAGGTATCTTGTTTTTCAGTGTAAGGAATCTTTGGTTAAAGTCTTTAACCCTTTATTTTGGATTCATCTTCATATTGGATAACTCCATAACTAATATTTCAGGATATTTGTCATCTCCAAATTTTTCTAAGAAAAAGGTTTCAAATCTATCCCAGGACATAATAGTTTGAGGTTGTTGTGTGAAGTACCATGTGGAGGCATTTCCTTCGAAGGTATATGGAAACATCCTGCATATGACATCTTCATGTTCTACATTTCTAAGCCTAACAACCAACATAAATTTCTTTCTATAATATTCTACTGACTGTTTATAATCCAGATCAAAATTGGGTAACCATTTTTCAGGATTCTTAGGTAAAGGATGTTGGGGTCCCTGTATGGCCACAACATCTTGGTCAAGCCAAGGCCTGGAGATATTATTCTAATTATCCATCTAGGTTGAAGTATGTGAATTATTTGAAGTTTGATATTGTTCAGAAGATGAACTATCTTTGTGATATTATTCCCCTCCTTAAGAAGGTGGAGAAGGGTCGGGTGGTGAAGGAGGAAGTCCATATCCCTCAGCACCTAAAATGAGCGCTTTCGATGGATTAGTCAAGATATTGTGTAATGCATAATTTGTTGTACCAGTTGCAAGAGTATCTTCCTATTGATTGGAAAAATCAAGAGGTCGATGTAATTATTCACCAAACTGTATAAGTTTGGCCAATGTGTCTTGGGTTCTTATTATTGATTGATGAGAATTGTGAATAATCCCTTGTACATCAATTCCCTGGGGAAGAGGTGTTGTAGGTTTGACAGGAATAATAGGCTGGACTTTAGATGTAGTGGTTGTATCGGGTACAACAATGGATTCTGAGCGACTATGAGTTATAACTAGAGAGCGATTATTAGGAGGTGTCTTTCAACCCCCTCATGCCATTAATATCCATTTGGCCCTCCTTCTAGTGCCATTTTTTGACTGGCATATGTGAATACACTGTCAACTATGAGTGAAATCTCAGTCTGAAGTTTCTAAGTAACCTAAGCCTCTTGGGATGACTCACCTTGACGGGTTTTACAACTCTGTTGGTCGGTAAAGGGATATAATCTAAAATGTAAAATAAAGAAACTAACCTAATTATATACTATGTACATTCATGTTCTATAAATATAAAGTGTATAAATATATAGATTGAAATATTTGCGATAAACCTTGGAAACTAATTTTATAAAAGAGAACCAAATCCCAGGAAAAATATAAAGAGAATTAAGATTAATTACTAATCTACTTTTACCTATGAAAAGAGAAGAAAAGAAAAGGATGAATGTAGATGATAATAATATGACTTACATAAAAGAAGTACTAAGTTTAAATGTGAATCTACATTCACAAATCAAATAAAAAAAGAAGAAAAAGTATAATAACCTAGAACTGGCCAGTGTTTAAGAGAGAAAATTGTGTTGTGTCTTTCTGTGCCAAGTTGCTCCTCCAATATGTGTGTTAAGAGAAATCTATAGAAAACAATTGTATAATTATAAGACTATGAAAATGTCAAGTGAAAGTCACTTCACTTTGATTATACAAGTCTCATTCATACTACAAAAAGAACAAGTTTTTTGTTATTAATGTCAGGTGAAGACTGTTGGGTATGTGTTATATTCTTTTCACAAGTTGCAAAAAAAAATTCATCCTCAGGAAACATGTCACATATTTAGGTGGTTTTTCGGCACATGGTTTTTTTCCAATGGCTTTCTATTTCCGGTTAACGAATTAGGGTTGTTGACTAATCCAGTTCATTGGGTTAGGGTTTTGGATGCCATTGGATCCTATATGTATATTGTATTGTAAACAATGTATCACTATGAATGAATATAGAATATGTTGGTTTTCCCAGTTTGGGTTTCCAGGGGAAAAATCTCCATGTAATGTTTGTATTTTCTATTGTATATTTTATGTTCTTTTACTGAAAATTTGTTTGCAGTAAATATTGTACAAGGTTAAAATCTACATTTGGTATCAGATCTTTGTTGGCTTCAGGGGACGCCTTTATGGTCAAGGGTTTGGCTTGGGACTGTGATAAGCCTTGTTACAATGGGAGATCTGTGGTATTGATTTTTCGGGTGAAAAGAAATGGAATGAAATTTGAAGATGGAGATCGAGAAGTTTAATGGGAAACGTTTTGAGTTGTGGAAGCTCAAGATGGAAGATTTGTTGGTGGATAGAGATCAGTGGATCATGGAAGATCTAGGAACTGCACCTACGAGAACTTCAGCAGATGACTAGAAAAAGTTGGATTGGAAGGCAAAGAACACAATCTGACTGTGTCTCTCAGATTCAGTATTACTGAATGTGTCATAGGAATCTACAACCAAGGATTTATGGGATAAGTTGGGGAAGTTGTATCAGTCTAAGTCCCTAGTGAATAAACTATTCCTGAGAAAGAAGTTGTATAACCTGGGGATGAGAGATGGAGACTCGGTGGAAGATCATTTGAATGCCTTCAATACTGTGGTAAGTCGGTTAGTATCTGTTGAGATTAAATTTTTTTATGAAGATAAATGTATCATTTTACTGTTTTCTTTACTAGACTCGTGGGATAGTTTGGTTGTGGCCGTAGGTAGTAATACAACTTCCTTGAAGTTTGATGAAGTGGTATCATCTTTGTTGTTGAAGAAGATGAGACGAAAAAACATGGAAGGACAGAGCCCATGCACATTATTTTCAAGAGGACGTTCCCAGGAAAGAAATAGATGTAAGTTCTCAAATTGGAGATCTAATTCTAAGGGTAGATCTAAATCTCTCAAAAATTTTGTAAAGCACACATGTAGATCATGAGGCATGGTTGGTTGAATCTGGTGCATCCTTTCATATGACTCCCCATAGGGAGTGGTTCTGTGAATATGAAAGGTATGATGGAGGTAATGTTTTCTTAGGTGATGATTCGACAACCAAAATCATAGGACGAGGAAAATTCAAGTTTAGGCTCATAGATGGAAGGATTATAACACTACCTAGTGTTCTACACATCCCAGGTTTGGCCAAAAATTTGATTTATGTAAACAAAATGGATGATGCAAGGGTAAAAACAATATTTGAAAAGGAAACCTGCAAGATGGTTCGAGGAGCAATGGTGTTGTTGAAGGGAATTAGGTTTGGAACTATGTATAA
Source organism: Picea glauca (assembly GCA_000966675.3). NCBI lineage: Eukaryota > Viridiplantae > Streptophyta > Pinopsida > Pinales > Pinaceae > Picea > Picea glauca. Next base: position 288,460 of record JZKD02S1704263.1, read on the forward strand.
GTTGTAAGGAATCACTATTAGTGATGGGTGTAATAGTTCCATTGTTCCTGATATTGGAGTTGAATAAGAAAGAACTCCTACAGTCTCTGGAGAAAAGGTTATGTTGTGGCATCAAAGATTGGGGCATATCGGAGAGAAGGGTCTTTGAATACTTCACGGTAAAGGTATGGTTGAAGGTATGTCTAACTACTCTCTGGATTTTGATTTATGTGAACATTGTCTATATGGGAAGCAGAATCAGGTAATATTCCCCTCTGGTGCAATGAGGGAAGAATAAATTGTACATCTAGTTCACAGTGATGTTTTTGGACCTATGTCGGTCCCATCATTGGGAAAATATGTGTATTATGTCTCATTTATAGATGATTTCTCGAGGAATACTTGGATATATTTCCTCAAGAAGAAATCCTAAGTCTTTGACAGGTTTAAAGAGTTTAAGGCTTTTGTTGAGAATCAAACAGAGAAAAGAATTAAGGTGTTGAGGAAAGATAATGGCAGAGAGTTATGCAGGAATGAATTTGAAGAATTATGTAAGAAGTGCGGTATAGCAAGGCAAAATACTACTCCATATACACCTCAACAGAATGGAGTTGCAGAAAGCATGAACAAGATGATGATGGAAAAATAAAGGTGCATGCTCAGTGCTATTGGGTTAGGGCAAGCATTATGGGCAAAGGCAGTGGGTACTTCATGTTACCCAGTAAACAGATCACCCTCATCAATGTTGGATGACAAGACTCCACAATAGGTATGGACTGGTAAGGAACCTTCTCTCACACATCTCAAGGTATTTGGTTGTGATGCATATGTTCGTGTTCAAAAGGAAAACAAGAGTAAGCTAGATAAGAAGGCCGAAAAGTGTATCTTTATTGGATATAAATATGGTCTCAAAGGTTATAATCTTTGGAACCCAGAAACTAAGAAGATAGTGTAGAGTCGAGATGTGGTATTTAGAGAAATGAATGATGTTGTTAAACAGGAAGTCCTACCAAGTAAGGAAGAACCAGAGAAAATAGATTTTGATTTCAAGGATGATGAGTCAGACTCTATAGAAGAACAAGAATCAAAAGAACAAGATACTCATACTCTAGTATTGAGAAGATCGGTTCGAGAAAGAAAGCTACCGGAAAGGTATACTCCATATTTCAAATTTTTCTTTGTCTATTACTAATGATGATCCTATAACTGTTAGGGAGGTAGTGGATTCAGAGGATGGAAATATATGGAAAAGGTCCATGGATGAAGAAATGGCATCTTTGGATAAGAATGAGGCTTGGGATATAGTAGAGTTTCTGAATGAAAGAAATCCCATTGGCAACAAATGGGTATTTAAAAAGAATCTGAATGCAGAAGAAAAAGTGGAGAAATACAAAGCTCAGTTAGTAGCAAAGGGTTATTCCCAAGATGAGGGAATTGATTTTGGTGATATTTTTGCTCCTGTTGCCAAGTTAACCTCTATAATATTTCTATTATATGTTGTTGTTGTATTTTATTTTGAAGTAGAACAAATGGATGTGAAGAGAATCATTCCTACATGGGGATCTAGAAGAAGAAATCTATATGAAGCAACCTGAAGGTTATGCTGTGAAGGGAAAGAAGGAGCTGGTATGCAAGATGAAAAAGTCCCTATATGGTTTAAAACAATCACCAAGGATGTGGTATCAAAAATTTGATACTTATATGCTGGGACTTAGATTCACAAGAAGCAAAGAGGATCACTGTGTATATTTTAAATTAATTGGTGATCATTTGATTTATTTGGTCTTGTATGTGGATGACATGTTGCTGATAGGAAACAACAAGGAGATTATCCAGGATGTGAAAACTTGGTTGTCCTCTAAATTTAACATGAAGGATATCGGTGCTTCAAATTTCATTTTGGGCATGGAAATTAGAAGAGATCGAAAAAAGAGGAAACTCTGGTTAAATCAGATAAAATATGTCGAGACAATATTGCAGAGGTTTAATATGTAGGAATGTAAACTAGTCAAGGTTCCTATTCATGTTCCTGTAAAGTTATCTGTGGATCAGTGTCCCAAGAAACATGAAGAGGAGGAGGGCATGTCTCATGTTCCATATGTGAGTGCAGTTGGAATTTTGATGTATGCAATGGTTTGTACTAGACTGGACATGGCACATGCAGTGGGAGTTTTGAGCAGGTATATGTCAAAACCAAGGAAGGACATTAGACAATAGTAAAAATGGTTTTCAAGTATTTGCATGGAACTGCTAGCTATGGATTATGCTACCAAGGAAGACCAAGATTATATAGAGTCATGGATATACATGGCTTTGTGGATTCATACTGAGCTAGAGATCTAGATCGTAGGAGATCTACAAGTGGGTATGTGTTTAACCTATTTGGAGGAGCAATAAGTTGGATGAGCAAAAGACAAGTTGTAGTGACACTTTCAACTACAGAAGCTGAATACATGGCAACCACTCAAGAAATTAAGGAAGAAACATGGTTACAAATATTATGTTCATGTATTGGGTGTGTAAAACAAGCTGTAAGGATAGATTGTGATAGTCAGAGTGCAATTTTTCTAGTGAAGAACCCACCTTATCATTCAAAGACAAAGAATATTGATATTCAATATCACATTGTGAGAGACATGATTGAAGAAAAGAAAGTATCGTTGATGAAGGTGGACACTTTGAAGAATGTTGCAGACTCATTAAAAAAAATGTGAGCACTGAAAATTTCTCTTGGTGTAGAGGATCCATGGGCATTGTTGCTCTAGATTGTTGACTATGTAACCCTGTAACCCCCTGTATGCAAAGAAAACAACAAGTGGGACAATGTTGGGTATGTGTTATATTATATGCATGAGTTACAGTGTCTAAGCATTGCGTCGGGTACGTAGGGGGGTGAATCCCCCCGTGCGGAGCTGGAAAAAAATTTCTACCTCGAGAAATGTGTCACATATTTATGTGGTTTTTCGGCACATGGTTTTTTTTCGATGGTTTTGTATTTCCAATTAAGGAATTAGGGTTGTTGACTAATCCAGGTCATTGGGTTAGGGTTTTGTATGCCACTGGCTCCTATATGTATATTTTATTGTAAACAATGTATCACTATGAATGAATATAGAATATACCATTTTTCCCAGTTTGGGTTTCCAGGGGAAAAATATCTGTGTAATGTTTGTATTTTCCATTGTATCTTTTATGCTCTTTTACTGAAAATTTGTTTGCAATAAATATTGTACAAGGTTAAAATCGACAAAGACATAAATAACCATTTACATTAAGAAATGAATTTCCATTAATTAAATAGGTATGTGCCAACTCAAATTATACAAATAAATTCAATACAGTTCAAGATTGGCACCAAGATAACACAATCACCTGGAACTAATAATTTGGAATCATGGACTATATATATTGGGAAAATTAATAAACAGATGATAATAATGAACCATGCATTGATCAAACATACTAAAGATAATTTAAATCAATTCATAATCAATTACTTCAAAGAATATAAACCATCATCAGAGATAATTATAATAAAAAATGAACTCTTTAACTTGCAGGACGAAAGCCTTAGTTAAAGTATGATTCTATATTCTTCAAAAAAGTATTCAGTAGTCCATCTCCCAAAATTTCGACCATGTTTGATATTGAAACTATAAAATTATTTAAACATCACACTGATCTACTTCTCATATCCATGGGATAGAGGTAAATCTTCAAAAAATAGAGTATCTTTAAAACCAAATCCTAACTTCAGTTTATAAAAGTAATGTATACAACAACTCATAAAAGTTTGTTATAATAATTGTCAAAAATGCATTCTGCATTGTTTGAAATAGAAACTACTTTTAAAAATGAAATACTTTATGGTCCTTGAATAAGCCAACAACACATAGGACAACTTCCCGTTCTTTTTTTTGAGACCTGAAAGTAAAATTAAAATCCAATTAAAAATCTCATTAACTAATTTAAGACAACCTATAAAACCTTTGATTATGTAGCTAGTCTAAAAAACAATGTAACAACAATTGCTTAACTAACAAATCAAATAAAAATAAAAAACATAGATTTATTTACCAAATTTAAACATTGGAAAAAGAGGATTCATGCATCTATGGTCTCATAATGGCATTGATATTAGTTGAATTATTAATGATAATACCTCCCGATTTTCTGGGTTTCTTGTTTGTCTGAGAAGAATTTTGTTGTATTTCATACCTCAATTCCTGATTTTCTCTTTCAAGATCCTTGTTCTAATTTATAACCTGATTAAGGGGCATACACAAGTAAGGGATGTTTGTGTAATACCTCTGGATCCACACTAAACATTCATCACAACAAACAGGTTCTAGATTCAGAAGTAATTGTTGATGGTCTGAGTCTGGGGACTTTTCTTCTACCAACTTAGACTTTAAATCAGACTGAATTCCTGTGAATCCCTCACAGTTTTGGAGGAACAAGGGAAAATTAGAAACAAAGTCATATTGCAGATGACTATCCTTTGATGAGTCTGGACTTGTAGTTTCAACGGAGTTTATATATTCTATTATAATCATTTGAATAGGATCATTCCTCTATTTATGTTTGTTCCTTATCATCCTAGACATGATTCAATCATTTCTTTTGTTTTTAAAATCAACTTCACAGACTTCCTAAAAATTCTTAAATCATTTATCATGTTCCTTATGCTTCTCCTTTACTAATGGCCTCATAGACTATGACTAATCATTAACATTTAATGATTGATTTCTCAAAAGACTAAGGATGATTTCTAAGGTTTTATCGGGTACAAAATCATGTCTTTTGGGAGCCAACCTAGCCATAGTAAAAGCCTTTATTTTGGCATAGGATAAAACGACAGAGCCATTTTGGATCAAGATCTCAATTCGAAAATCATGAGACAAATTAGGCAAAGCTTTGGGAGAGAAAGGATTCTCAACACACTGCACTAAATTGATGATGGGATCAAATTGAGGGGTTAAGAACTCATTTCTTATCAAAAAACCCTGCCAAGTGTCCCATGTGCTATGTAATGTCCCCCACCTCTTAATGAAGAGGTAAGAGAAGACTTAGTGGCCTAGGCATCCCCACTAGGCCATAGTCTCACACTGAGGGGAAAAGTCAACCAAACTAAGGTTATATTCTTAAGTTGACTGAACAAAAAGGTAAAAAGAGTAAAAGTTAACTCAATGAAGGAATAGAAGTGCTGGAGGATGCGTTAGGAGTTAAACCTAGGGGTTAACTTAACTCAACAGGGAAATAGAAGAAAAGTATAAAGAGAAAGCTAGGGCGCACCTCTCATTCATTATGGATTTTAATGTTTTGCTTGTTGATTCTCTTGAGCATACAGTTTTGAGGATTTTGATATTAAAACCCTAGTGAGCAGCTTAGTGGCGAAGGATTCCACTCACCTAGATCCAAACTTGGTCTCAGGGATGAAATACTACACCCACACCATTCTACAACTATCATCTATCCAGGGGAACTAGCAGGGTCATACCATTAGGATCAGTAGGGTAGTACCAGCTAGGGTTTTCTTGCAGGGGCACACCAGTTGATGAGGAAGAGTTCGATCCAGCCAAGGGAGGAAGCTTGAGGGTTTTCCAGCATTAGGTTTTTCTTGCAAGCCCTTTCTCATCAGTTTGAGGGCTTCTTGGAGGGGTTACCACGTCCCTATCATTCACTACAGGTGGGGATGATTTCAGGAGGAAGGGTACGACTTGGAGATTCAACAAGTCTCAGATCTAGAAGGCTATAAGATAGATCTGACCTTGAGACTTCTCTCACATGCTTGTAGATGCCCGATCTATCATCCGGGAGAGTTTTAGATGATTCAGAGGCCACATTCATCTAGGCCATACTATTGGCGATATTCAAGGTTTCAGGAGGGTCGTATCATCCTAGGGTTTCTACAGTTTGAGGAGGAAGCCTTAGTGTTTGAGATTCATATTTTAGGAGGAGTATTTCCTTATCTTCATCTATCGTTGGGGAGATTTTGGTAGCTTCAGGAGGTTTATATATTCAGGAGGTTCAAACCCTTGGTGTCCTTATCTTTAGGAGGTCGTGCTAGTAGTCATCAGGGCCATACCAATTGCTTGAAGGTTAGGCCGAAACTCTAGTTTGCAGTTGAGTGTTCATCTTCTATTGGCAGCCTTTGGGAAGCTTGATTTGTATCTCCAGGAGAATTTTGTATGCAACTCTAGTATTGTCTTGAATCCATCTATTCATATATGATTCTCTATTGTATCAGGTGCTTGCTTTCTTATAATAAAGTTCATCTATTTGCTTGTGGTTCCTACCTTATGTAATGTTGATGATCTCATATGATGACAATGATACTTGTGTAAATCCATGGTTAAATAACTGAATAAACCCTAAGGATGAAATATTCATGGCCAACCTACATACATAACAAATAACAATAACATCAGTGGTTAGTTAGTGGTTCCAAGCAAAAAATTTGATTTGGGATTATTATCGTGGTATCAGAGCTTTGATCCTCCAAACCTGTGGAGGGATTATCACATGCAGAGGTACAATGGGATCTTTATGGCAGAAGGAATAAACAAACTAGTGAAACAGAGGCCAAAATGGAGGTTTCAGGATATGACCATGAGCCACAAGGCTTGGCCTACTTGGCATCTGAATTCCATAAAACCCTAAATCTCACAGAAAGCAACCTGGTCCATCATTTGCAGGAGATTCAAGAGACAAGCTGAAGGGAATAGGCCAAGATCACTGAGACCTTAAATAAGGTAGATGGGAGTCTGAAAAAAAATTGATGAGAACCAAACAATAATAACCCATCTATTGATGTAGATGACTCATCAGGGGAAAGACCCTGAGATGTATGGAAACTAGGTGGCTGGTGGATCTGGTGGATCTAGTGGATATGGGGTATCTGGTGGATCCCATGGTGAAACTAGATACAATTTGGAGAAATATCCCAGATCCGAGGGAATCCATGGAGGAGGATTTTCATATGGACAAGACGGTAGCAGGGCTAACCCTAGACCATACTTGCCCATGTTCACAAAAGGACAGGTGCAACAGAAACAGGTGGATGACTTTGTGGAGCAGATGGAACAATGTACTAAGGATTACTACGGCCTGGACATGATCATTCAGAGGCATATGTCCCTAGATCAATATTGACAACTCATGTTTAGGAATAATCCCATGCCAAACCACGGGAGCAGTTTTGAGTTTGAACGAAGAGTAGGGAAGATAGATATCCCATACTTTGATGGTACGACCAAGATTATAGCACAGGCATGGGTACAAAAGTTATATACTTATCTATAGCTTAATCCCATGAGGGAGGTGGAGGCCATCAAATTTTCCACTATGTACTTGGATGGAAAGGCTCATGATTGGTGGTACCATGGACTCACCACACTAGGCCATAATCGGATAGTATCTTACATAGAATTCACTCAGAGGCTCATTGATCGATTTGATCAAGGAGATCTTGAGCTATACTTATGAGAGCTCATAAAACTCAAGAAAAAAGGTATGGATGAGACATACATTAAAGAATTTCATACGTTGTCCGTGATGGTGCAAGATATTTCACCAAACAAACTCATGATGCTCTTCACTGAGGTGTTGATGGAACCCTTGAAGGGGTGGGTAAAATATTTTAAGCCTACCAACCTACAGGATGGTATTTGGAGGATGAGGGACCTAGGACCTGCTGCTAGGCCGAAATTTATACCTAGACCACCTCTTAACATGGGAGGAAGAGACCAAAGGCCTCCAATGAACCAGGGAGGACGTGACCCAAGGGGTTTTGACAGGGGCCATGGTAGAGTGGATGAGAACACCAAGAGGGAGTTGAGGAGGAAGCAACTTTGCTTCACTTGCAAAGAACCATGGAACCCAGCACACAAATGCATGGGTTGTGGTCAAGTGCACTACATAGAGGTCACTTCAGACAATGAGGAGGAGGAGGATATCGGCCAGATATAGAACATTGAGGCCGAAACCATTGAGGCAGTAGAGGAAGAGATCACTGGACAAGACAATACAGCTGAGGAGAAATCCACCTTGGCATCTATCAGCAGAGTGTCCAAGTATAACACCTTCCATATGAGGCGAGTCTTGCAGGAACAAAAGGTATCGGTTCTGATTGATAGGGGATCCTCTCATAACTTCATTGATTCAACATTGTTGAAAAGGAGGCATATACCCACAGTAGACTTTGAAGGGTTCAAGGTGGAGGTAGCAGGTGGAAGCATTATGCCCTGTGATAGATACATTCCTGGTATGAATCTTACATTGGGTAGGCATGAGTTGGTATAGGACATCTATGTCATGGACCTTCTAGATACAAACATCATCCTTGGAGTTCAGTGGCTCAATACATTGGAGTTGAGTTCCTAGTGATGCCCTTCGGGCTAGCCAATGCTCCAACCACGTTCCAATATTGCATGAACAATGTGTTCAACAAACATTTGAGGAAGCACATGTTGGTATTTTTTTATGACTTGCTCATTTATAGCAAGACATGGGAGGAACACCTCCGACATGTGGATCAGATTCTATCAATCATGGAGGAATAGTCACTGTATGCTAAGGAGTCTAAATGTGAATTTGAAATGACATAGGTTCTTTACTTGGGGCACATCATTGGAGCAAAAGGGATATAGGTACATCAGGAGAAAATAAACACCATTATGGAGTGGCCTACTCCCAAGACATTCACAGAATTAAGAGGATTTCTAGGCATATGCACGTACTACAGGAAATTTGTCAAGGGGTTTTCTCAGCTATGTGAACCCTTGATCGATTTGACTAAGAAAGGAGCCTTCAAATGGGATGAGGAAGCCCAAATGACAATGGAAAAGATGAAGAAGGTGATGAGCACATGCCCAGTCCTAGCCCTTCCATATTTTGACCTGCCTTTCACCTTGGAGTGTGACACCTTAGGAGAAGGGATAGGAGCCGTACTAATGCAGAATAGGCACCCTCTTTCTTATGAGAGCCAAAAACTCAAGGGTCCTGAGCTAATATACAACATTTATGACAAAGAAATGTTGGTCATCATGCATGCACTAGAAAAATTCTGGAATTATCTGGTAGGTGCACGGTTTGTGGTCAAATCAGATCATAATAGTCTCAAATACCTATTGGAACAGAAGGACTTAAATGAGAGGAAGAAAAAATGGCTAATCAGGATACAGGCCTACGACTTTGACATTGAATTTTTAAAAGGGAAGAAAAACGTGGTGGCTGATGCATTGTCTAGGAGGCCATCCATCTTTTCCATGACAGGTGTATCGGTTGACTGGAAAGACCACTTGGTGATGGAGTATGTGAAGGATCAGTTTGCTTGTCAACTATTGGATGGACAAGTACAGGATGATAACTTCAGGATTATAAATGACCTCATCTACTACATGGGCTGAATATTTTTGGTTCCTAGATCATCCTTCAAGGCCAAAGTGTTGCAGGCATGTCATGACTCCCCAATGGTAGGGCATCAAGGGATTAGCAAGACATACAGGCAGGTGACAGAGAGGTTCTCATGGAAAGGCCTCAAGGAGGATGTAATAAAGCACGTCAAGGAGTGTACTACATGTCAGGAGAACAAGTATGAGCACACTCACTAAGCAGGACTACTGTAACCCTTACCCATTCCAGAGCACAAGTGGGAAAGCATATCCATGGATTTCATCACCGGGTTGCCAAAGACACAAGGGAAGGGCTACATTTTTGTAGTAGTAGATAGATTGACAAAGTTTGCACATTTCTTCGCCATAGACACCGACTTCAGTGTAGCACAGGTGGCTGAACTGTTTTTCAGGGATATTTTCAGGTTGCATGGCCTACCCAAGACCATTGTCAGTGACAAGGATAGCAGGTTCATGAGTACATTTTGGCAGGAGTTGTTCATATTGGTTGGTATGGCCTTGACCCCTAGTACCAACTATCACCCATAGATGGATGGACAGATAGAGATAGTCAAAAAGTGGGTGGAAGGATACCTCAGGACTAGAGGACTAGAGGATGCTCTACCATTATCTCCCACTCCAGGTTTTGATTATCTCGAATAGACCAGAGGATAGAGAGGTTTGAAGCTAACAAACCTATGAAACCCTCTCAGCTTGCCACGAACTTGTAATGTCCCCACTTTGGGACATCATAGCGAGTACAGGGGTATTTGAGAGGCATTGTGGGTTCCTGTTGGAATTTATCATCATATTCCATCATTATGATCCATTCCGCATAGGTTGGCTTTAGTTTCATTCCATTCCGACGATTTCCATGATTTTGACTATTTTGAGCTATAAGTTAATTAAAATCACTGAAGAGGGCATTTTGGGCACATTACTTGGAGGAACC
>JZKD02S1704263.1:321125-334399 GCA_000966675.3 Picea glauca
TATTAGTTAGTTCAGTTTCTTTTATTTTAGTTTTATTAATTTATTAGTTAATTTAGTTTGTTTTATTTTGTTTTAGTTAGACTAGTTAGTTTAGATTAGTTTTCTCTTTGGTTTTCTTAGGACCTTAGAGCGGCCAACGGAGCCGTTAAACCCGTCAGGGTGGTTCATTCCAAATGACTTGGGTTATTTAGACAACCCTGGACCGGTTCCACTCTCTCAATTGGCGGACGGACAATTTCGCCCGTCAACAAGCAGGTATTGGCCTGTGGTATAACTAGGAAAACCCATTAGGGTATTGAAAAATCTCATGGGAAATGGGGCATTCTGCCTGGGGAGGATATTTCTTAGATGTCAAAATTACCCCATCGGAGTACTGAACAAGCTTGCTAGCGATGGCTTCTAATTTTGATGTCTTTCATTATGCCTAATCTATATTTGTTTGTATGAACAATATACTTGTGTAAATATTTAAGAAGAAGCATGCATGGTTGAACAAAAGGCTAATGAATCTCATCTAATTTCCATTTGAGAATGTCTGTAAGATGGTTTTAAGACCCCATCATTCATACCTAGGATGTCATTATCCTAGAAGTGGGACCCATAAGTGGAGGAGTCTAATAAACTCAAATGCGAAATTTATCAATATCACTTGAATAACATAAATTTTCTGAGAAATTAAATAGGGATGACTAATTTCCTATTGGTTTCTCATTTACTAAATACCACTTATCTCCTCATGTTTTCCTGTTTAAGGATGAGAGGAAAAATCCCCCATCACAATTTACATGGTTTCTTGAGAATAAAGCTATTAATGATTGATGAAATCATATGTAATAAGTAATTTAGGAATTTCCTTTATGCTTGTAATATTTTAAAATAAATTTCATTTCCAAATTTGTAAGAATGAATAAAATTTAAGTTTTGGTTGTTTCTTTAAGCATGACATCAAAGTTTATTTCTTCTCTCATAATAAAAATATTGGTTTAGTTCTTTTATATTTTTCTATTCCGGTACTGCTGGTACAAAAACTAGTAGGTTCCTATACAAAAAGTACAAAATTTAAATCTTTTTCGGGGGTATTTTTGCAAGATATTTTCATAAGATCTTAGCTTTGGAGTACTTCATTTCCCTCCTTCAGTCAACATGCACTGGTTCCACATAGTCCTCTTTTAGCGTGCAACAATTTTGTGTGCTAATAAGAGTTTGCATGAGGACATGCAAACCAACAGACGTGGGGGAGATAGAGACATAAGGAATCTCATCATATCAACATTCATCAGCTCTCTCCTAGATATCTAGTAGCTCTCAGCCTTGCTCGGTTTAATCTTCATTTTCAGCCAGCATGTACTCTCATTCATCTTCCACTTCATCAACCTACAACGCAAATTAAAGTGAAGGTAAACTTGAGGTAAAATTATTTTAAGACTCTTTGATTCATTAAAAAGTTTAAGGGAACTTGATTATTAACCACTCCATAAATTTTATGTTTTGTAAACCATTATCATTCAATCTCCATCTACAATTCATAATAAAATGCATAATACTCTGATAAGGCCATTAGAATGAAAAGAAAAATATTGTGGTACATAAATCCAATGCAACATCTATAGTGTCATCTATTTATATATATCATAAATCATTCACATAAAAAGGATGAATTCATTGTTGCCTAAAAACCACAAATAAACATTGGTTTTAAAAAAAAGAAATAGAGTATACAAACACCTAAGTCCATATTCATATTTCCATACCATCCACCATCCCTTCATATCCCATCTATCGTTTGTCCTCAAATTTCATTCCTCTATTGTAAAATAAATCAAGTTAAAACCCTGTGATAATATCAAATGAAAAAGGCCATTGCTTCATAAGAACAAACGCCTACAAAAAGAAACAAAGTCATAGAAATCAATGATTAAATAGAGTATATAAAAATTTGGTTTGCATGAGGACATGCAAACCAGTAGGTGTGGGGGAGTATTGGGCTCCAAATATGTCATATTTTCTACCATGTAAAACCTCCATTCATAATTTATATTCCCGCACTCTTGATACATTCTATAGCCATTATCCCATCACTTATCACTAATTACATTCATTCTACCTTGTGGTTAATTATTTTTCTTTTCTTGTATTTTTAAGTGATTAAAGATGTTTTTAACATGATTTTTTCGATGATAATTTAATCCTATATTTCTATGTCCAAGCAACATGTCCCTGTTCTGGTACCTATATTGTTCATGTTCTGGTACCATCATAGTCATCCGGTACCTACGCTCATCCGTTCCTCACACTCCAAGTCATCCAGTACCAGACGTTTCTACAGTCATCCGGTACCTATGCTCATCTGGTACATGTGCTCATTCGGTACTAGTGTTTATTTTTCACCTGTGCTCATCTGGTACCAACATCCTACATGCATCTAGTACCAAATATAGTTCAAAAATTCGGAATGCTTCTAGAGGAAAATAGGGGACAAGGGTTTTTTCCAGAACGATGTCGAGATATGGACTTGTGTGTCATAATTCACCCAGATCTCACATGTGGACCTCCATCTCAGGGGGAATGATTCTGCCAAAATTAGTAAAAATTGTGAATGACCAACTTGCGCCTCTATTTTCATGCAAATGGTATCATATCTATAAATTCTACGAAATTGGTTTTGTGTAGAATGTGGAAAATTGAGTAAAACATAGGAAATTTTTCAATATTATAATTTTTTTGGAAGATATGGGTGGGTCTCTACCTCTTATCTACCCAAATTGATGAAAAACCCAGATTTTTTGAGATTTATCTTAAAATTGTGAAAAATGTTTTCTGAGTTTGGTAATTTGGTTTTATCCATTCCTCCATGGATTTCGTGTATAAATAAGATTCCTATAGGGCTGAGAAGGGTAGTCATTATTGTCATGAAATTTTTGTAAGAGAGAGATTTATTTTTCTGAGAAAGCTTTAAGGAGTTGGCTGCCATGTAAAAACACAGTTCCATGATTAAATGAAAAGATGATTGTTGCTCATCTACTATGCATATCCTTGGCTTGATTTGATCGTTCTCAGGCATCACTGACCATCTGAGAAGGGCCCCTCAGTATGGGTAAGTGTTGCCATGTTTTAAATTTTTCAGTAGAATAGAATTTAATTAATTGCATTTCTAGAATTCTTATGCATGGTTTTAGTTTCCAATTGTAATGCAACCTAGTTTATGAATTTGTGTTTACCAAATACAATTAGATTATTAAACGCCCAAGATCAATTCCTCATTTGAGTGCAATACAACTGCAATACCATTTCAATTTTGCTAATATATCTATTATTCATTTCCAGTCATAAAACCACTAATATGTTTCACATGTGATATGTTTTGGGACAAAAATATTCATTAGTATTGGGACAGTAATATTCATTAGTTTCCAATGTGTTTACAAAAAAGTAAATAACTAAATAAAATGAAAACTTTGTTATGTTCCTGCACTATTATTCCTACACTTTTTTTTGTTCCTGCACTCCACATTTAATTTCTGAGTTTTGTTTCCTACACTTCACGACCCTGATCTACCGCTTCGCTTTTCATTCTTTGGTGTATCTTTTGAGGACAATTCATTCACATAATTGTTTTTCTATTTGTTTGATTGTCTTTCGCTAGTTTGCATCAATTTGGATTCCCCATAGTTTTCCTGCACTTTATTTTCTGCACTTAGTTTTATTTTCGATACCTTTGGATTCCTTGCACTTTAATTCCACATAGCTCCAATCACCAAGGGAAAAATTAAAGATCTAACTTGTGAGATATGGCCTCCCTACGTTGGGATTCTACCTAAGGTGTTAGTTTATTTCCTGTCAATTGAATTCATTTTCGTTTGTTTGTTTCTTTTATTACATTTAAGTGTGGATCCACTATAGGAAATAATCATTGAAGGGCATGAAACTTAAGTAAGCTACTCACAATTAATCACACGAACATCACCATGAGTGCATGAAAGACTATGATCTTAGCCTTTATAGCACTACATTATTTCTATGTCCCAATGATGAATCCTTAGTGTTAATTTCCTGCAATTTGTTTTACTTTTCTCAGTTTGTTCATATTGTCATTGACTTTAGATTAGGCTAGACTAGGCTCCAATCCTGCATTTATCGTGCTTTCACCTTGAAGCTTACGATCCCCAGTTGATAATTTAATGTTGGGATTTAATAGTGCATATATTTAGCCCAACATTGCATCTAAGGATGAGATGTCCAAAACATCCATTTTTGTCTGGATGTATCTATGCAGATTGTTGTGGTACTTGAGCACTAGATGTCACTCAGAATATTTGATACCCAGTTTGGTGCGCAAGGTATGGAAGACATTGGTGAACTCTGGGACTATTTGGTCTATTTCCTGTCCCAGTGTGGTCCATCTTATATACAAGTCATCATAACTTCCAACAGGGTAGTATTATTCCTTAATAGCATCCCTGAAGGAATCCCATGTGGGTGCAACTGCAAATAATGTGGATCCTTATGTTTCATTTTTCTCACAGAAAGTCTCCCACCAATCTTTGACATGCGGGACAACCTTGAGGAGAACAAATATAATCTTTTCTCTATCAGAAAAGTTGTGGAAAGAAAATTCCCTTCTAGATGGTTTAACCATTTATCTACGACATCCGCATCTATTTGACCTTCAAATATAGGAATATCAAAATTGATTTGTACCTTGAAGGGGGTGGCACTTCTTCTTGAGGTGGATGCGTCGCTTGTCTGCAGTCGTCAAAGGATTTCTGCGAACGTGTACATCATCCCATTCCTCTATCGCCGAAAGGCTTCCTCGAGCAACATTTTGAAAGGATCTCATGTCCTTTCGTCTTTCTTTTCTCCCACCATGGGAAGTTTCTTGGGCGTGCGAGAGAATTTTTCCTCAATAGAAACAATCTCGAGACCCAACTCTCTATACCATGACCGCTCCAGGGACATGCATTAAAAAACGACAAGGAGCAGACTGCTTTGATAACATTGATCCGGATTTATGAACAAAACGAAATGAAACCACAGATTTATAATGTTAACATAGAGACACGGTGAACAATAATAGAGATACAGTAAAACTTGACTTCTATTAAATAAGAAATGTACTAAAAATTGTAAAATGAAGACTGAAAACAATCTTGCTAGAATGGTGGCATCTTATCTCTAAGAAGAGATGTGACGGCTAAGCTCATTCGCAAGAACATGAGTATAATAAGGCTCTGGAGGCCTTTTTACAATAAAGATGAATTCCAAAACCCTAGACATCCAAAAACCTAACCCTGGGAGATGAAGCACCAAAAGTCACATGGGCCCTGTTGGGGTAAGTTAGTACATTAACTTCCCGACGTCATAACTTTTTCATACGATCTCCATTTAGGGCGCACGATATCTCATTATAAAGAAATTGATGTGGAGACTCATTTAGGGGGATTAATCAAAGCCTTTAGCTATCATTGAGGTTCTCGATTGTGAAAAAACCGTTGTTTAGGCCCTCAAACTAACCGTAGAAGTTAAAAACTACTAAAAATAATAAATTGCCAAAATTGCCAAAAAACTTTTTTGAGCCAATTGGAAAAAGTGGGTGGCCACTGATATCCACCTAGATCAAATATGGTGTGATTCCATGTGTTTTTTCATATGGAGATGCAAAACAAGTTTTTGTACAAGGGTTCTCTTCTCTAAGCTTTTGTGGTTAATTAAACCCCCTTCCTCAAAAAATGTGTGGGCATTTATTAGACTCAATAGAGGGGTGAAAGTAGTATAACACCAAGCCCTTGAACCCAATGATATCTTATTATATTGGCATACCCCTATGTTGGGATGTTGGTGCACTTGTTTTCTTATTTTGGATTGTTTTTATGATTTTTAGGAATATAAGAATTTAGTCATATTTTCATACTAGGGGTAGAAATGAAAGGGGGTATTAAAAATACCATGAAAAAAATGCATACCTGGGATATCTAGTAAAAATAGAGGCTTTAAAATTTGCAAATATGTGTTGAGAGAGAGCTTCAACAAAAGGATGTTGGGGGCATTTTTCAATATCTAGTGAAATTATGGGTATTCAATAATATCCCACTAACAAATGTGTTATGTCACAAGTTCAATGAGTGAATCTCCCCTCTACATCATATACACCATATCATAGAATAGATAAGAGCCAACTAGAATATAGATGATTTTAGTCTTTAAATGCCAAAACCAAGTGTAACACACTCGACCCCCTAAATCCTACTTAGGATGGTGGGATGTTAATATTTCTATTGTTTCATTTATGACTTAGATCTCGGCTTCAACCCCACAGGTAGAAACCCACTCACGTGGAGCATCCCTTTGGGTTCCTATGTAGACTGGAACGATCTAACGTCTTTAGGCTTTACACCTTCTCATGCCCTTTGTCCTATGTGGTTGTCTCATGGACTCGTCCATGCCATCTACACCAATGTATCGGGTGGTGTGTTTGTTATCATGATAGTGACATGTTCTCAGATGCATCACCCTTCCTTAGAAAACCTCCAGCACGATACCATTGCCCAATCTAGGAGGTAAACTTTCCTCGATGAATGGCTCGAGCTAGATCGATGACTAGCGTTGAGTTAGATTCTTTCCCATTAGGAAGACAGGTTATGCAACCCCCAATATATTCCCCAATACATTCTTTCTAATAGTCTCATTCCCGACATATCCAATGGTTAGGGACCAGGGAAATTAGTGATCTTGATTCATTCAGAACCTTCAAACCACATGATGGCTAAAGGCCTCGCTCATTCTTATCGAAAAACTCAATAGGTGGGGTCTGCTACAAGATCTATGACTGAGATCTCGTCAGGATGACTCATAAGTGGATCAACGATCCTCGACCACTCGGGCTTCCATCGTCATGAAAATACTTACTTTCCACAACCTCATAGTTCTCCCGAATAGTCCCTTCTGAGCTGAAATCTTTCGATGCATCCAACAATCATTAGACCGCCTCATCTAACAGTTAGGGTCTATAGGATCTCAGATTCTCTCTATAGTCAGCCAACACTACCACTTCGATGCCCCTAGACTGATTTTCATGACTTAGATGACCGTGAATTTTGGTTTCTTAGCCAATGGTTGAAACATTGACCCCAAACACTTCTAGCAAACAAAAAAATAATAAAAGTAAACGATGTCTCTATATATCCTTGCCATTTCTAAGTTTCTAGAATTTCCATATTCTCATGCTTAAGATACATTCATTTCATGTAACTCCATGAAGGCGTGAGATGTCAAACGTCATTAAACCAAACTAAAAGCCAAAGTCAATAGTTATAAGTTAATGAGATACTTCATCGTTGAATAACGAAATGAAGAGAATCATTCGGTATGACCTAGCATCATTTTGGTTATTTAATTGTTGTTCTCATCCATTATTCATCATAATTTTCAAATGAATCTTATTTGATAAATATATTTGGTTTAATAAATTGCATTTTTCATTGATACGCGTAGGTTACATTTTTTAATGTTATATTAATATAATCTAAATCCACTTTATATAAGGGAGAGATCAAATTATAACGAAAGGGAATTGATTATTAAAAATCTAATAATCTTCAATTCAATTGACGACATGCATGATTCTCAGTCACGGAACTATTTGATAAGTCGTGGGAAGCAATTGCAAATAACTTCTACATACACGTTTTAAAACCTTTTTAAATAATTAAATAAGGATATAGTAAATCAAAGTTTCTAAGCTAAGGCTTTCGCTTTAAATCATTCAACAATATATCGATATAGATTATGTTTTTATTATTAATTTATTAATAACTCAATTTTTCTCATTATCACTAGATTGATTAAATATATTCTTAATTAAACTGAAAACATAAATAACTCATCCTAACTATAGAATCCCGTTAGTATTGTTCATGCTAATAATTACTCTGGCCTGATATTCCACTTGAAACCATCTTCATTAATAATTAACCAGATGTTATCTTGGACTTTCCACTTTCCATTAGTTTGCTGTAAGATTTTATTTTTTTACCTTATAACTTCTTCATCACTCTTCATTAGTAATTGATATTGATAGTTAACATCTACTGAAATTAAAATCGATTTATCAAATTTTAAAAAACCTAAAAAATCACTTAAATTTATTCGATGGAATGGCTCGGAAAACAAATTAATTTAGCAATGTATGTTTATGTGCAGGTTCAGTTTTACAACATGGTTCACTAATCAGGGTAAGTTGTTCTCTTTCTATATCACAAATTCCTTGTTTGTCCTCCGTTTTTTCTGTTTAAAAATGAAGACGTATGGAACTCTTATGAAAAAAATGATTTGGGATAGCAGACAATATCAAGAACTGTTTAAAAATGATTGTGGCCTGTTTTCTTGCTATTGGAATTCTGCAATCATGCTATACAACAAATTTATCGGCTATTCTAACAGCCCCACGTTTATGTGAAAAATGGAGGCACATAGCAGTTCGACTTTCGGCGTTTACAAACACTCGACGCAAAAGGAAAAACAAATAAACACCGCACAGTCAACAAATAGACTCTGCGCACTAAACTCTGCCCAATCAAACAAATAAACTTCGCGCACTAAGTAAACTCCGCACAATAAATAAAATATGTGCACTAAATAAAATGCGTGCAGTAACTAATAAAATGTGTGCACTAAATAAACTCCGCACAGTAAGTAATAAAATGCGTGTACTAAATAAACTCTGCGCAAATATGGGACCTCAGTAAAATCAAATAATTGCTGTGTTACTGCGTTAAATCAAATTGAAATCAAGAAATCATACAAGTTTACAAACTTAGTAAGTTTACAAACTTAGTAAAAACAGAGTGTAAACTGAAATCAAGAAATCATACAAGTTTACAAACTTAGTAAAAACAGAGTGTAAACTGAAATCAATAAATCATACAAGTTTACAAACTTAGTAAAAACAGAGTGTAAACTGAAATCAAGAAATCATACAAGTTTACAAACTTAGTAAAAACAGAGTGTAAACGGAGAGAACACCTCCGAATACAAATAACAAATTATCTTCAAAATGCTTTCAAGCTATCTCAAATTACAATTTCGACTCTAGTATTTAAACACTAACAAAATGCTCCTTTGATCTTTTAAAAGGTTTAATCAATGGTGGTGATGTTGTCATGTTGCCTTCAAAGGTTAAGGCAACCACCGTTTAGGCAATTTAAGACAAAATTAGTGATCGATGCTTAAACCTCGAGTCTTGAAGGGTCAATCCACCGATTCACTATTTGCACAGGGGCGGTGAAATGATTACTTTCTGACATACTCCCTCTTAATCATTTCAGAGCCAAACAAACTTTAAAACAAGTAAAACAAAATTGTTGTAAACAATGCATTACAGGTTGCAGACCCCAATGTTTCTTCTATGGATTTTAAATAATTCATTTCCCAAATGTTTTGTAAATATGTCTGCAAATTGTTCTTCAGATCTACAGAACTGAACATAAATTTCTTTACCATTTACCAGCTCTCAAATGAAATTATACCTTGTATCAATGTGCTTACTTTGTTTGTGAGAAACATGATTCTTTGACAGTGCAATAGCAGATTTGTTGTCACAGACAATTTGGGTTGCATCATTCTAGTCATGCAACAATTCATTTAAGACCCTTCTCATCCACACAACTTGACATGTAGCTGCAGCTGTAGCAATATACTCTACTTCAGTAGAAGATAAAGTCACAATGGGTTGTTTCTTTGATGCCCATGCCACTGCTCCAGATCCAAGACTGAACACATACCTAGATGTGATTTTCCTGTCATCAATGGAACCTGCAAAATCACTATCAGTATATCCGATCAACTCAAAGTTTAGACTTGATGTGTATCGGATACCAAAGTCAGTTGTTCCAGCAACATATCTCAGGATCCTCTTTCCTACTTGCCAATGAGTACTCTTCGAAGTCTCCATGAATCTCGAAATCAAACTTATAGCAAACATGATATCAAGTTTGGTTGTTGTTAAGTACATAAGGCTTCCAACCAGCCTCTTATACAGAGTTGGATCAACATATGATCCCTCATCATACTTATTCAGTTTAATACTAGTTGTCATTAGTGTTGCAGCTGGCTTGCAATTCAACATTCTAAACCTTTTCAACACTTTATTTGCATAGTTAGTTTGACAAATGAAAATGCCATCATCAGATTGATCCACTTCAATTCCAAGAAAATATTTCAAAAATCATAAATCAGTCATCTCAAACTCTGTTTTCATGGCATTTTTAAAATCATCTATAGATAGATCTCCAGTAAAAATCATGTCATCAACATACAAACAAACAATCAAAATTTTACCATTCTGGTTTACCTTTGTATACAGAGTTGGTTCACTTGGACTTCTACTGAATCCAACACTAATCAAGTACTCATCAATTCTGTTATACCAAACTCTGGATGCCTGCTTCAATCCATATAAATCTTTCCTTAACTTGTAAACTTTATCTCTATGCTTATCAATTTCATAACCCAGAGGTTGTCTTA
The DNA here is from genome assembly GCA_000966675.3 of Picea glauca. NCBI lineage: Eukaryota > Viridiplantae > Streptophyta > Pinopsida > Pinales > Pinaceae > Picea > Picea glauca. The sequence goes on from JZKD02S1704263.1 coordinate 331,644, forward strand.
CATAAACCTCTTCTTCCAAATATCCATTCAAGAATGCAGACTTAACATCCATCTGATGCATGATCCATTTATACTGAGTTGCAATAGCTAAGACCATCCCCACCGTGTCAATACTTGCTACAGGAGCAAATTTTTCATTGTAATCAATACCGGGTTGCTGACTAAACCCCTGAGCTACAAGTCTTGCCTTGTACTTTTCAACTTCACCTTCTGCATTCAGCTTAGTCTTATAAACCCATTTAACACCAACACTGTTCTTACCTTCAGGTAAATCTACAAGATCCAAAGTGTTATTTCTTTCAATGGAATCAATCTCCTCATCCATTGCTTTTATCCAGACATCCTCTTTAGCAACTTTATCAAAACTTACAGGATCACATGCCATTAATGCAAAATTTGAAATCTGATCTACTTATTCATTATGATCATACAATTCTCTTAATCTTCTAGTCTTATGTCCTTTAAGTCTGTCTCTTAATGAAGCTAAAGTGGGATTTGATTCACTACTTACCTATGAATCTGATTGATGTCCACCATGTCCAGATGGCTCACCGCGCTCATGAGTTCTGGGTGTTCTAAATTGAGATGGGCTAAAATCTGGTGCTTGCCTTGTTGGACTTCTTGCTGCAGGCATATGTGCATGTGGAATCATCTATCCATCTCCTTCAGCCTGCTCAGCTCCATCGTCATCTTAACGGGGTAACACAACTCCCTCTGAAATTGATTTGTCAATACTTCCATCCCAGGCTTCATCTTATCCAAATTGAACATCTCTGCTGATTACATATTTCTGGGTGATGGGATTGTAGAGTTTATATGCCCTAGACTCTTCACTGTATCCAACAAAGATACATCTCTCGCTTCTGTCATCCAACTTCCTCCTCATTTCTGCAGGTACATGTGCAAATGCAACACATCAAAAAATTCTAAAATGAGAAGCATCGCAAGGCTTACCATCCCAGGCTTCCTAAGGTACATGATCCCTCAAGGTCTTGGTTGGACTTCTATTCAAGATAAAAGGAGAGAAAAGAACTATTGAAAAGTCAACAAGAAACATGTGTCTAATTTACTTTTCTCTTAAATAAATTGGACAATAAATATTAATCTAATATTTCATTCATAACTGAGTGAGTTGGATTTGTAGCAGAATTATAAGTGTAGTTAAGTGAGTTAATATCAGTTGTACTAGTTGTAACTAAACATGCCTGTGATTGTCCTGATCTAACAATTATATGCCACTGTTAAATACAAAATTGCTTCTACTATTATTCTTGTGGAAAATTAAATCATGATCACAACCACAATCACAAAGTGAAATATCAAGAACACATAACACATAAGTTTTTACCGGGAAAGCGTAAAGCTAAAAACCCCACTATCATATATTATGTATATCATGAATCATGAAACAATCTCATACAAACTCTAATCCAAGAGCTCTCAGTACAATACAATCGTCTCACACTGTCATACACAAATCAGTAAATACATGTGCCAATTCCTGTGTCCAGACAACTTGCCTCCTCTGCACAATCTTTGCAATTTGAATTCTCACAATGATACAAATTACCTAGTTTGCACATGTTCATAAGCATATTCACTGCATGTGTGATCAAATCACAGTTGATAGCCAAACTGTCCCTTTCACCTATTATCTCAACTAGGTCTCCACTAGATTTGACATGCATTCAGTTAATCAGTGAAATCACATGCAACTGGATATTCGCCACAGTTAACTACATGCATGTCAGATCTAGTGGAAACCCAGTTGAGATAACAGGTGAAAGGGACAATTTGGCTATCAATTGTGATTTGATCACAGATCCAGTGAATATGCTTATGAGCATGTGAAAACTAGGCAAATCATATCATTGTGAGAATTTGAATTGCAGCTATTGTGTAGAGGAGGCAAGCTATCTGGACACAGGAATTGGCACATGTATTTGTTGATTTGTGTATGACAGTGTGAGACAATTGTATTGTACTTAGAGCTCTTGGATTAGAGTTTTGTATGAGATTGTTTCATGATTCATGATATACAAAATATATGATAGTGGGGTTTTTAGCTTTACGCTTTCTCGATAAAACTTATGTGTTATGTGTTCTTGATAATTCACTTTGCGATTGTGGTTGTGATCGTGGTTTAATTTTCTGCAAGAATAATAGTAGAAGCGATTATGTATTTAACAATGGTGTAATTGTTAGATCAGGAGAATCGCAGAAAATACTTAATTTGTATTGAAATTTCTATATGGTATCAGAGCCACGAAGGCCACGAAGCTACGGAAGTAAGGTGAAAACATTATTTCATTCTCCCAGGTCCCGTCTCTAGCAGGGTGCAAACTTTAGTACTGTAGACTATGCTCAGTTTTCAAAGAAGAAATTCTCGCACCCTAGACAAAGGAGAGGTGTGAACTTCAAGGTGATTATCGTAGGTTGCTTAAGGGAGAAGTGCGAACTCCCCTCACCCTACAATGAAGTACAGTGCGAACCTCCCAGGCAAGTTCACAGGCTATACACAAGCAGGGTGCGAACTTCCCTCAGGCTACTCTTAAGTGGGGTACGAACCTCCCAGGGAAGAGGGATTGCAATAGTTGAGTTTTGGTGGTTGGATAACATTTGAATTTGCAAAATCAAGATTGAAATGTCTTTCAATGGCTTGAGGTTGGAGTATGCACTCGAGGGCAACTCTAACTACATTGCTTGGAAGGATAGGATGGAGGTAGTACTCAAAGACAATGGCTTGAAGGATTACA
>JZKD02S1704263.1:340570-363414 GCA_000966675.3 Picea glauca
CATTGGGCCACGTGGCACCTTTCAATTTGCCAATAATACGCCATGTGTCACCACACAATTCGTCCAACTGCCAACCAATATAACTGTGCCACATCACCTATGCCAAGTCATCGTACGGATGTCCAGTCAGATGTACGGCCTCTGCCACGTGGCAGTACGGCCTGCCCTGTCAGCGTTTTTTTACCTGTTTGGCGATTCGAACAGATCGCGATAACTTTCGCTCCCGACGTCCGTTTGAGACGAAACGAATTGCGTTGGGTTCGTGACGACGAGGGATATAAACCCATTTGTTTTGAGGCAATTCTGAGAACTTTCATTTTTGAGGTAAAATTTGACCCCTGGTCCAGATTCTGATCAAGTACTCAAGACAACTTTAATCCAGTACCAAACTCATTCCGGTACTAAGATGTGTGTTATTACGGTACTACTTGCTTTGCTCTATTACGGTATTAGACTTGTGACTATGTGCAATCCGATACCAGAACCTTTGTTTCTAGAATGCGTTGGTTGGACCAGAATAATGGTGAAGATTTTGAGAAGACAGTTAGATAGAAGCGCCCAAGTCAGTTTTCCATTTGCAAGAGACTCCATCGCTCATGCACTTCGTGTCATGAGGATGGAGTCGATTCCTGAAAATTTGATGTAAATCCTAAATGAGAAATTTCTTAAACTATTTAATGTTTATCCATAGATATAGATAGAATCGGCTTACCTTATATAAGGAATGTTGTATAGATGATAAAGGATATAGATAATAGTGAATGTAAAAATTATGTTGTAAGAACCAGACAATACTTATCATTGTCGTGTATGGAGTAAAAGACTATTGATCGAATTTACAAGTTGAATTAATATAGAAAATATTTCATGTTGATTCTTGGATGTGAGTGAAAATCTTTAGTCTATTATTTCCTTAAGAGGTTCCTAGTTGGTTCGGCAAGGGCCCACTGCCCCAACTAAGGTAAAACTCCTTGTATACGTTCTGTGTGTTTGTGTGGATAGTTTACAACAGTGTGTCTGTAATTGATCTTTATTCATTTGCAGGGTTGAGCATTGAGTTAATCATTTTGGAATGATGTGAATAAGAAAGTGTTAGATCAAATAGGCATTTCATTCTTAGATGTTGAAGGTAGTTGTTTCATAATTTGAAGTGTGGGATTGATATTTTGAGTTTATGATTGTAATGGACCTAGTATTGTAAGGGACCAGGAGACTTTATATTTCATCTTCATGTGTTGTAATAAAGTCTTTCAATGATATTGAACTTCCCTTGTGCTAGTTTGATTGAATTACATGAGGTAGAAGTTGGCTTTTGTTTCGAGAATGGTTGGAATTGATTGTTTTAATTGCTATAGGAGACAAGCTTCTTAAAGTTCATCTTTCCAATTCAAGCGTTTGAAATGAACAGACTTGTTTCTCTAGGGACTACGTCTCTTTGATTGACTGACTGTTTAAGTTTCACTATTAGTTTTCTCTTCTAGGTTCAAAAAATATTTTGGAGTATTTAGAAATATTAGAAATAGGATTCTTATGTTATTAATTATTTCCTATATGCAACAAACTTAGGTAGGTTACTTGTTCTCAACACATATGGTGTAATGACTCTTTCGATTACGAATCCTGGATTGACATTTAAATGAGTGTGAGATATACATTGAACATATTGACGCACCAACAATCCTTATTAACAATTATGTGATTACTGCAATCACTATCCAAAAACCAAATATCATTTGCATTTTCCTGAGTGACATTATAGGTCAAAAACACAGGATTTTGATGATCCTCGGACTCATTTATGATATGTGCAGACTGCTTTCCAACATATTCTTGTTTCTTCCAACATTTGTTAGCAAAATGCCCAAACTTCTTACAATAATAACATTGTACTTTAGTTTTATCATACCTCTGATTTTCATGTTGCCAGGGTTTGTTATTGCTCCCTCTTAAATTAGGAGTATTCTGCTGGAACTTCTCCTCAGACACTGATTCAGTTCTGTTGTCCCTTTGACCAGAAAATCAACCTCCTCTTCCACAATTATAAAACCATCCTCTACCTCTACCTCTGGTAACATGCAGTTGGGATCTAAAAGCATTCTCCAATGATCCTTCTTCATATCTAGATATCCTAGATTCATGAGCAACAAGAGAACCGGTTAATTCATCAATTTGCATTAGACTTAAATCCTTAAATTCCTCTATGGGTACAACAATGGGTTCAAACTTCTTAGGAAAACTTCTCAGCACTTTCTCAATAACTCTTTTATTCTCAACATCATCTCCATACTTCCTGAGCTGGTTCACAACACTCATCACTTGAGTCTTGAAAGTATTAACACTTTCATTATCCTTCATCTTCAGATTTTCAAAGTCCCTTCTTAAATTCTGCAACTTGACTGTCTTCACCTTGGACACACCTTGATAACTGGTTTCAAGAATGTCCCAAGCCATCTTCGAAGATGTAGCACTAGCAATCTTCATAAAAATGGATTCATTTAATCCTTCCTGGATTAATCCAAGAGCTTTGTTATCCTTTTTCCCGTTTTCCTTCAGCAAAACATGGTCAGCATTAGAGAGAGCCAATTTTGCTGCCACGTCAACCGGCTCAACATAACCATCAATAACATAGGTCCATAAATCCTGAGAATGCAAAATCGTCCTCATTCGAATATACCAAGTATCATATGGCGTCTCACTCAGGACATGAACCTGAATCTAAGAAGAACTGCTACCAGATGTAGCCATTAATAAAAGTTTGAAAGAAATCAAATAAATCTTCATGCAAGAAAATAGGAAAGTGAAATTGGCCACCAACAGAAATTATCTGTGCTGAAATGAGCAACTAACATGATACTATGCAGGAAAGACTGGCAGCTCTGATACCAAATGTGAAAAACGGAGGCACATAGCAGTTCGACTTTTGGCATTTACAAACACCCGACGCAAAAGGAAAAACAAATAAACACTGCATAGTCAACAAATAGACTCCACGCACTAAACTTTGCCCAATCAATCAAATAAACTTCGTGCACTAAGTAAACTCCGCGCAATAAATAAAATCCGTGCACTAAATAAAATCCGTGGAGTAAGTAATAAAATGCGTGCACTAAATAAACTCCGCGCAGTAAGTAATAAAATGCCTGCACTAAATAAACTTCGTGAAAATATGTAATAAAATGCGTGCACTAAATGAACTCTGCACAAATATGGGACCTCGGTAAAATCAAATAATTACTGCGTTAAATCAAATTGAAATCAAGAAATCATACAAGTTTACAAACTTAGTAAAAAAAGAGTGTAAACGGAGAGAACACCTCCGAATACAAATAGCAAATTATCTTCAAAATGCTTTCAAGCTATCTCAAATTACAATTTCGACTCTGGTATTTAAACACTAACAAAATTCCCCTTCAATCTTCTAAAAGGTTTAATCAATGGCGGTGATGCTATCTTGTTGCCTTCAAAGGTTAAGGCGACCACCATTTAGGCAATGTAAGACAAAATTAGTGATTGGTGCTTAAACCTTGAGTCTTCAAGGGTCAACCTACCAATTCATCGTTTGCACAGGGGCGGTGAAATGATTACTTTCTGAAAGTTTACAACCAACCCTTAATGACATCAACAGTGTATTGGCGAGCAATCTAAGAATTGGGTATCAGATGGGATCTCTAATCGGAGGTGGATTTCTAGAACAATATGGAGTCTCTCAGCATAGACAAGTGTCTCTAGACGCATTTGATTTTTATGATGCTTTGTCTAGAGGTGATGTGGGTGCTGTCATGGACGAACGTCCATACATGGAATCTCTTGTGGAAAAACATTGTAATCGCCTCGCTTTTACTGGCCAAATGTTCACCATTCAAAACTTGGGATTTGTAAGTGATTACTATTGGGATCTATATTTTGATTTCCGTGTCCCACACATTCAAGGTAATAACTATTCATGATGCTTTTAATTTTATTTATGGATACTAATTACCTATTTTGGGCAGGCGTTTGATCACATGTATTATCAACTGGCAAGGGACATTTCTATCAGGATACTAGAGCTATCAGAAAACAGTGATTTGTTCAGATTGAAAAAAAAATGGTTACCTTACTATGATAGTGATTGTAGAAAATATAGTGATCATATGGGAACCAACCAACTTCAGGTTCAACATTTCTGGGGTCTTTTCTTCATAGCAGGGTTGGTATCAACGATAGTGCTATTGTTTTACATGGTGCAAAGGAAATGGAATAGTTCTATAGTGGCCTCACCAATTCCTCCTCCCCCTAAACGCTCTATTTGAAAATTCCCCTCCAACTCTGCCTCTGACGCAGTAAAGCCACGTGACCACCACCTCGCGCTCCTGCTCACAGGATTGATCAATCATTTCATGAGCCGAAGTGGCTCTTCTGATTCCCTATTGGAATCTCTGATGAAAACCCGATCCACAGGTCCTATTCTTTCCCTGTCACAGCCTCTTCATGTGCCTGTAACCTTTCCCCGATTTAATTTCATATTTCGGGGTTTCGTGATCCCCGACATCAAGAGTTCGTTTCCTCTTGAATCCCCGATCTCCGATGCACTCATTTTTGGCCTTAACCCCGCCTGGCTACGCTCTAGTCCATATGACCAGCTATCATAAGACCACAGCCCTATGTATTTCGGGATTTCCCTATTCAATAGTCTGACCTCTCGACCTCTTGACTCCCGAAATGGCCTTTCTCGCCTTAGCCCCTCCTAGCTCTACCCTGGTCCATATGACCACTATCCCCATGACCATAGTATTATCTCTCGTCGGGGTTTCGGACATCGCAATGCCGAAATGCATAAACCTCGTGTCCACGGGATTCCCGATATCCTGACTCGTGATTTCTCGATTGACTACTTTCCTAACGGGACCTTTCCCAGAGGCTTCGATCGCTGCCACGCATCCTCCTATGATGGACGGTCCTGATCGCCTCTCGCGATTTCGCGAATTCTAATGCTCCAGAAGTATTGTCCTTAGGACTCGCGAAATTCCAAACCCCGATATGTCGATGGGCTCTCCCCCTTCATGACTTTTCCCGATAGTTTGTATCTTCACCACATGTCCCCAACGAATGGACGACCCTGATCCAATCTTGCAATTTTGGGACTTTCGTTACCAATTTCCTGACTTCTCGACCTAGAGATCTCTGATATCCCGAACGCCGATATCCTGATGTGACATCAGCTAGGCCCAAAACACAGAGCTCTCGCCTTCTTGCCACTCATGAAGTCGAAATACTTCCTCTTCCAACCTCCGATGCCCGAGTCCCTTATGTGGATAATCTCGTGACACGCGTCTACTCCCAAACGAACGGTCCAGATCAAATCTCGCTAATTCGGGGTTTTTGGTGTCGAGTGACTCTCCTCACGTCCTCAATATCCCCGATATCACGAGTGCCGATATCCCGATGCCTCAATGCCTTTCGAGACTTTTCTCCTCTCCTTTCGAGGACTTAAACCTCGTGCAGTTTCTGGCCGATCCAGCAGCTGATGGGTAATTGGATCAAGATCCCACGGTCTAGATCCGTTCTTCTATGCGATCCTCCATTGCACTACCTTCTGGACATGAAAACTGACGGTCCAGATCTCCTTTCTCCAGCCCATCTGACGGCTGCTGTGCTCCCTCCTGAGCTTGCGCACTATCTTCCTGCACTTGGAAAAATCCTAAGTTCCCAAAGGCCTCGACCTTTGCCTTTATTCTCTGCAAGCTCCTTTACCTGAGTTCTCGCCGTGCGTTCTCCTCGACGTTGTTCCTCCTGAGCTTTGCTCCTTTCGAATCCTCGAAGGATTGTTCAACTACTGCGCCTCTGCAGGGTATTCTCATGCACACACAGTGCTACTATCCGTCCTGAGATTTCCTGTAGCTTCGACCTCTAAGGAAATTCATTTCTCCTTTCCTTCCTCCCACCAATGGAGAATATTTGGATGCCCTCCTGGCTATCCTTCACTCAAGCAACCTCTTGTTGAGTCTGCAGGGTGTTCAGCAACCCTGTGAATATCCCTCAGTGGATTCTTCCTTCAAATTCCTGAACTCAAAGGGTTCTCTTCTCTTCTCTGTGCCTGTCTGCACAATGTCTCAATGCCCACCTGGCAGAGTATCTTTTCACCGAACGTCCAACAGTCCTATCTCCTGTGCATCCCTTGCACCTGCTCAATGCCCACTTGGAAGAACTCTTCAGAATCCTTAGTCATTCTGATTCTCCTTAAGAACTCACAACAGAGTTCTTCTCAATGCACCACTGTGCATATGGTCAATGCCCACTTGGCATAGCTTCACAGAACTCCTCGGAGATTCTGTCTGCAATTGTGTTCTTCTCCCACAGCCTTGCCTCCTGAGGTGTTCAACAACCTCACAAGTCTTTCCTAAGTTGTTGACTCCAGTTCTTGTGCCACAGCCCGCCTTTGTCTGAACCCGCAGTATTCAGAAATGCATCCTATGTGCACGGCTATTAGAACCCACAGCGTTCTGTCACACCCTCCTGGTATGAAGTCTCAAAGACCTCTCAACTCAAATCAAACACACTCCCACAAATGCAAACCTACAGCATACATCTATAGCATATATAAGAACACTCACAGACATCCACATAACACAGAGATACATGCAGGAAAAACTACTCCTGTTTATATTAAAATGGCAAATGCCTGTTTGTACAAGGGTGTTCTCGAGCTCGGCCTGTAACAAGGTCTCGGCTCTTCTCTCTTCTCATTATTTAGATCTTCTTCTCCCTACTCAAAATGAGATACAAAATCTCTTTTACCTGAGGGGGCTCTTCGAGCTCTTCCCTCCAATCTACCTACCCTATTCAATTGCATTGAATGGGATGTCTAGTCTGGCATCTAGATCTAGATCTCAGCCTTTCAAAACATTAAAAGCCTATCTTATCTACAGCCTGCGCAAAGGCACGGCTTCACAGCTCACCAACTTAAACATTAAATTACATTCAATTACAAATTAAAAGATGAGGGTTGCGCCTCTCTTCATCTTGAATGCACACACATGATGTGGCTGGCTGGATGGCTGGATGACGTGGAGAGATGCTCCTGCATCATACTCCTCAGCTGCAAAATTCATGAGCTCCTACTCATGAGCTTCCCATCTCTCAACTTTGGAAATCCTCTTGGATCCCAAATCACCCTCTGAAGTTGTTCATCCACTCCATTCTGTTGTTTCTTCTGTGTTGCTGCTGCTGCTGCTTCCTTTCTTCTACTCAGCTGCTCATCACTGGCTGTCTCTACTGACCTCAACATCATCCTTCCGATCTCCTCAATCACTGCATCCAGTTGCTCCAGTGGCTGGTCCTGTTTTTTCAGTCTCCTCAGCTGCAAAAATTTTTGGCACGTGGGCAGATCACTGTGATCTCCCATGCCTTCTTCATCAGCTCCCAACTTCATCTGTTGGATGTGCACATCCTACACTTTCACCCTTCTCTCTAGGGCTTCAATCTGTTCCCACAAATCAGCCAAACTAATGCTATCTACCCCTTCTCCTTGTTCTACTGCAAACTCCCATGTTGCAGTCCCTTCAGCTTCCTTGCTGAAAATATTGAGCCATTCTTTAGAATGCTCATCATCCTCTTATGTTCCTTCTGCTATCAGCTTTAGTGCTACAGATTCCTCAGCTTCCTAGCTGAATGCATTTAGAAACTCCTCAGAATGCTCATTTTTCTATCCTGCTTGGGCAGCTTCAGATATCTTCTCCAATCCCTCTTCCCTGACAGTCATAGCTGATTGTTCTTCTGCTGTTGCTGCATCTGCAACCCAGACTTCTGCCTCCTCTTGGGAAAGTGGTAGGAATATCCCAATTCCTCCAATCATTGTAAGTCTCCTCAGATCCTCCTCTTCTGTCAGCTGAATCTGCTGATCTAAATCCATCTCTGAGCTCATCTTCTATGTCAGCTCCTCGGGCTAATCAAAACTCACCTGCTCATCCCTGCCCACCTGGAAATATGGGATGTCTCTACTGCCCTCCTGGCAGTCCATGGAATTAACTAATTTCATCTTTGTTTCCTTGCCCACCTAGAAAATTGGAAACCTTTCACTGCCCTCCTAGCAGTCTATGAGATCCCACAGTGACCTCATTTCATTGCCCAGCTGGCAATGTGAAATTCCTTGGCTGTCCTCCTGACAGTCCATGAGATCCCACAGTGATCTCAACTCGTTTCCCACCAAGAAATATGGAATTTCATCTCTGCCCTCCTGGCATTCCTTGAGATCTTGAGCTGATCTCAATTCACCCTCTGCATCATTGAGACCTCTCCCAGTCTCTAGCTCACACATCTAAACCATTTCTTCTTCTGGTCCATTAAGGTTTTTTGCATACCTCAACCATCCCCTTAACATCCTACGCTATCTTCTAGCCATCAACTCCTTGACTGACCATTTCGCTTTTGCCTTCCTCATGGGCCATTCATATACCCATCTTGTCTTGGATTTCTGTTGCATCCGCAATGCAATATTTTCTATGTTTGCCCTTATATCAGCGAGCTCTTTATCTATTTCTGCAAGCTTTTCTACTTTGCTCTTCCTCCCAGCATGCCTATGGCCTTCAGTAGCCATGTTGATGTCCCTATCTGCTCTCCTAGCAAACCTATTGCTGTCACTCTGCATCTTGAGTGTTCCCAGCTTCCTCCTACAGTCCTGCTGACTGTCTTCGGGATTGTTGCCTACCTGCAAGCAAATCCTTACAAAGTCTCTAGCACTCTGTCTTCTTTTTCCTTCTCCCTCTTCTTCAAAATATAAAAACAAAGTTCTAGCTCTGATACCACTTGATGCAGAAAAGCCACGTGACCACCACCTTGCGCTCCTGCTCACAGGATCGATCAATCATTTCATGAATCGAAGCGGCTCTTCTGATTCCCTGCTGGAATCTCTGATGAAAACCCGATCCACAGGTTCTGTTCTTTCCCTATCACGGCCTCTGCATGCGCCTGTAACCTTTCCCCGATTTAATTTTGGATTTCAGGGTTTCGTGATCCCCAACGTCAAGAGTTCATTTCCTCTTGAATCCCCGATCTCTGATGTGCTCCTTTTTGGCCTTAGCCCCGCCTGGCTACGCTCTAGTCCATATGAACAGCTCTCATAAGACCGCAACCCTATGTCTTTCAGGATTTCCCTATTCAAAAGTCCGACCTCTCGACCTCTTGACTCCCAAAATGGTCTTTCTCGCCTTAGCCCCTCCTGGCTCTACCCTGGTCCATATGACCACTATCCCCGTGACCATAGTATTATCTCTCATTGGGGTTTCAGACATCGCAATGATGAAATGCATAAACCTTGTGTCCACGGGATTCTCGATATCCCGACTTGCGATTTCCCGGTTGACTACTTTCCTAATGGGACCTTTCCCGGAGGCTTCGATCACTGCCACGCGTCCTCCTATGATGGACGATCTTGATTGCCTCTCGCGATTTCGCGACTTCTAATGCTCCGGAAGTCTTGTACTCAGGACTCGCGAAATGCTGAACCCCGATATGCCCATGGGCTCTCCCCCTTCGGGACTTTTCCCGATAGTCTGGATATTCGCCACATGTCCCCAACGGATGGATGACCCTGATCCAATCTCGCGATTTTGGGACTTTCCTTACCAATTTCCCGACTTCTCGGCCTCGAGATCTCCAATATCACGAACGTTGATATCCCGATGTGACATCAGCTAGGCCCACAACACAGAGCTCTCACCTTCTCGCCACTTGTGAAGTCGAAAGACTTCCTCTTCCAACCTCCGATGCCCGAGTCCCCGATGTGGGTAATCTCGTGACACGCGTATGCTCCCAAATGAACGGTCCAGATCAAATCTCGCTAATTCGGGGTTTCTGGTGTCGAGTGACTCTCCTCATGTCCTCGATATCCCTGATATCACGAGTGTCGATATCCCAATGCCTCAATGCCTTTCGAGACTTTTCTCCTCTCCTTTCGAGGACTTAAACCTTGTGCAGTTTCTGGCCGATCCAGCGGCTGACGGGTAATTGGATCAAGATCCCACAGTCTAGATCCGTTCTTTTATGCGCTCCTCCGTTGCACTACCTTCTAGACGTGAAAATTAGCTAGGCCCACAACACAGAGCTCTCGCCTTCTCACCACTTGTGAATTCGAAAGACTTCCTCTTCCAACCTTCGATGCCCGAGTCCCCGATGTGGATAATCTCGTGACACGCGTCTTCTCCCAAACGAACGGTCCAGATAAAATATCACTAATTCGTGGTTTCTGGTGTCGAGTGACTCTCCTCATGTCCTCGATATCCCTGATATCATGAGTGTCGATATCCCGATGCCTCAATGCCTTTCGAGACTTTTCTCCTCTCCTTTCGAGGACTTAAACCTTGTGCAGTTTCTGGCCGATCCAGCGGCTGACGGGTAATTGGATCAAGATCCCACGGTCTAGATCCATTCTTTTATGCGCTCCTCTATTACACTACCTTCTAGACGTGAAAACCAACGGTCCAGATCTCCTTTCTCTAGCCCATCTGACGGTTGTTGTGCTCCCTCCTGAGCTTGCGCACTGTCTTCCTGCACTTGGAAAAATCCCAAGTTCCCAAAGTCCTCGACCTTTTCCTTTCTTCTCTGCGAGCTCCTTTACCTGAGTTCTCTCCATGCGTTCTCCTCGACGTTGTTCCTCCTGAGCTTTGCTCCTTTCGAATCCTCGAAGGATTCTTCAAATCCTGCGCCTCTGCAGGGTATTCTCATGCACACACAGTGCTACTATCCGTCTTGAGTTTTCCTGTAGCTTCAACCTCTAAGGAAACTCGTTTCTCTTTTCCTTCCTCCCACCAATGGAGAATATTTGGATGCCCTCCTAGCTATCCTTCACTCAAGAAACCTCTTGCTAAGTCTGAAGGGTTTTCAACAACCCTGTGAAGATCCCTCAGTGGATTCTTCCTTCAAATTCCCGAACTCAAAGGGTTCTCTTCTCTTCTCTATGCCTTTTTGCACAATGTCTCAATGCCCACCTAGCAGAGTATCTTTTCACCAAACGTCCAACAGTCCTATCTCCTGTGCATCCCTTGCACCTTCTCAATGCCCACTTGGCAGAACTCTTCAGAATCCTTAGTGATTCTAATTCTCCTTAAGAACTCACAGTAGAGTTCTTCTCAATGCACCACTGTGCATATGCTCAATCCCCACTTGGCATATCTTCACATAACTCCTCAGAGATTTTGTCTGCAACTGTGTTCTTCTCCCACAGCCTTGCCTCCTGAGGTGTTTAGCAACCACACAGGTCTTTCCTGAGTTGTTGACTCCAATTCTTATGCCATAGCCCGCCTTTGTCTGAACCCACAGTATTCAGAAATGCATCCTTTGTGCACGACTATCAGAACCCACAGAGTTCTGTCACACCCTCCTGGTATGAAGCCTCAAAGACCTCTCAACTGAAATCAAACACACTCCCGCAAATGAAAACCTACAACATACATCTACAACATATATAAAGAACACTCACAGACATCCACATAAAATAGAGATACATGCAGGAAAAACTGCTTATGTTTATATTAAAATGGAAAATGCCTGCTTGTACAAGGGTGTTCTCGAGCTCAGCCTGTAACAAGGTCTCGGCTCTTCTCTCTTCTCATTCTCTACAGCTTCTTCTCCCTACTCAAAATGAGATACGCAATCTCTTTTACCTGAGGGGGCTCTTCGAGCTCTTCCCTCCAATCTACCTACCCTATTCAATTGCATTGAATGGGTTGTCTAGTCCAGCATCTTGATCTAGATCTCAACCTTTCAAAACATTAAAAGTCTATCTTATCTACAGCCTGCACAAAGGCATGGCTTCATAGCTCACAAGCTTAAACATTAAATTACATTCAATTACAAATTCAAAGATGAGGGCTGACCCTCTCTTCATCTTGAATGCACACGCAAGACATGGCTAGTTGGCTGGCTGGCTGACATGGAGAGATGCTCCTGCATTAGCCTCCCCTGAACACTCATCTCTCCCAAATCCTCCTCGTGAAGGTTCATCGAGCCAATGCGGAGGCTTTATTCCCAGTGACAACTATGGCGGAAGCTTGAAACTAAATGAGGGGACTTTTCTCTCATTTCATGGTCTCTCAACAAACTTCTTCAACAACCCTCAAGGGGTGTGCCCTCCTTACCCTAATCATCTCATCTTAATGAGGGGAAGGTAAAAGGTCATCTCATCCAATGGTTGAGATTAGATGAGATGAATGGTGGAGATTAAATCACTTAAGTCACCCACTTTCTCTAAGTTTAAAAAGTCACTTTTAATTTACATCTCATAAATTAAATGACTAGGGTCCACTTTAGGCACTTTCTCACCCCTTAGGCACCTAGATGATGAGAAACGCTTGATTATGTACTTTTTAATTATTTTAGCACTCTCTCTTACTGAGGAAAGTGTTACTCACCACTCCAAGCGTGTCCCTGAAGAATACAAACTTTCCTTTGCCCAAGGATTTGGTAAGTATGTCTGTAACTTGCTCATTTGTAGATATGTACGGTAGCTCAACTTCTCCTCTCTAAACATAATCCCAGATGAAGTGATATAGAATCTCAATATGCTTAGACCTCTCGTGAAAAACTAGATTCTCAAAGAGTTTAATACAACTCTAATTGTCACAGTAAATCATAGTGGGTCTCAACTACACACCAAATAATCCCACCAACAACTTGCGAAGCCAAAGGGCCTCACAACTAGCCTGAATGACAGCCATATACTCAGCGTCTGCAGAACTCAAAGCCATTGAATTTTTCTTACGACTGAACCAAGACACCACCGTTGATCCCAATCCGAAGCAACATCCAGAAGTACTCTTCCTGTCACTGACACATCCTGCCTAATTTGAATCTATATAGCCCACCAATCGAACTCCATCCCCTCTCAGATAATATAGACCATAATCCATTGTACCAAAAAGATACCCGAGCACATGTTTTGTTTCCACCCAATGCACTCTCCTAGGCTCCACCATGCACTGACTAAGAGTGTTGATAGAAAAACAAATATCTGGTCTGGTATTGACCAAATACATCAATGAACCGATCAACTAACAATATAAAGTGGAATCAACCAACTGTGACTAAGAAGCATGAAGCTTCTTCCAATTAGTAATCATGGGTGTGGTCATGTGCCTACAATCCTCCATCTAGAATCTCCTCAGAATTTCACAAGCATACTTCCCCTGTCCTAGGAAGATGTGTCCATGCTCCTACCAAACCTCCAATCCCAAAAAATAATGCATCAGTCCAATATATGTCATTTTGAACTCTGAAGCAAGGCTCTCCTTGCATCTAGTAATGAGTCTCTCGGCCCCTGTAATGAAAAGATCATCAACATATAGAAAGATTATGAGAGGATCCTCTCCAACCACAATGAAGTACAGGTTGGGATATGCCTCACTCTTCTCAAAGCCCAACTGTTGCAAGTAGGAATCAATCCTAGAATACCAAGCTCTAAGAGCTTGTTTCACACCATACAATGCCTTTTTTAGTTTGCACACATGAGACTCTCTCCCATGCACCTCAAATCCCAATTGTTTCTCAATGTACACCTCCTCCTGGATGAGACCATTCATAAATGTGGTCTTCACATCCATCTGATGGATCTTCCAACCCATCTCTGTTGTAATAGAGATCACTACCCTAATCGAAGTATATCTAGCAACTGGAACGAAGGTCTCATCATAGTCAACTCCCTCAACCTGTTAGAAGCCCCGAGCCACAAAACAAGCTTTGTACTTCTCAATGATTCCATCTGCAACATACTTGAGTTTGTAGAGCCACCTAGAAGTCACCACTGACTTTCCCTCGGGTCTAGAAACAATCTCCCAAACATCATTCTTCATGATGGAACTGTACTCTTCCATCATGGCATCTCTCCAAACCTGTCTTCCAGTAGCCCCCTTAAAAGTGGAAGGCTCATACTCCTTGATGCTTCTCACCATCACAATGTAGCTGCAAAAACTCTCAGGAGGTTTGCTCTCCCTCAGAGCCTGCCTAGGATTCCCCACTCAACCTTGTGCCTCCCTCAAAGTGTCATCAAGCCACTTGGGCTTCCTCCTCTCTGAAGTAGTGTCCCATGGAGGGGAATCCCCCTGCTCAAACCCATCACCTGAAGACTGTGAACCTAAAGTATAATATATAGAACTTGATCATGAAACCTGTGGACCAGTAACCTGTGATCCTGACATATGTGGCCCTGTAACCTATGGACCAATCATCACCAATGTTGGTGGTCCTGAACTCTGTGTCACTGAAGTCTATTTTGGACTCACCTGAATCTAAGGTGATGACTGATCATCCCTCTCAATTCCTCGTGACTTCCTAAAGGCTCCATCCTCCTCAAATCTCACATCCCTTCACAAAATTATCTTCCTCAAGGAAGTGATGTATATGCAGAAAGCCTTTGAAGTATCTCTATACCCAACAAAGATACCCTTCTCTGCCATGGATTCTAGCTTTGTCCTCTTCTCATAAGAGACATGTGAATATGTAAGGCACCCAAAAATCCTAAAGTGCCCAAAATCAGGCTTCTTTCGAGAGAAATCCTCTTGAGGAGTCTTATCCCCCAATGCTCTATGTGGACTCTTGTTCAGCAGATAAACTGCAGTATAACATGCCTCATCCCAAAGAAAAAGTGGCAACCCCTGATCATGCAACATGGCTCTCCCAGCCCTGACTATGGACCTGTTCTTCCTCTCAACAACCCCATTCTACTATGGGTTGTAAGGAACAATCAACTCCCTCCTGATGCCCTCTCCTGCACAGAATTCATTAAACTCCTTGGAGGTATACTCACCCCCATTGTTTGTCCTCAGTACTTTGATTTTCCTCCTAGTCTGGTTCTCCACAAGAGATTTAAACTCTCGGAACCAATTGAAGACCTGTCATTTGGTCTTCATGAAGAAAATCCAAGACTTCTGAGAGAAGTCATCAATGAATATGACATAATATAAACAACCACTCAAAGATGTAGAAGACATAGGACCACATACATCAGAATGAATCAGATCAAGTATACCTGATGCTTTGTTGTCACGGTTTGGAAACGTAGTCTTGGTGTACTTTCCCAAAGCACACCCCTTGCACAATTCCTAGTGCTCTGTACTGAACTATGGCACTCCAGTCACAATCTCCCTTGGTATCCTCAGAGCCCCATAATGAAAGTGGTTCATCCTCCTATGCCATAAGTCACAAAGATTATTGCTTCTAGTGGTATGAAATAATGCACTAGCTGGCCAAAACATGAGATTGTATAGCTTCTCATGTCAAGTCCCAATCACTTTGGTCGAAGTGACACTAGACCCCTTTGGAAATAGGAGCACATGTCCATCACATAACAACACCTCATAACCCCTCTCCTCAATAGTAGAAACCGAAATCAAGTTCTTTTTCAAGCCAAGAACATATAGGACATCTCTCAACAACATGGGAGATACAAACTCCCTCTAAAATGATATTGTCCCACTACCAACTTCCTTGACCACCTGGTCATCTCCAAGCACTACCTCAAGATCACCAATATGTGTAAGATATGTCAAATGTTCACGAACACCTGTCATATGGCTGGAGGCACCACTGTCAATATACCACACACTAGAATGAGTGGCTCTAGTGGAAAGACATACCACTAAGGAAAATGCCTTATCGAACTTGGCAGAAAACTCCTCCAGCTCTATTGAAGTTGATGTTTGCTTCTTCTTCTTATTAGGACATTGTCTTGCATAGTGCCCAAACTTGTGACATGCAAAGCACTTGACTTTGCTCATGTCCTTCTTGCCTTCACTCTTCAGTTTGTTTCCTCCCTTAGGACCCTTTTGGAATTTCTTCTTGTTGTTGGTAGTAAGAACCACATTCTCCTCATCATAACCAGTAGATGAACTCCCATGCACATAACCTCTTTGGGTCTCCTCCTGAAAAAAGTCATCCCAAAGACGTTCCCACTTGGGAAGGTTCTCCCTAGCCACAATGCCCTCAACTAAAATAGTCTGTTGTTTGGTCACCCCATTCAATGTTGTCCTCACAAGTTCACTGTCAGGAATGGCCTCCCCAATAGCTCCAAGTTCATCTCTCACCTGTGTCAACCTGGTAAGATATGTGACCACATTTTCAAACTTGGTCATTTTGATGCTTTTCAGTTTCTCTCTCAAAACCATCTTTCGGTTCTCATTTGTACTTTGATACAACTTTGTCAAGGACTCCCACATCTCATAGGCATTTGTCTTCCTATTCACATGAGGAATCAAATGGTCCTTGATGGCATCAATGATGATTCTTTTAGCCTTGATACTCTTCTTGATGTAGGTTGCTAGAAGAGTAGGATCTGTGAGTACATTCACTGGTTTTGTTGTGGAGTTCTAAACAATGTCTCATAACTCACTTTCTTGCAACAACAAGATCATTCTCTCCTTCCAAGAACCAAAATTTACTACCCCATCAAGTCCGTCCTCAACCCTTAAACTAGTAGCCATTGATCCTTCTCAACTGAAAATAAAAATTTCAATTTTTTTTTCAGTGAAGTAACTTTTGTCCCCTTCTCTATCTTGCTGATATAAATCTGTCTTTTCTTTAACTCAACTCTAATACCATGTAAAATTTCAGGCCCCACCCAGTTTCAAGTCTCACTAATTTTTATCAGTGTTTAATGCCCAAAACCCACTTTTATGACATCCATAAATACTCAACATATAAACAACATTCCAAAACTAAAAGATGAGGATTCTGAACAACATTTAATGCAGAAATAAAATATATAAGCAACACCACATGATTCAGTAAATAAATGCACATATATTTTTGGTCAAACTTGACCCTGGAAAGACCCACAAGGGGAAAACCAATGAGAGAGGGAGTTTTATTATTTTCAGAGCTCAGAGAATTTTCTGTTACAGGAGAAATTTATTTCATAAATTTAAAGACAGACTTATCTCGAAAACCATGCCAAGCTTCCACATAAAAATATGTGCTAAACTCTCAAAATTCATGCCAAAATTTCCTTTACATATGCATAGGTCAACTCCTTGATTTTTGTGCCTCTTATTGCTATATGGATTCCTCAAAATACATCCCAAATGTTGGAGCACAAATTATGGGCAATAAATGTTGTACGATCGCCTAGAGAATCGTGTCAATCACCTAGAAAACTCACACATATATCCTCCTCGATTTTTGTGCATAAAAACCAATAGTATAACCTTCAAAATATGTACGGTATGACCTCCTCAACTATGTTGTTCCTTTCCTCGATTTTTGTGCCAATGTTTAGTTGTACGACCTGCTCAAAATCCATACAATATGGCCTCTGTTAATGTTGTACCCTTCCTCCTCGATTTACATGCCCAAGGTTTTCTTGGAATGCATTCCCTAAGCTACAAAAGTGTTCTTCCTCAAGTCTGCTCGCCTTTTCTCTCTTCTCATGCTCTCTCAACAAAATGCTTCAACAACCCTCAAGGGGTGCACCCTCCTTACCCTAATCAGCTCAATGAGGGGAAGGTGAAAGGTCATCTTATCCAATGGTTGAGATTAGACGAGATGAATGGTGGAGATTAAATCACTTAAGTCACCAACTTTCCCTAAGTTCAAAAAGTCACTTTTAATTTGCATCTCATAAATTAAATGACCAGGGTCCACTTTAGGCACTTTCTCACCCCTTAGGTGCCTAGGTGATGAGAAACACTTGCCTAAGTACTTTTTAATTATTTTAACATTATTATTATTATTTATTTTTCATTTTATAATGATTTTATTTGAGGTACCAATTTACCCAGTGGGACCCACATAATTTTTGGGGTTTCACCTCCAAGGGTTAGGGTTTCGGATGTCTATGGATCATTTTGTTGAGATGGATCTCTTCTCAAAGATAACTACCACCATTTGAGTAAGTTGTTTTCAATTCTATAGTTTTACAGTTTCAACCTATTTTATTTATTCAATAGAAGTTAACAGTTTCAACCTATTTTATTTATTCAATAGAAGTCATTGTTCACTGGATATCTGTTGTTCTCCATATCTATTTGTTATTGTATTTAGTCTGTTAGTCAGTTCGTTTCGCTCATAAATCCAGATCAATTAAGGTACTCAACACCTGTAATAACATAGACATATACCTTATATTTTTCTAGAAAAATAGCATACCACTATTAGAAAAACTGGAATTTCACAATTTCTATAAATAAAAGTTGTATATTCAGAAAGCTAATTCAATTTCCTAAGTTTCATATTTTTACATGATATTCAAATTCATTGCAAAAGTACCTTGAATACTCCCTCGGAGTTAACAGATTGTTGTTTTTCCATGTTTTCATTGCCACTAACACGTCATGAAAGACCATCATTAGCTTGCACATGCCTTAGAGTTGTATCTTCCCTTCTTATTAGAATATTTAAAAGAGTTGTTGATATATCTACCTTTACAAGAAATGGTTTTGACTGGAGTTTGAAGCAATCTTAGGAATCCTCTTGTTTTCTAGTTGTTTATCTTGTTCTTGTGCATTAGGGACCTAGTCAAAGCCTTGCTCTCAATGGGGGAAAGACTTGTTTTTATGAGGAGGATAAAATAGGGTGTATTGTCTTTAATTTTGAGATTATTAATTATAAAACACTTTTGATTTGCTCTATCTTTCTTCGTGATTCTTTAGTGATGTTCAAACCCCAAATTTCAAAACCATACAAGATAATAGAAGTGATGAGAATCTCAAAGAGAAATTTTAGAGTTGGGAGAACCATAAAACAAAGCTCTAAGATACACATGAGTTTGGTGGATATTAATTCGGTTGTGGTTGGTCAATATTTCACAGCATCTAGAACTACAAAATAGACTCTTTCATTACGGGTTAGTTGTGCCCAGAGTATAAATTTGATAGACACTCCTACTTGTCAAGTAAACTTTTTATGACTGGTTTGTATTTAAAATTGGAGGATTCATATTTATTTTTTCCTTAAATAAATATTATATGTTTTTTTTAAATTGTGTCATGAATACGATAGCAAATTTTGTTGTGAACAAAAAGACAACTTGTGCATAACATAAAATTAGAATGACTCCATACATTATTGAATCCATAATAAAATAAACCTAAATGTACATAATAAAATATATTGAACTAATTTATGAAATCCTTTAAAAAGGTGGATGGTAATTTATTGGTAAAAAATGGAGATGTATTTACTTGTATTGATTTTCAATGCACATGCCTAATCTTTTCAACACTGGTGCTAAATTCTACTCTTTTCTTCAACCTTTTGAGAGAATTAACAACCAATATAAATGAATATCAAGTTAACCAAAACAAATACTTTTAATTGCATGGAGGTTTACATACATAACCATTCCATTTAGATTGATAATTAAAGTCATATTGATGAAGCATTAAAATAAATGAGAATATAAATTAGATAGCATTGAAGTAGAGTGTAGTGTAAGATTGGTTTGCATAGATATAAACCCATTTTCATATGGTTGAAACCATATAGCTAAAACCAGTCTTAGAGGATAGTTACATGCAAGTTTTGGGCACTGTCCATTTTCTTCCCTCTCTAGTCTCAACCTTCTTCATGCAACTTTGTAGTTGCAATTTCCATGTAGGATATAATTTGTAACCTGTACCATGCATGGCCTTTGCTATAGTATTTATAGCTTTTGTTATGTATGCTTTACACAAAAATCAACACTCAAATTTAGAAAATTGTTATTATATTATATTATATATTATGATATATAGTGTTATTATATTATATTATATATATTTTTATTATATTATATTATAATATATATTGTTATTATATAATATATTATTATTATTATTATATATAATGTTATTATATTATAATATAATATATATTGTTATTATACGAAGAAGATGAAGATGATGATTAACGTCCACTAAGACCCAATTGGTAAGAGCGTAAGTGATTACTTGCAATTATTTAGAATTTTGTTTTTGTGCTTGAAAAGCATTCAGAAAAGCTTTCCAAGATCAACATAGTTTTGTTGAGTTAAGAGGTTAGGAAGGTTGGTAGTGTGACAAATATTTTGAAAATGAGATTTAATCTGGGTATAGGCTGGACAATCTAAGAAAAAGTGTTTTTCATCTTCAACCTTCTTAGTGTCACAAAGGTGACAAGCTCTTTCATCCCACACTGAGCAAGACCCAGTTTCACTAATATAATATAATATAATATAATATTATTATTATTGTCAGTAAATACCCCTCAAATTTAACCATTGGTTGTGTCATTCAATTTATTAAATAAAGACACTTGTAGAATTTCACTTCACCTCTACTTTTTAATGAAATTTTGACAACTAATAAATGGTTAAATATTTTGTTTTAAAACTTTTACAAATTTATAAAATGTCTCACAAACAAAAAAGTCTCATACACCAATTATTTAATGTTTGATTTGACCATGAACTTAATATATATATATATATATATATATATATATATATATATATATATATATATATATATATATATATATATGATGATGATGATGATGATGATTAACGTTCACTAAGACGGAATTGGTCTATCGAACCTTAAGAGGGTAAGTGATTACTTGTGATTGTTTAGAATTTTGTTTATGTGCTCGAAAAGCATTAAGATAAGCTTTCCAAGATCAATGTAAAATCTACATACTATTTCTATTATTTCCATATTATTTTTATTATTTCCACATTAAAGACCAATGTATCCTTAAAATTCTTATAATTTTTGGTGATACATTTTGATAAAATTGTATCACAATCCTCTCCACTAACTTTTCCATGATTTATAAATCGACATTTTTTATGGATTGAAACCACTGATCTACACAACAAATTTCCTCATTCACATCTCTAGGATGTGTGGAAAGTGGACGGACTTTTTTGTAATCATAAATGTTATAGAAAAAAGATAGTAAAAGTTTGTTCACTTTCTCAATATTTATATTAATTAATAGTTTTATTTTTATTGGTTCAAAGGTTGGACGTGTCAAAATTTCATAAACAGGTTATATTAAAAAATTTAATACAACAGATAAATAATATATAATAATATATTAAATAGGAGATAGATATATTTTTAAATATTTCACTGATTAATAAAATCTTTTCAATATGAAAATGCATATTTATGATTACCTATCAAGACACCACACAATTAAGAATCTGAACCAGTAAGGGTGGACCAAGGCATCCATTAAATTGAAGCGGTTGCGATTTGGGGTGTGGTGTCTTGAATTCCTGATCGTAACCTGATTGTAGAGTTGAGTCATAGGAGGGCACTGCCGCAAAGTCAACAGTTGTGTCTTGAATTCCTAATCGTAGATTTGAGTCATGAGAGCATGTCAGGGCACTGCCTCAAAGTCAACAGTTGACTTGACTTTGCAACTAAGGAGACGGTCAAGTCTTGCCATAGACTTTGTCTTAACGACTAAGGGAACAGTCAAGTCTTGATCGTAAGATTTTCGGGTAGGCTAAAGCATCCATTAAATAAACGCGGTTTGGTGATTGTGAGGTGTCATAATACCCAAGGACTCCTTTTCTCTTCTCCCCTGCTCCAAACAAGGTATAAATTTGACAGCATTTCTATCTGTTTGGTAGATTTTTTATAACTGTATTTTTTTTAACATGGTTTTTCTTATAACATTTTATTTTTATTTTTTTCATTCATTTAAATACTTTTATTTAAATACTTTTATTCATTTATTGTAAATACAAAAACATCTTATTTACAATTTAAAACTATTAAGAAATTGTATTTAATATAACATCATCAAACTGTTTTATATGGAATACAATACCATTAAAAATATAAATAAAAAAACTTAACAGAGTATCTATATAGCACCTTGCACACAATTTCAATTTTAAAAAGCACTAAATAATCCCAACTTCCTTTTATGCCTCAATTCTACCTAGAATATCTAATCATTGTACACAAACATTTCACCAAACATTAAGTAGGATGCATGCAATGATGCCAATATAAGGAGAAGGAAAAAAGTAGTTCATATGTAGATTGAATTCACCCCTCAAGAATGATTGCTCATGAGTTAGGTAGAATCTCCCCTCTCAGTAATAGCTATCCCAAGCCTCATTTGGGCAATCTGGACATTGAGTGTACTTATATTTTAAAATTGATTAACAATAAAGTTGAAGCCAATGGGAACAAATAAATATAAAACTTTTTGTATTTATATTATTAGTTAAAATTGGACAAATTTTAAACTTTTATCTTTTCAAAAAATTGTTTTTATTGAAACAATTGAAATTTATAAAATCAAAATTGGTTAACAATAAAGTTGAAACAAATAGAAACAAATTTTATACTTTTATCTTTTCAAAAAATTGTTTTTATTGAAACAATTAAAATTTATAAAATTAAAATTGGTTAACAATAAAGTTGAAGCCAATCTAAACAAATGAATATAAAACTTGTATTTTAATTATTAGTAAAAATTGTCCTCAAATTTAAGAGAAATTTTATATTTTTATCTTTTCAAAAAATTATTTTTATTAAGACAGTTGAAATTTATAAAAAAAAAATTTACATTACATACATACATAGACATAAACAGAGGTATTTGTAAACATGGTAAATGTATCACACATAAACATAGACAAAGGTATTTGCAAACATGGTAAATGTATCACACACACACACACACACACACACACACACATATATATATATATATATATGATGATGATGATGATGATGATGATGAATTTTGTTTTTGTGCTCGAAAAGCATTAAGATAAGCTTTCCAAGATCACCATACTTTTGTTGAGTTAGAAGATTAGGAAGGTTGATAGTGTGATCAATATTTTGAAAATGAGATCTAATATGAGTATGGGCTGGACAATCTAATGGTCATAT
>JZKD02S1704263.1:363464-385335 GCA_000966675.3 Picea glauca
GTCAATGTAAGGTAAATACAAGAACTACAAACTAATTTCATCGTATATACCACTTACACAATTAATTACAAATTAAAAAAAAAAAAGCCATTTTAACGTAATTACAACTCACTTAATTAGAAAGTAAAATATTTAAAAAATATTGAATAATCCATAAATAAATAAATATCTATATATATTTTTAATTATATTAAAATAGAAGTTGACCATATCTTTTTATATAACCCTTGTCCAATCTACGTTTTCATATAGGGTGTCACTTTCTACATCTCAAATTAATTCTAACCTTAAAATACGTCTTCAAACTAAAAAGACCTCTTATAAAACGTCAATTTCCAAGCGTGGACGGACCAATACCTTCGGTTGTTCTTATAAGAACAAAAGGTACACTAAAGCTAGTTTAAAAGCTCACTAAGTACCTATTTCGAATTATAAATATTGAATTTTCATTTCTTCTTTTTTATCATTTTTTTTCATTGTGGGTCATCTTGAAAACTACATCCACAGAACTCGGATGGGTGCCACATCACTACCATGTAAATCCTAGTCTTAATAATGCCCGTCGTCTCCTTCACTTCCATTTTTTTGTAGGGAGGGAAACCTTTAAAGTGCTTTAGAGTAGGTTCAACAACTCCTTCACACAGGTTTCATGGCTCCTTTAGTGCACCATGGTTGGCGAATGGCGATGGGTATGGGAGGCATACGTAAGGTCATTTCAGCTCCTTTGGCGCCCCTCCACTTCCTCCGGGTATGTTATGGTTCTTTCCAATCGACTCAGATATTGAATTTTGGTTTTTCTCCTATTGTTCTCCCCGCTCTGCGAACTCTCAGGCTGCTCAAAATTTAGTTTATCTCCACCGCCATGCCATGAGAGAGTGGTAATCCTAAGAGAGGGCCCTCCTGGTACAACTATGCTGTCAGGTAGTGTAGAATTCGTAGACTTGCCTAGGCATCTTTGACCTCTCTAATTTGTCGGGATGAGGGGGCATGTCGAGCCTCCAATGGCCATTGTAGAAGAAGAGATTCCAACATAGCCAATTATTGTTCCACCAGACTCCCTTCTACATATTGTTCCAGACCCCCATGACCTACCTAGCACCAGCCATTCCATTCCCGCTGCAGCTTGTTCCTCAGACTGGGCGACTTACATAATTCAGGAAGATATCCTGTCGGTCAACTTCCCAATGGAGACTCCACCACCCTCCTCAGATCTGGACCGAGCCTCACACTCCACTTGTCTCCTCACACTAGAGCATATGGAACTCATCTTCGAGATGTGAAGGGACATGCAGGAACAACTACATAGGCATACCTTGCTCAGCACCCGACTTGACATTCTATATGATGCGCCCTCAAGTTCACAATGTTAGTGTCAGAAGTCACTCCTAGATTGTGGCAGGAGTAAGCCTAAGGCCCATCAGCTTAAATGTCATGATTTGTTGATAAAGGGTGATGGATGGAAGTAAACTCGGAACAATATCGTTCTAACTCAGAAACTGGGCCAGGTGTGTAGAAGCAGATGAGGTCTTGATTCAATTTCAGGCAGTAAGCTGTAATAAGGGCGAGTAGGAGGAAGACTTATGTGAGGAAATGTGAAGGGTTGTTGTAGGTATCGGGCTTCCAACAACTTGTAGAAGAAAACTTTGAACACGAGAACCTCTTATATTCAAAAGAAAAAACACTAAAAGAACATAACAGCGTTGTAACAAATCATTTATCATAACACAGTCACGACGATTGATGTGAATCATTCAGTCATGAACTCTTTCAGTATGAGATCGAAACAAGATGAAAAAGAGAGTTGTCTTACATTAAACAAGGAAATTTCATATACTGATACATAGCCAAGAAAACCAGTGCTTCATTAAAACATTACAGTCAGGAGCTCTGATCTACCATCCATCCTTACAAAAATAAAAAAATTGAATATATATACTCAGAGCAACTCGCCTCCTTGGAAGCAGGAGGGTAGACAAGACATTAAAGTCTAAATTAGCATGCGCAGGTTCTTCTGATCAGTCAAGGACATCAGATCGGCATGGCTCTTTTAGGAAAACCTACACAGAGGACAATCTTGGGCAGACTGCCTGCCAGAACCTCCATGCCTTGCATTCATGGCTTGAGCTGAGGTCTCAACCACCTGCTCAATATTCATTAACTTATTTTTCCATGGAGGGTGGCCGAGACTGAAAAAACATAAAGAGAGAGACCCTGTGTTCTTTGAAGTCCCGGTAGCTGAAATGTCGAAATGGCTTCCGGGTGCTTTTCACATTTCGCGTTTCAGGGTTTTGAAATGCAACGGAAGAGAGAGACCCCGTGTCCTTTGAAGTCCCGGTAGCCAAAATGGCTCCTAGGCACTTTTCGCATTTGGCGTTTCAGGGTTTCGAAATGCAATGGAAGAGAGAGACCTTGTGTCCTTTGAAGTCCCGGTAGCCGAAATGGCTCCTGGGTGCTTTTCACATTTCACGTTTCAGGGTTTCGAAATGCAGTGGAAGAGAGCAACCCTTTGTCCTTTGAAGTCCCGGTAGCCAAAATGTCGAAATGGCTCCCGAGCACTTTTCACATTTCGCGTTTCGGGGTTTTGAAATGCAGTGGAAGAGAGAGACCCTGTGTCCTTTGAAGTCCTAGTAGCCGAAATGCCAAAATGGCTCCCGGGCACTTTTCGCATTTCATGTTTCGGGGTTTCGAAATGCAATGGAAGAGAGAGACCCCATGTCCTTTGAAGTCCCAGTAGCTGAAATGTCGAAATGGTTCCTAGGCGCTTTTCGCATTTCGCGTTTCGGGGTTTTGAAATGAAGTGGAAGAGAGCAACCCTTTGTCCTTTGAAGTCCCGATAGCCAAAATGCCAAAATGGCTCCCAGGCACTTTTCGCATTTCGTGTTTTAGGGTTTTGAAATGCAGTGGAAGAGAGAGACCCCATGTCCTTTGAAGTCCTGGTAGCTGAAATGCAAAAATGCCTCCCAGACGCTTTTCACATTTCGCGTTTTGGGGTTTCGAAATGCAGTGGAAGAGAGAGACCCCGTTTCCTTTGATGTCCTGATAGGCGAAATGCCGAAATGGCTCCTGGGTGCTTTTCGCATTTCGCATTTCAGGGTTTTGAAATGCAGTGGAAGAGAGCAACCCTTTGTCCTTTGAAGTTCTGGTAGCCGAAATGTTGAAATGGCTCCTGGGTGTTTTTCGCATTTCGCATTTTGGTGTTTTGAAATGCAGTAGAAGAGCAACCCCTTTGTCCTTTGAAGTCCCGGTCGCTGAAATGTCGAAATGGCTCATCATTTTGTGATTTTGGCCATAAGGGATGAGCTCATGCGCCAGACCTCGTGCAACTCTGCGACTCAAACTTACCCAATGACCGTTGATCTGCTCCATCTGTGGATTCTCGCCGTTGAAAACAAAATGCCCGCTTGCTTGATTTTAAGCCTGAAATGGACTTCTTCAGTATGTTGCGCTCGACACTCATGACTTGCAAGAATTGGCACTAACATTAGGCTCCATGGGGGATAGAGTCATCCCAGTGATGCTCTAAGAACTCCTTCTGCAGTTCCAGTTTCCTTTTGTTGGGCTATGGAGTCATTTATTAAGCCGAAAATAAACATAAAAGCAATAAAGACAATATTTACAAAAACAGAGGAGCCGTCTAAGACTCAAACAAAACATTTCTTCAGGAAATGCCCATTTATTGGGCCACTAAAGACTTCTTCACCCTCCAAATCCTGCAACCTGTACGTGTTATTTAAGACTACTTTAGAGATTTTCAAGGGCCCGATCCAGAGGGCATCAAACTTGTTGTGTTTTCCCTTCTCTTGCCTGGGTTCATCCCACTTAAGCACCAAATCTCCTAGCTCGAATTCCTCCTTCCTGACCTTCCTGTCAAAGGCCTATTTGATCTTCTGCTGATGACTGTGAACTATGTCCATCACCTGCTCCCTGATCTGTTGCACTTCCACCACTTGATGAATTCTTCTGACCATATGGTCTGGCTCTCCTTCATGATCTTGAAACAATTTAGCTACAGGTAAAGCGAGCTAAGTGGGAAACACAGCCTCTGCCCCATAAACAAGTTGAAAAGGTGAGGTGCCTAGGGACTTCTTCGTTGTCACTCGATCGGCCCATAGAGTGAATTTGAGGTTTGAATCCCAGGCCCTCTTATTGTCTTCCAATAATCTTTTAATGAGTTTGATGAGACTTTTATTAGAAGATTCTACCAGTCCATTTCCTTGAGGATAATAGGGAGTGGAGTGAATAAGTGAAATCTTGAACTGCTCACAAAACTTAACCAGGGGCTCAGACTTGAAAGAAGTAGCATTATCAGTGACAATTCTACTGGGACATCCAAATCTGGCTATGATATCCTCCACGAAGCTGATAATTACCTTGTGTGAATCACTCTTGGTGGGGGTAGCTTCTATCCACTTGGTGAAATAATCTATTGCAGTCAAGATCCATCTATGCTAGCCACTTGAAGGAGGATGAATTTCCCCAATGAAGTCCAACCCCCACTGTTGAAAGGGTGTTGAAGCTACTACAGGCTTTAGTGGCAGAGATTTGAGCTGTTGCTTTCCTGAGAACCTTTGGCATTTGATGCAAGCTCTGATTCTCTGTAGACATCAGTGAATAAGGTGGGCCAGTAGTACCTAGCCCTAAGAATTTTGTGGGCTGTGGTCTTCCAGAAATGATGCCCTCCACAAAGGCCACTATGGAAATCAAGCATAACTTTATGGGATTCCTGTGGGTTCAGACACCTCAGAAACACCCCTAGAGGGTCTCTCCAGTATAAGAATTGGTCAATAAGGCAATATCTGACTGCCTTGAGCTTTAAATCTCTTGCCTTGCTTTTTCCCATTTCATCAGGAGGCTTCAACTCTTGCAGAAAGTACAAAATGTCTATGTACCAGGTGCATTCTGCTAGTGATAAGCCACCCTAAGAGCTTTTGTTGGGCGACTCAGCTTGCTGATTTCCTAAGCAAGCATTGATAAAGCTAACCCCCAAGGCCTTGCAATTGGATTCAGCCAGCAGCTTGGCTAAACCCTGCCCTTTTACCAACTTGGTGGGCTTTATCCCCAGGTCAAACTCTAGGATCTTGGCAATCCATTTACTTCTTCTCCCATCTATGTCAGGTTGTATAAGGATGTCCTTCACAGAGGCTAAAGGAACATATTCAATCACTCTTGAGTGCAAGACATAGACTCTGAAAGCTTTGAGAGCTTTCATCAAGGCATAGGCCTACCTCTCCATGATCTCATACCTGATTTCTGCATCTCTCAATGCCTTACTAAAGAAGGAAATGGGTTGCTCTCGCCCTTCCTCATTTTTCTACAATACGACCGCTGCTACTGTATCAAAAGAAGAAAAAGAAAAAATTAGGATATCCTTGGAATAATCAAGAATGATCAGCACAGGTGCCTCAGTTAATGCCTTTTTTATTTGGACAAAAGATTCCCTAGGTTCAACAATCCATTTTACTTCTTTTCCTTTTCTGAGCATGGTTGTGATGTGTTTCACCAACTCAACAAAATTTGAGATGAACCTCCTCAGAAAGTTAATCTTCCCTAAAAAATCCTGAACTTCCTTTCTAGACCTAGGAAGTGACAGGGTCTGAATTGTCTCTACCCTGCTGGGATCAATTCTCACTCCCTCTGTTGATACTATATGGCCTAACAACTTCCCCTCCTTCATAGAAAACACAGATTTCTTGGGATTTAAGGAAAGGCCAAACCTCTTGCATTTCAATAAAAAATTCCTTAAGTGAAAACGGTGCTCCTTATCAGACCTAGAGAAGACTGTGATGTCATCCAGATAGATCACCATAAACTAATCTTTCTCCCCGATGAAGGCTATGTCCATGGCTCGTTGAAATGTTGCTCCTGCATTCATTAATCCAAAAGGAATTTTGGCATACATGAATGTGCCCCAAGGAGTAGTGAAGGTTGTTTTTTCTCTATCCTCAGGCATGACTGATATCTGATTATAGACAGAAAAACCATCAATCATGGATACCCTAGATGCACCAGTTACCCTCTGCAATATGTGTTCCATGTTGGGCAAGGGATAGTTGTCTTTCTTTGAGCTCCTGTTCATGTTCCTGAAATCAACACAGAGCCTGATTTCTCCACTTTTATTACTCACCAGGACCAAATTGGCTACCCACTCAGAATATCTCAAGGGGACAATGATTAGGGAATCTAACAACTTCTTCACTTCTCTCTCCATGACATGCAACAACATAGGATTTATCTGTCTTAGCTTCTACCTAAATGGCTTAGCCTCTTCCTTCAGTGGGATCTTGTGTTCAATGACAACTGTGTCATATGTCTTTAGGTCTTCATAGGTCCATGCGAACACATCAAAAAAATCCCTTAATAACTCGGTATATTCGTCTCTTTGCTCTTTGGTCAAACCGCTTGACAACTTGACAAACTTAGGCTCCTCCTGTGGGCCGATATTGCACTCTGATGTATCAACATCTCCACTTGAACCCCTACCCTTTACTGCCACATCATTCCCATCGAACAATATTTCTAAAGGGACCAGTCCCTTCGAAAAGTGATTGCTAGGTAGATGAATAATATGGTGATTAGAAATTTTATTTAAAAATACCTTAGGGTGAGGGTGACTTTCGAGATCAGGATCCTGATCAATGTGTAATGTAGAAAATTCATCGACGGACTGAAGAAATTTTTCGATTTCAAGATCATCTTCGAATACCTTCCAATGCTTGATATTGTCCGGAACAAAGGGCCTATATCTTATCTCGATCCCATATTTGATCTTAGGCGGCAGAGGGATCCTGAACAGACTAGTTGAGACAACTAAGGAATCCGCCAAAGTATTTTTGACTCTTGGAATAAAAGAAATGTTGAAAGCCAAGAAGAAATTATCAATTAGGTCCCACACCTCATTTCTGTAACCCCTGAGCCAAGGATGCTTAGCCCGATAAACATTCTTGAATTGCTTGATTATCAACTTAGCATCTCCAAACATTGCTCCCTCCTCAATTCCCCTTTTTTTTGTAGCCCTCGTACCCAAAACAAGAGCTTCATATTCTGCCACATTATTGGTAGCTTCAAATTCTAGCTTGTATGATAGGGATATGGTTTCCTGACAAGGTGACACAAAAACCACTCCAGTGCCAGCGCCTTCACTAGAAGAAGTTCCGTCAAAGAACATCTTCCAAACAGAGGTGGTTGGAGGAGGTATCTTGGGATTAAATATGGGTTGCTTTCTAATTTGAAAAGGGGCTTCAGGAGTCTTAGTGATCTGGAATAAACTAGACCCCAAATCAGTGTCAAGTGCAAAGATACGATGATTGGTGGGGTCGCCTTCATCACTAACAATGTAGGCCAGCTGGGCTTCTCTTTACAACCTCCTATGTTCCCCTCCAAAGAATGGAATGGTGGAATATGTGAGATCCATCTGTAATGTTCCTCCAAGTTTTTTAATCCAATATCTTGACAACAACATGTCAAACTTGGGAGGAACATCAACTACTACAATGTCCATGACCACACTCTTCATTGGCAGCTGAAATAAAGAGACCACCAAATCTTTGAGGACTCCAAGGCATTGCACCCTCCTTGAATCAAAAGAGTACAAATCATGATAAGCCTTTGTCATTTCCAATCCCAATTCTTCCATGACTATTTTGGGCATAAGGTTGTGGGAAGCCCTTGAATCCATGAGGCAATTATGCAACACCTTATCATGTATGTTCAGGGATGTGTGAAGGGAGGGAATGAATCATCTTTGTATTCTACCATGGGACCTAGGACGATGGTTGGATTTTCATCTTGAAGATTTACTGAGCCTGAGGAAGGCTGGGGGGACTGACTCAGATTGTAGCAATTTAGAGAGGGACCTTTTGAAATCTTCATTTTTAACTAGTTCTGAGAGGGGTATGGGAATTCTAATATTTTGAATTTCATGCTCCAAACTAAAGGAGGAAAGAGGCTTAGGAGCTTCCCTTACCTTAGAGACAGGTTCTTTGGTTGTTGGCGAAGTATTCTAAGTTTTCTTCTCTTTAGTAGTGATTGTTGCAGGTTTAGCAGGTTTTTCGGCTATGAGAGGATGATCATGGGTATCAAAATTCCCTTCTTTCTCCTTTGAACTGAGATGATAGCTGTTAGGAGTGTTGTTGGCCTTTTCCCCTTTACCCAACTCATTGAATTGACTGTTCATAATGGATTCTTCATATATAGATTGAGTCAAATAGGGAAAAGAGAAAGTGTCTTCAATACAGTGAATTTCAGGGTCGAGCTCATCTATCTCCTCTCCTTCCTCATGAGCAACTAGGTTATTTTGGAGAGGGATTTGAATCCTCTGCTCATCTCTGTCTTTTCTCCTTTGTTCCCTTGGAAAAGCCTATGGCACATTGTTTCTAGGCCTCCTGAAGCCTCTGTTATCAGTATTTTGGGGATTTCTATACATGGGATTCCATTCTAACTCCCACCTTTCCATTCTATCCAAAAACAATTTTATCATTTTAGTTACTTCGTCCGTCTAAAGGGGAAGGGAAGAGGAATTGGATGGGTAGGCTTCAGGTCTCTTCCTGGATATGTCTCTATCAGCCTTATTCCTGAGTCGGTCAATAACCAATATGTTAGATTCTACTTCCATGGCTGCATCCTGCATGTGAGCCAGAGTAGTGGCTCTCCTTTCCCTCAACAAATAGCAGAAATCGGGATCAAAAGCAATAGCATAAGTGATCTTAGCAGAGGCTTCCGAGGGCTTTATTTCAGTGGGGATCTTATTGTACATTTTATTGAATCTATTGGAGAAATCAGAGACATATTCCCCTTCCTTTCTCTTCAAAGACCCGAACTCTGTCATGTACTACATGAAGTCTTTTTTGTCTCCCCACTGTCTCAAAAAGGCATTATCCAAAGCCTCAATCCCATTGATAGATCTAGGAGGCAGGGCCCTAAACCACTTTCTAGCCTCGCCTTCAAGGATATGGACGAAAATCCTCATCCATACATCTGCATGCATAATAACATGATCATCCGTAAAACTGTAAAAGGCTTCAAGGTGTTCTTTTGCAGCTATGTCCCCTTTGCCTATACAATTGGGAAACTATTTAAGGTAGCCATCTGCTGGAAGGGCATTGAGAGGTTGAGGTAACACAAGGGGAGCATACCTAGCAGCTATTATAGCCTCCATTCTGGTCATGGGGGGATTTTCTCTTGCCATAGGAATATTAGGTGGAGGAGAACTCAGAGGAGAAGGATCTCGAACAGGGGATACTGGTAATGAGCTTCCAGGTGGAAGGGGGAACAGTGGAGGATTCAGAGAGAAGGCTAAGGGGTGTGAGTCAGTAGATGTTTCTCTCTGTGCAGTAGCAACAATAGTAATAAGAGGAGGAGTGGTAAAGATAGGAGTGGGGAAATCTTCTATGGTCCAGGGTCTACGCCAAGGTACATCTTCAGGGGAGAGGGGAGTGACAATGATTTCTCCCTCCAATCCCAGACTAGGAGGGGAAAACTCAGCAGGAACACTTCCAAAATTCAGGAAATCGGAAACTTCAAAAAAAGGTTTGCTAGGAAGTTGAGAAGAATAAAATGGAGTTTCTGCAGAAGGAGATGGCAAATTACCTGGTTCAGCGGTGGAAGTTTCTCCTTCAGGGGCCTTTCCTTTTCTGAAAATCACCTCCTGATCAGCTTCAGGTGTAGCTAGAGGCAGTTGTGGATGCGACCATGTGTGTCTACCTCTGGAAGCCACAACTAAAGCTTCAGGTTTTCCACAGTAGCAATCTCGTAGGGCTCTGATGTCTGATACACCTTCAGAATTAGAGGCTTGATGTTGTTCAATCCCAGGGAAAATTTTCAACTTCGTCCCCGACAATAGTGCCAGAAATGTTAGCATCAGAAGTCACTCCTGGATTGCGGCAGGAGTAATCCTGAGGCCCATCAATTTGAATGTCACGATTTGTTGATAAAGGGTGATGGATGGAAGTAAACTCAGAAAAATATCATTCTAACTCAGAAACTAGGCCAGGCGTGCACAAGTAGATGAGGTCTTGATTCAATTTTAGGTAGTAAGTTGTAATAAGGGCAAGTTGGAGGAAGACTTCTATGAGGAAATATGAAGGGTTGTTGTAGGCATCAGGCTTCCAACAGCCCGTAGAAGAAAAATTTGAACACAAGAACCTCTTATATTCAAAAGCAAAAACACTAAAAGAACATAACAACGTTATAACAAATCCTTTATCATAACACAGTCACGACGATTCATGTGAATCATTGAGTCATGAACTCTTTCAGTATGAGATCGAAACAAGATGAAAAAGAGAGTTTCCTTACATTAAACAAGAAAATTTCATATACAGATACATAGCCAGGAAAACCAGTGCTTCATTAAAACATTACAGTCGGGAGGTTTTCTCTACCATCCATCCTTACAAAAATACAAAAATTGAATATATATACTCAGAGCAATTCACCCCCTTGGCAACAGGAGTGTAGACGAGACATTAAAGTCTAACTTAGCATGCACAAGTTCTTTTGATCAGTCAAGGACATTAGATCGACATGGCTCTTTTAGGAAAACCTACACACGGGATGATCTTGGGCAGACTGCCTGCTAGAACCTTCATGCCTTGCATTTCATGGCTTGAGGTGAGGTCTCAACTACCTACTCAATAGTCATCAATTGCTTTTTCCATGGAGGGTGGTCGAGACTGAAAAAACATAAAGAGAGAGACCTCGTGTTCTTTTAAGTCCCGGTAGCCGAAATGTCGAAATGGCTCCCGGGTGCTTTTTTCATTTCACGTTTTGGGGTTTCGAAATGCAGTGGAAGAGAGAGACCCCATGTCCTTTGAAGTCCCGATAGCTGAAATGCTGAAATGACTCCTGGGCGCTTTTCTCATTTCGCATTTCAGGGTTTCGAAATGCAGTGGAAGAGAGAGACCCCGAGTCCTTTGAAGTCTTGGTAGCCAAAATGTCGAAATGGCTCCTGAGCGCTTTTCACATTTCGCGATTCAGGGTTTCAAAATGCAGTGGAAGAGAGAAACACTTTGTCCTTTGATGTGCCGGTAGTCGAAATGCCAAAATGGCTCTCGAACATTTTTCGCATTTCATGTTTTGGGGTTTTGAAATGCAGTGGAAGAGAGAGACCTCGTGACCTTTGAAGTCCTGGTAGCCGAAATGTCGAAATGGCTCCTGGGTGCTTTTTTCATTTCACGTTTCAGTGTTTCGAAATGCAGTGGAAGAGAGAAACCCTTTGTCCTTTGAAGTTCCAGTAACTGAAATGCTGAAATGGCTCCTGGGCATTTTTTGCATTTTGTGTTTCAGGGTTTCGAAATGCAGTGGAAGAGCAACCCCTTTGTCCTTTGAAGTCTCGGTAGCCGAAATTCCAAAATGGCTCATCATTTTGTGATTTTGGCCATAAGAGATGAGCTAATGTTCTAGACCTTGTGCAACTCTATGACTCAAACTTACCCGATGACGATTGATCTTCTCCATCTGTGGATCCTCGCCGTTCAAAACAAAATGCCCGCTCACTTGATTTTAAGCTCGAAATGGACTTCTTCAGTATGCTTCACTCAACGCTCATGACTTGCAAGAATTGGCACTAACACACAGAGCCAAAAATGGTGCCCGACCTGTGCTCAACTATACATTTTCACTCCTCATGGTAGAACTCATGCCAGCACAAGTTTCACTGGTTCTTTCGATGCTTAGTCCTTCCTTTTAGCTTTATGCACAAATTTTGCAAAGATACAATAGATATTTACATTCTCTTGTTTAGACTTATGTCTTCTTACTCAGACAGTTTAGAAATTACAATCCCTACCACCTGATCCGGTTTCCATTTGTTTGGAGGAACAGGTGGCATTTTTTTGCCATTGTCCAGATAGAACAGAAGGCCGCCACTTGTTCTGGTTTCCACTTTTCTGGCGAAACAGGTGGAAGATCTCCAGACATGGCTTTGTTATGTATGATTACAACATATTTTTGAGGTAATAAATCTTTTTATTTACAAAAAAAAAAGACTACATCCACAGAATAATGTACATTATGTTATTCAAGGAGAATCAAGGTATGACTAGCTTACAATCATATCGACTTTCAAGGAGAAAATGTCGTCAAAGCGAGAGTTGAACTCGAGCTTGGGGAATACAAACAATTCATCCCAACCATCGAGTATACACTTCATTTACAAACGTTCCAATTATGTATTAGTATTATGAAACAAAGCCCATAAACATAAAAAAAATACATCTTTTAATTTAAGATTAAAAAAAATAAAATTATATTATAAAAAATATATTTTTTTATTTGATATTATAATTTTTTTACATATGTTTAAACTTTAAAAATTATTATTTTTAAATATTTGATCAAATTATTATTTTTTTTTTCAATAAAAGTTTAATATTACCTCCAAAATTTGGAAACCATACACATGTTAGAGGACTTGGCATCCAGTATGTCATGTAGAAATTGGAAACCACCAAGTCCCTAGTAAATATATTCAGGACTACTCTAGTTTCCAAAATTAACAGTACAAATGAGCATAGTTATTATAAAAATGACCTGAAAGCTTATGGAAAAAATTGTCTATCATAACAAAAAAAATGTGAAAGACTTAAGAATAACTTCATACATAGGAATCACTATTTCTCTCATTTCCATGAGAAGGTTGATGTCAAGTTGGAGTGACGATGAAGGGTTGACAACAAGTGGGGCAGTGCCAGTGGATACACTCTTAAAGAGAATAAAAGTGCATCCAACCTGCTATTGAGAACTTGATCAACAATATCAGAACACATATCAAAAATTAATTGTAGTTGCTCAATTGAGAAGCCACCCGAAGAACCACCTAAAAATATGCATACACTTCCTAGACAATCATGATATCCTAAAATACAATCATGATATCCTAAAATACAACAAAGGGAGCTACATCTTCAATGAACCCGATGCTACCTTTTCCACTCAAACTCTTTGTTACTCTGACCTAACATCTATGTTTCCACCTTGTACCCTCTTCATTAATAATTAATGAGAAGCAGATTCATAGTTAACGAGAGGCCACTTTTTAGTCCCTGTCGAAGGCATAGACGGACTATAGTGATCAATAATTCGTTGACTTCATATTAGTTTGTCCTTTGACTAAAAGTATTTTCATAATATATATTGTTGAACGAGGGAACTAAAAAAATTGATTTTTATATAATAAAAAATACCATATATGTCATGATCTGATTGGATAACATATTGGAGGTCTTACTGTCATCTTCGCTATTCCCAATGTTTTATATGTTAGCATATCCAAAGTTTTTTATCATATATGGTCTTTCTGAATTTTTACTTTTTACTTGAAATGTTTGGATATCCAAAGTTTTGAATATAGAGAGTCAGTTTTTTTATTTATTTTATTTTATTAGTTGACTTCATAATAGTTTGTCCTTTGAATAATTATTTTTTTTGCATACGCTTTATTGTTCGAACTATTGTTACTAAATTTATTTTATTGTTATAAAATAATATAATAAATGTTTTTTTGTATGTAATAGACCCACCACACTGCATTATTTCTTAAATGTTTACAGAGCAGTCCTGACAGACTTAAATGTTTACCTAACAGGCCTCACAGCCTTAAATGTTTACTTAACATGCTTGTTACAATACATTTTCCTCCATTTTTTTTATTTTTATATGCAATGTTCTCTGCAGTGAATATGGGCAATATTGTTCTTCAACAACATTATTGGTTCACTGGTTCATGCTTTCTCCTTGCTTGTTCACTGATTTTTTGTTTTCCTGTTGTTGTTGTTCTTGTTTGCCTATTGGTCTTGTTGTAGTTTGCACACTTGGGATTCTGCAACCACGATTGGAACTAGCCTTCTGTCAATCCCCATTGACGGGTGGATTTTGGTGCCATGTTTAGCTTGCT
Source organism: Picea glauca (assembly GCA_000966675.3). Taxonomy (NCBI): domain Eukaryota; kingdom Viridiplantae; phylum Streptophyta; class Pinopsida; order Pinales; family Pinaceae; genus Picea; species Picea glauca. Next base: position 377,356 of record JZKD02S1704263.1, read on the forward strand.
TTTCTATTTGTAGTTTGCAGGTGAGAAATTTGACTACTGGGGATGCCTGAGTCGAAATCCTCTTGCAGAACATCTTTGCATGTGAGGATAAAATACTATTTCCTTTTTCTATACATCACTATGGTTGTGATGGAGGTAGGTTCTGTTTGGAACATTGGTGATCAGGAATGAGACGAAGAAAGGATTATAGTCCTGCTTCTCTGGTCATAGTAATCACATACAAAGATGGACTGCAAGAGGATTTTGATCTGATCCGAAAAGATATTTTACATGAGTATGGTTGAGTTATTAAGAATGTGTTGATTAACCAATTAGGAATATTAATGAAAGAGGAAGAAGATATGAGAATATATCACAACCATATAAACATGTACATAATTGAAATGAAGAAATAAATAACAACAAACCATAACACCAATGTGATAATGAAGTTTAGCAATATCGCATATGTGTTATATTCTTTGTCGCTAGGCCCCTCCTTAGGGGGTGAATTCCCTCTGCGCGGGGGTTCAAGGGAAGCACCCCCGAGAAAAAAAATTCTACCTCAGGAAACGTGTCATGTGCCTCGGGAAACGTGTCACATATTTAGGTGGTTTTTTGGCACATGGTTTTTGCTAATGGTTTTCTATTTCTGGTTAAGGAATTAGGGTTGTGGACTAATCTAGGTCATTAGGTTAGGGTTTTGGATTCCACTAGCTCCTATATGTATATTGTATTGTAAATAATGTATCATACATGAATGAATATATAATATGCTAGTTTTCCTAGTTTGGGTTTCTAGGGGAAAAATCTATGTGTAATGTTTGTATTTTTCATTGTATCTTTTATGTTCTTTTACTGAATATCTTTTTGCAGTAGATATTGTACAAGGTTAAAATATACAGTTTGAACGCTTGGGATTATGAAACCACGATTGGAACTGGCCTTCTGTCATTCCTCATTGATGGGTGGGTTTTAGTGTCATTTTTAGCTTCCTTTTCTATTTGTAGTTTGCAGGTGAGAAATTTGACTACTAGGGATGCCTGAGTCAAAATCCTCTTGTAGAACATCTTTGTATGCGAGGAGAAAATATGATTTCCTTTTCCTATACGTCACTGTGGTTGTCATGGAGGTAGGTTATGTGTGGAACATTGGCGACCTGGAATGAGAAAAAGAAAGGATTGCAGTCCTGCTTCTCTGGTCATATTAATCACATACAAATATGGATTGCAAGAGGATTTTGATCTGATCCGAAAAGATCTTTTACACGACTATGGTTGAGTTATTAAGCATGTGTTGATTAACCAATTAGGAAGCTTAATGAAAGAGGAAGAAGATATGAGAATATATCACAATGATATAAACATGTACATAACTGAAATGAAGCAATAAATAGAAACAAACCATAACACCAATGTGATAACGGAGTTCAGCAATCTCGCCTACGTCTCCGGGCCTTTGTCTCAATGGGTGAGGCTTTTTTATTTTTGTTCAAATCTCAATAAGTACATTACAACGATGCCAAAAGGTTTCAAAACTGATTTGGTCTTGTTCTCCCAGATCTTAAGAACCCAACAGAAGAAACAACACTCAAAATGGATGACCAGAGCTCCCAGAAATGGCTTGCAAAGGTGCGCTCCTCAATAGCTTCCCTGTATAAAAACGGATTTGGCTTGGCTTTCCTTCAGCATAAATCTGCTATTAATCTCCTCTCATGGCCTCAAGAAGGACTGATTTATATAGATCTGAATTTTTTTATCATCTCCCAACTTCCTTCCAATATCTGGCCTCAAAAAGGGCCCAATATCCCCCCAAAATGGGCAAAAATCTCCAATTACAGGCATAAAATCATTAAAAAATCTTTATTACAAGGTAAAAACCCACTTTATGCAACAACATTCAAAAATATCCCCCTAGGGTTGGGCGCGCGCTCCAATTGAGGGTCACATGGAATAAAGGTGTCCAAGCACCATCCCAAAGGGCTGGGCGCTGGCCCCTAGCCCGTAATCTATGGTCACATGGAAAAATTGCATACGACCACGCCATTAAAGTGCGCCTAACACATAGTTCCAGCTCTCAATACATATGGTGGAAGTTGCATAACATTCGCGCAAAACTTTTCTGCCCAATGGTCGAGTGGAGTAGCATTCGTGCCCTTTTACTCTGTGGTTGTATGCTATGGTGATTTTGCAGGCTGGGGCTTAGCCCCAACCCCCTTCCACCACCACATATTATATAATGCACTTTATATAATATAAAGTGGGATGGTTTAAACAGGTTCCACCATCACCCAATGGCATTCAGACCTTTCCCAAGGCATGTGCTTGACCAAAGGGTCATGGGTTCGAATCCCATGAGCTCCAAAACTTTTAACCTACCATCCAATGATAGGGCGCCATGTGGTAGCCCATGTCTGGGCCATGTGGCACCTCCTCATTTTCCAAAAAAGTTCTAGTTGTCAACATATGAATGGATTTTTCATCTGTCCATTCAACCTATTGTTGTGTTTCCACGTGTCTCAATGCTACGTCAGCATGATGACATCATGCTTACATCAACATTGACTTTTTTTGCCTATTGACCTGTTGACTTTTTACATGTTTGGGAAAATGGTTAGAGTGTGATAACTCTCGCATACAACATTCATTTGAGGAAGAAAATATATGGCAAGAATCAACGCAACGAGATGGTCGCAATGGAATTGGTTTCATACGATTTAGAGAACTTTCATTTTTGAGCCTTTTCTGGACCTGGGGCGCCTCCTAGATATGATTCTGGATCACACCTCCCCACTAAGGACCTTTTGGTCCCCAAAAGGTTACTAACCAGTCAACAATATTGGGATAGGCCACCCAGCTTGTCCTCTGTCTCTGAACTCTGTCATGTGCACCTGTCTCATCAAGATCAACTGTAACACAATCATGACAATTGTCAGCATATTGTTAGCCATTTGATCCCTGTCACATTTTATTGAAGCCATTGTCATCCATGTAGACAACATTACTAATGATAGCATCAAATATACAACTGCAAATGAGTTGATGTACTTATAATATTTACAGAACATGAGCTTATCTTGAAGCAAACTGTGATTGACTTTCCACTCAACAATCATTTCCCATTCTTTCTTAAGATCTATTACTTCATTTGAAACAATTATTGGTTTGTTTCTTGCTTGAACTACCTTCTTTAATTGTTCCATAGTTTTAAGAGTTTTATTTTCCTTTATAATGTGAGCATGAACCACACAATCATGGCCTACTTTGGTTAATTGATATTGATTATTTGTCCTGTAGAAGATTTTCTTACGATCATATAAGTATGGACTACCTAAGACCATTCTACATTCACTTAGTGTCACTACATCACTTGTTACCTCATCCACATACTTAGATAAAATTGCAAATTTGATTGTGCACTGCTTTGTTATGTGAATTTGATGATGATTTCTTATCCATTTAAGTGTGTATGGATTACGATGAATATGTGTTTTTAGTCCCAATTGCTTAACCAATTCTTTGAAGATTAGGTTAGATTGAGATCCACTATCGATTAATGTATCAACCTTAGTGTGCCTCATGATGACCCTAATATAAAAAAAGTTACTTCTACAATCAATTCCTTCACCAATTTTACCTGTCATACCAACCAATGAGACCTTTGATCCATCACCTAAATCCAATCCCAAGTCTGTCGGTCGTGTTGTCACTGCAACTATTTTCCTTCCTTTATTTTCCTTGAACCACTTTGGCCTCTTCTCGGGATGAAACTGCCAACAACAGTCCTCATCATGCCCCTCTTTCTTGCAATTCTCACAAGAGGGCTTCTCTTCCTTTCTCATCATTGCATTTGACTTCTGGCTATGCCACTTCCTTTTGTCCTCTTTCCTCGAAGACGATTCCCTTGACACACCAAAACCTATTTTTCCTACTTCAATGTATGTCGCTTGAACATAAACCTCATCAACATTAGTTGGTACAAACATAATACAATGTTTCTAATATGTGTAGGTAAACCTCCTATATATACTTCATAAGAGTTTCTTGGGTATGTAAAGGGATATCTAACATCAATGTTATTTTTTGAAAGCCATTGGTGTATTCTTGCACTGTTTGTCCTTTTGTTAGTTTTAAAGTTTTCCATTCAATTAATGCTTTTTCTTTATAACCCAAAGGATAGAATTGTTTTCTAAGTGTAGAAATGAAACTTTGCCATGATGGAAATACATTACCCACTTGTTGTGCTCCATTTTGCAACTTGCTTTACCACCAGATGAGTGTTGTGCCTGCAATCTCAATGTTGCCTCATCCTTGATCTGTTTCACACTACAGTAAACCTCTTGTTGGCATGTTTTACAGACAATATATTCTTGTCATTGATGGCAAGTACAACAACGATGATGACTTGAGTACAAGAAGGATGTGCCAGGCGGGCACCAGAAGTCTTTTGGGAAGATGATGCAGAGCTAGCTCGACAAGATTAGAGTATGTAGTGATGGATCTCATTGAGATTTCCCGATGAACGTCAGATCTGAGACCGTGGTCTGACTAGTGTTGGATCCAGGAAAATCTACACGCTCTTTAATGAGCAAGGTGAAATGCGCAACCCTGAAAAATCTAAAACAAGCACCTCAACAAAGACTCCATTTCAGAGTTTCAGTTACCGGGAGATGGAGAAGTCAAGAGTCAAACTCTCCAACACAGGAGTCCTGAAATGCTGAAAGGTGAAACCCCAAAATCGTGAAACAAGCGCATCACTCAAAGTTTTGAATATCGAGATTTTGGCTACCGGGAGATAGATATTTCATGGACTCTCGTCATCAGGAGTCTTGAAGTGCCGAAATGCAAAATTTTGAAAACCTGAAATAGGCGCATTACTCGAAGTAATGGATATTGGGATTTTGGATACCGGGAGATGGAGAAGTCAAAGACTCTCAACATCAAGAGTCCCGAAGTGCCAAAAAGTGAAACATCGAAATTCCAGAAGCAGGCACATCATACCGGGATTTTGGTTACTGGGAGATGGAGAACTCATAGACTCTCATTATAAGGAGTGTCGAAATGTGAAATCCCGAAATAGACACGTCAGCAAACCATGTCAGATAAGGACACGTGGCACAATCAAGCAATGACAAGTGTCAAGTTGATTCAACATTTCAGGCATATGTAAGTGACGAATCAGAGTGACACATGGCAGCTATTCAACACGTGTCAATCCACGTGTGACGTCAGCAGGTTTACATCACATTGGAACTTTCTATTTTGGGGTTTTACATAGAAAGCAAAGACTCCACCACCACAATGTCTCAAACTCTGAAATGCCAAAAGGGACCACTGTGAGTCTCGAAAAACTCGAAGGGAAAAATGACGAAATCATGAAATGTGAAACTGCGATCTAATATGAATCATTGATCAAAGGGAGATCATGGACCGTTGATCTGACTCCCTTTCGTATTTTCGGATACCAAGAGTAGGAGGAGTCAAGAGTGAAGACTCTTCATCTCAGGAGTCCCGAAATCGCGAAATGTCGATTAGCCGAAGTGTCGAAATGCAAAATTGACAAATGCAGTTTTTGAATAAGGCAGTGGTCATAGCCAGTGGTCACATCGTTGAAGAGCTGTAGCGAAGAGTATGAAAAGTTAAGATCCTTTTCAGAGTTTTGGGCACCGCAACATGGAGAGGAAAGAAACTTGATCACACGAATGCCAAATTGTTGAAAAGCCGAAATGAGAAACACGGTTAGGCTCAGCAAGAGGTCACGGACCTTGGTCACATCGGCAGAAGATGGGGTAAGGAGTTAAGCTCCTTTTCGAAGTTTCAGGGGTCGGGAAATGGAGAGAATGAAAATCCTCCACCACGGTGATCCCAAAATGCCGAAGACCAGAATGCCGAAATGAATAAAAGATCCCATGGAGCCAATCCATCAGTGCAGGTGAATTTGGGCATGATCAGAGGACTAATATTGCTCCTCGCAGTGTAACCACTAGAAACCACCGATGGTTTCTACTAGAGGAATCGAAGACACTTCGGCATGATTGACAGAGAAGGTGAAGAGTTTCAAGGGATCTGGCAGTAGAACAAAGATTGTTCGTGGAGGTGATTGACAACTGGTAACTGCAACAAAATAGTTGAGCTTGTCTATAATAGAAGATGAAGATTCTCAACTGATGGTGAGGCGAAGGAATCTGATTATGAAACCCAGTGATGATGGACATATGGCATGAACAAACAAAGAAGCTAAAGAGCTGCCATGATGAACAGGCAGAGCACTTGACATGTAGAGGATGCAGGACCATGGGATTGGCAACATGCACAAGATGCACAGGGAGTATAAGAATGGGGAACAAAGAAGAGATGAAAGTGTTGTTGGGGTGAGATGTATCGGTGAAGAAGGAGGTGGAGTGTAGTAGTTGAAAGTGACAGAAGACAAAAGGTGCATTGAATGGGATGGTATAGAAAGCGCAAGAGGCAGAAGAATAGAAAAGGGAAATGGAAGCGTCCAGAAAGACAGTGAGAAAGACAGAGCAGCAAAATCTTGCAGAACAATGATGAGACTGGTAAGCTGTTGTTGAACACTATATCATTGTAATAAGTCTCATTAATTGATATTCATAAATCAGGGTGGTAGGGAGGTGCTAGGGAGGACTAGTGTCCTCAGAGGTTCAAGTGGGTGCTTGAACACAGGGAGTTGTAGCTTCCTTCTAGTTGGTGCTAGAGAAACCAGGGAGTTGGTGCTTCCCTCTAGTTGGTGCTAGAGAAACTAGGAAGTTGGTGCTAGAGAAACCAAGGATTTGGTGCTAGAGAAACCAGGGAGTTGGTGCTTCCTTCTAGTGGGTGCTAGAGAAAACAAAGAGTTGGTGCTCTCAGCAAGTTGCAGCTTGCAAAAATAAAGGTTGTAGCCTCAACAATGAATTGGTGCTCATATGTATGATAATGTAAAGAATGTAAATAATAATTATCATATAAAGAAGAAGATGTTTTTACCCTTTATGGGTTTCCTAGGGAAATATTTGTCTCTGTGTATCTCATATATGTGTGGCTGATGCTGAATGTGCCATTGCTTATTTCTCTGCATTATTGTGATCATCATTGAGTGCCTTGTAAAGAATTTAAAAGAAGAATATTTGTTTAAGCATGGTAACAACTGATTCACACCACCTCTCAGTTGTCCAACAATTGGTATCAGAGATGGCCCCTTTTATCTAAAGGTAGATCCTAGAGCTTAAACATGTCAACCATGAAGTAAATTCAACCAATAAGGCCCCTATGTTCAATGGAACAAACTTTTCCTTCTAGAAAGTTAGAATGAGAACCTACATGGATTTATGTGCAGATGTTTGGGATGTGATAGATACTGGTTATGTGAAGCCAGTTGTACTAGCCAATGAGGATGACAAACTAGAATTTAGCTTCAATGCTAAGGCTATGAATGCTATCTTGAGTGGGATTGCAGAAGAATAATTCGTAAAAGTTATGCATCTAGGAACTGCCAAAGAAATGTGGGACAAACTCATTAGCAGTTATGAAGGTAATGAAAAGGTAAAGGATGCCAAGCTTCAAACCTACAGAATACAGTTTGAACAAATGAAGATGAAGGAAGATGAAACTATTGGAAAATACTTTCCGAGAGTAGAAGAAGTGGTAAATGTAATAAAGGAACTTGGTGAAACAATTGAGGAACCTTCTTTAGTTCAAAAAATCTTGAGATCTCTCCCAGATAGGTTTAACCCAAAGGTCTCTGCTATATAAGAACTTAATGATCTAAAAACCTTGGAGTTTGATCAACTTCTAAGAACATTGACTGCATATGAAATGAGAATAGTTAAAGATAAACCCACCTCCAGAGAAGCATTATTTAAAGCAAACAAGAATGAGGATTCTGAGCCTGATGAAATTGAAGCAAAATTTGTGAAGAGACTGAAGAAGGGATCAAGGAAATACAAAGGTAAACTTCCTTTCAAATGTTTCAACTGTGGTAGGATAGGTCATTTTGCAAATAAAT
>JZKD02S1704263.1:386218-433356 GCA_000966675.3 Picea glauca
AAAGGAATCCAAAGTTGAAAACTGGTTTGGGTTATGAAGAGGGATCAAGTAGTGGCAAGCCAAGAAATGAAGAACCCATCAAGTTTGTCAAATGTACAACCAATAACAACAACGACCCTACAGGAACAAAGGAAGACAATCAACCTCCCAGGACGAGTAAATAAAAAGATGCCAGAACTGAATCTGTAGAACAAAGAAGTAATGCACTCACTGCTGAAAGACATCATCATCCTGGAAGAAATCGATTTGCACAAAGAGGACAACCATTTCCCAAGTACAAAGAATTTTTCCATGGCTATTGTTTCTATTGTTCTAACTTTGGTCACAAAGTTGTAAATTGTTCCTTAATACTTAGACATGAGCAATTAAGATTTCAAAGGAATAAATACTTCCCACAACAAAGAATGATATAGTCAAGTAACAATCCTTCACAGATTGCAAGTTGCCAAATTAAGTCTAGACACCTAAGGAGGCCAAGAAATAATCAACAGTCAATAAGTAGAAAACACTGCAACAATAAGTTTGACCTATTGACTAATGATATTTAATTCTACACCTATCATAACTTTGGAGATAAATCTATTGACTGTTGGTTAGGGAACTATGAACCAGATTTCAAATCCCCTGCTGAAAATGTCAAGTTTTGGAAGAAGAAGGAAAGTGACAAGTGTGGATTAGTATTGTCCGCTCAAAGAAAAATGAACCCTTGGTATATAGATAGTGGATGATCCAAACACATGAAGGGAGACAAAGGAAAGTTTCTATCTCTAAGTGAAAGCAAATCAGGAAATGTAACCTTTGGAAATGACGCTCCAAGGAAAATAAAGGGCAAAGGGATGGTGAGCTTAAGTAATGGGAAAGGAAAAGCCCAAGATGTTCTACTTGTGGATGGGTTGAAACATAATCTACTCAGTGTAAGTCAAATGTGTGACAGAGGATGTGAAGTGTTGTTCACATCCAAGGACTACAAGATAAAGTCTGTAAACATAGGACAAGTGGTGGCCAAAGGCATAAGGACAGAAAATAATGTATATGTGCTGAAAGAAAATAGAGAAGAATGTCATCTAAGAAAACATGATGAAAGCTAGTTATGGCATAGGAGAATTGGACATCTAAACTTTCACCACTTAATCAAACTCAAAAACCTTGAGGTAGTAAACGATCTTCTGAGAATATCAAAGCCCCAAGATTCAATGTGTAAACCCTATCAAGTAGGGAAGCAAAACAGGACATAGTTTAAGTCCAAGAGCTTTACTTCAACAAAGAAACCACTCCAACTAGTTCATATGGATTTATGTAGACCATCAAGACAAGAAGGCACAAGGAAAGAAAACTACTTCATGCCGATTATCGATGCTTACTCTAGAATTACCTAGGTTGCCTTTCTCAAGGAAAAGGCTGAAGCATTTGAGAAGTTTAAAATATTTAAGGCTTTAACTGAGACTCAAACAGGAAAGAGATTAAAGGCAGTAAGATCAGACCCGAGAGGAGAGTTTATGTCAAGAGACTTCAAGGAATTATGTGATGAGCATGGGACCGAGAGAGAATACACAATCCCAAGAACTCCACAACAAAATGGAGTTGTTGAGATACAAAACAGAACAGTGTAGGAAATGGCGAGGTCAATGATGAATGAGAAGAACATTGGCCAAACCTACTGGGTAGAAGCAATACACACAGTATTTCATGTTCTTAACAAAGCTCACCTCAGACCACAAAGTGATAAGACACCTTATGAACTGTGGTTTGGGAGACCTGCTTCAATTAAACACTTCAAAGTCTTTGGGAGTAAATGCTACATAAAGAATAATGATGAGAACCTCGGAAAATATGATGACAGGACCGATGAAGGTATCTTCTTGGGGTATGCTACAAACAGTAAAGGACATAGATGCTATAATAAGAGGCTGCATAAAATGGTTGACTGTATTGATGTAAAAAATGATGAAGGAATCCCAGCAAGAGAGATGTATAGGAATGAGTCTTCTACAAAAGACACAGCTAAAGATGAAGATGAACAGGTCCAAGAATCATAAAACGAAGACTCTGAATTAGATGAAGACACAGACACTCAGACAAACTCAAATCAACAGTCAACTTCAAATTCCTCCTCCAGAATCATTCAAAAGAATCATCCTGCAAGTCAAATAATTGGAGAAAAAGACAAAGGTGTACAAACCAGGAGAAAGCTAATAAAAACAACCAAACAATCTCATATAGCTTTCATATCCATGCTGGAACCCAAGAATTTCAATGAAGCCAGCAAAGATGACCACTGGGTTAAAGCAATGAATGATGAACTTGATCAGATTGAGAAAAACAATACATGGGAGATGGTTCATAGACCTGAAGGTAAAAACGTCATTGGCTCCAAATGGATCTTTAAGAATAAATTGAATGAGCAAGGACAAGTTGTCAAGAACAAAGCAAGGATAGTCTGTAAAGGATATGCTCAAATAGAAGGACTGGATTATGATGAAACATTTGCGCCCATAACAAGATTAGAAGCTATCAGAATGTTTCTTGCCTATGCTTGTCACAAAAGATTTAAAGTCTATCAAATGGATGTCAAGTCAGCGTTTCTAAATGGAGATTTAAGTGAAGAAGTTTATATGGAACAACTAGAGGGTTTCAAACTGTCTGTTAATCCTGACTTAGTATGCAAGCTGAAGAAATATTTATATGGGTTAAAACAAGCCCCTCAAGCCTAGTATCACGGACTGGATACATATCTCAAAGACAAAGGATTCAAGAGAGGAACAACAGACAACAATCTGTATATTAAAAGAGAGGATAAGGATTTTCTCATCGTATTGGTCTATGTATATGACATCATCTTTGGATGTAATAAGGATCCATTGGTACAATGGTTTGCTTCTGCCATGGAGTCTGAGTTTGAAATGTCTATGATAGGAGAACTGCCATTTTTTCTTGGTCTACAAATTACTCAGAGGACTGAAGGGATGTTCATTTCTCAAGAAAAATATCTAAGAGAAATGTTGAAAAGGTTTCAAATGGAAGATTCTAAACCTATTGGTACACCTATGGTTACTGGATGTAAATTAATCACGGATGATGAATCACCTGATGTTGATCAAAGCTCATATAGATCAATGATTGGTAGCCTGTTGTACATCACAACATCTCGCCCAGACATAATGAATGTTGTAGGAATGGTAGGAAGATATCAGGTTGCACCTAAACATAGTCATTTGAACGCTGTCAAAAGGATATTCAAGTATTTAAAAGAAACAATGAATTATGGTATGTGGTATCCCAGAAATCATATTTTTTAGTTAACTTCTTATTCAGATGAAGATTGGGCAAACTGTGTTGATGAGAGAAAAAGAACCAATGGAGGAGCATTGTTCTTGGGTGATTGTTTAGTAGCATGGCTTAGTAAAAAGCAAGGTTCCATTTCTTTATCAACCATAGAGGCAGAGTACATTGTTGCTGCTACCTGTTGCACTCAGGTATTATGGATGATTCAGACACTTGTAGACTTGGAGGTAAAATACACTGCACCGATCCCAATTCATTGTGATAACACTAGTGCCATCAGTCTGTCTAAAAATCATGTATTCCACTCCAAGACCAAGCATATTCTTATAAAATATCATTTTCTGAGAGAGAAGGTCACCAATCAGATTGTTCAAGTCCATTACATTCCCACTATAGAACAAATTGCAGACATATTTACTAAACCCCTAGCCAAGACACCATTTGAATATCTCAAACAGAAGCTGGGTGTCATCCCGTTTCACATATAAGAGAGTCCATCCTATTAGCGGGTGTCCTGTATTGGTTGCACATCTGATATCTCCTAAAATTAATGCAATAACTCAGGGGGAGCGTTTTTTCTTTGACATTGATGTCAAAGGGGGAGAAAAGAACAGGGGTGCCTTTGTTGCCATCAATGCCAAAGGAGGAGATTGTTGGCATGTTTTACAGACAATATATGCTTGTCATTGATGGCAAGTACAATAGCGATGATGACTTGAGTACAGGAAGGATATTCCAGGAAGGCACCAGAAGTCTTTTGGGAAGATGATGCAGAGCTAGCTCGACAATATTAGAGTATGTAGTGATGGATCTCACTGAGATTTCCCGATGAACGTCAGATCTGAGCACGTGGTCCAATCAGCGTTGGATCTAGGAAAATCTGCACACTCTTTAACGAGCAAGGTGAAATGCGCAACCCCGAAAAATCCGAAATAGGCACCTCAACAAAGACTCCATTTCGGAGTTTCGGTTACCAGGAGATGGAGAAGTCAAGAGTCAAACTTGCCAACACAGGAGTCCTGAAATGCTGAAAGGTGAAACCCCCAAATCACGAAATAGGTGCATCACTCAAAGTTTTGAATATCAAGATTTCGGCTACTGGGAGATAGAGATGTCACGGACTCTCGTCATCAGGAGTCTGGAAGTGTCGAAATGCGAAATTCTGAAAACCTGAAACAGGTGCATTACTCGAAGTAATGGATACAGGGATTTCAGATACCGGGAGATGGAGAAGTCAGAGACTCTCAACATCAAGAGTCCCGAAGTGTCGAAAAGCGAAACGATGAAATTCCAGAAGCAGACACATCATATCAAGATTTCGGTTACCGAGAGATGGAGAAGTCATAAACTCTCATCATAAGGAGTCCCGAAGTGTCGAAATGTGAAATCCCGAAACAAACACGTAAGGAAACCACGTCAGCTAAGGACACGTGGCACAATTAGGCAATAACAAGTGTCAAGATGATTCAACATTTCAGGCATATGTAAGTCACGAATCAGAGTGACACATGGTATATATTTGACACGTGTCAATCCACATGTGACGTCAGTAGGTTTACATCACATCAGAAATTTCTATTTCGGGTTTAACATAGCAAGCAAATACCCCACCATCATGATGTCTCAAACTCCAAAATGCCAAAAGGGACCACTGCGAGTCTCGAAAAATTCGAAGGGAAAAACGACGAAATCACGAAATGCGAAACTGCGATCTAATATGAATCATTGATCAAAGGGAGATCGTGGACCGTTGATCCAACTCCCTTTCGTATTTTCGGATATTGGGAGTAGGAGGTGTCAAGAGTGAATACTATTCATCTCAGGAGTCCCAAAATCATGAAACCCGAAGTCGTGAAATGTCGATTAGCCGAAGTGTCAAAACGCAAAATTAACAAATGCAGTTTTTGAATAAGGCTATGGTCACAGCCAGTGGTCACATTGTCGAAGAGCTGTAGAGAAGAGTATGCAAAGTTAAGCTCCTTTTCAGAGTTTCAGGCACCGCAACATGGAGAGGCAAGAAACATGATCACACGAATGCCGAATTACCGAAAATCTGAAATGCGAAACATGGTTAGGCTTAGCAAGAGGTCACAACCCTTGGTCACATAGGCAGAAGTTGGGGGAAGGAGCTAAGCTCCTTTTCAGAGTTTTGGGGGTTAGAAAATGGAGAGAACGAAAATCCTCCACCACAGTGATCCCGAAATGCCGAAGACTGGAATGCCGAAATGAACGCAAGATCCCATAGAGCCAATCCATCGGTGCAGGTGAATTTGGGCATGATCATAGGGATAATACTGCTCCTCGCAGTGTAACCACTAGAAACCACTAATGGTTTCTACTAGATGACTCAAATACACTTTGAGGTGATTGACAAAGAAGGTGAAGAGTTTCAAGGGATCTGGTAGTAGAACAAAGACTATTCATGGAGGCAATTGAAAGATGGTAACTGCAATAGAATAGTTGAGCTCGACTGCAACAAAAGATGAATATTTTCAACTAATGGTGGGGTGAAGGAATCTAATTATGACACCCAGTGATGATGGACAGATGGCATGAACAAACAAAGAAGATGAAGAGCTTCCATGATGAATAGGTAGAGCACTCGACATGTAGAGGATGCAGAATCATGGGATGGGCAGCATGCACAAGATGCACAAGGATTATAAGAATGGGGAACAAAGAAGAGATGAAAGTGTTGCTGGGGTGAGGGATGTATCGGTGAAGAAGAAGGTGGAGTGTAGTAGCTAAAAGTGACAGAAGAAAAAAGGTGCATTGAATGGGAATGGTGTAGAAAGCATAAGAGGCAGAAGAATAGAAAAGGGCAATGGAAGCATGCAGAAAGACAGTGAGGAAGACAGAGTAGTGAAATCTTGTAGAACAGTGATGAGACTGGTAAGTTGTTGTTGAACACTATATCACTGTAATAAGTCTCAGTAATTGATATTCATAATTTAGGTTGGTAGGGAGGTGCTAGGGAGGACTGGTGTCCTCAGAGGTTCAAGTGGGTGCTTGAACACAGGGAGTTGTAGCTTCCTTCTAGTTGGTGATAGAGAAACCAGGGAGTTGGTGCTTCCCTCTAGTTGGTGCTAGAGAAACCAGGGAGTTGGTGCTTCCTTCTAGTTGGTGCTAGAGAAATCAGGGAGTTGGTGCTTCCTTCTAGTGGGTGCTAGAGAAAATAGAGAGTTGGTGCTCTCAGCAAGTTGCAGCTTGCAAAAACAGAGGTTGTAGCCTCAACAATGAGTTGGTGCTCATATGTATGATAATGTAAAGAATGTAAATAATACTTATCATATAAAGAAGAAGATTTTTTTACCCTTTATGGGTTTCCTCGTGAAATATTTGTCTCTTTGTATCTCATATATGTGTGACTGATGCTGAATGTGCCATTGCTTATTTCTCTGCATTATTGTGATCATCATTGAGTGCCTTGTAAAGAATTTAAAAGAAGCATAATTGTTTAAGCATGGTAACAACTGATTCACGCCCCCTCTCATTTGTCCAACACCTCCATCCGCCTGACCCAATTGTCAAGTCTCTCTGCATTAACTTCACCATCATATATGGATAACTCAAATTTAACATCAAGTTTTAATAATGGAATTTCATTCTTATGTTTATGAACATGTTTCTTTGCATTGGATTTAAAACTTGAACTTGAAGAAGAAGGAGGTGATGATGGAGGCGAAGAAGAAATCTGAGGAGGATCCTCTCCTTCTTCACTTTTTCCCTTTGAATATTCACCAAGAACTGGTCTTTTCTGTTCCAGGTAATCCTCATACAAAACTTTCATCATCTCTGACATAGCAAAGAAAGTTTTTCAAAACTCTTTCTCATCCTTAGAAAGACCCTCTTCCGATGCCATCCTCTCGCTTTGAGAAGTTATCTTTCTCAATCCAATCAATGGATTCTCTTCAACAAGCTCCCCTTCAACATGAATTAGTTTTTCCCTGGTTAACATACAAAACTCAAATCCAAACGTCAACTAGCTCTTATACCACTTGATCCGAAAAGATGTTTTACACGACTATGGTTGAGTTATTAAGAATGTGTTGATTAACCAATTAGGAAGCTTAATGAAGGAGGAAGAAGATATGAGAATATATCATAGCCATATAAACATGTACAAAATTTAAATGAAGCAATAAACAACAACAAACCATTACATCAATGTGATAACGGAGTTCAACAATCTTGCCTACGTCTCCATGCCTTTGTCTCAGTGGGTGAGGCTTTCATATTTCTATTCAAAGCTCAATAAGTACATCATAGAAGTACCAAAAGGTTACAAAACTGATATGGTCTTGTTCTCCCATATTTTAAGAACCCAACAGAAGAAACGACACTCAAAATGGATGATCGGAGCTCCCAGAAATGGCCCACAAAGGTGCCCTCCTCAACAACTTCCCTACATAAAAATGGTTTTGGCTTGGCATTCCTTCAGCATAACTCTCCTTTGAATATCCTCTCATGGCCTCGAGAAGGCCTGATTTATATAGATCTGAAGTTGCTTATCATCTCCCAACTTCCTTCCAAGGTCTAGCCTCAAAAAGGGCCCAATATCCCCCAAAAATGGGAAAAATCTCCAATTACAGGCATAAAATCATTAAAAAATCTTTATTACAAGATAAAAACTCACTTTATGCAACAAAATTCAAAAATAGCCCCCTAGGGTTGGGCGTGCGCTCCAATTTAGGGTCACATGGCATAAAGGTGGCCAAGCACTAGCCCAAAGGGCTGTGCACTGGCCCCTAGCCCATAATCTGTGGTCACATGGAACATTTGTATACGACCACGCCCTTAGAGTGCACTTAACCCATGGTTCTAGCTCCTGATACGTATGGTGGAAGGTGCATAACATTCGCGCCAAACTTTTGTGCCCAACAATCGAGTGGATTAGCACTCATGCCCTTTTACTCTGTGGTCATATGCTATGGTGAGTCTACAATAAACAACAACAAACCATAACACCAATGTGATAACGGAGTTCGACAATCTTGCCTACGTCTCCAGGCCTTTGTCTCATTGGGTGAGGCTTTCATATTTCTATTCAAATCTCAATAAGTACATCATAACAGTGCAAAAAGGTTACAAACTGATATGGTGTTGTTCTCCCAGATCTTAAGAACCCAACAGAAGAAATGACACTCAAAATGGATGACCGAAGCTCCCAGAAATGACCCGCAAAGGTGTGCTCCTCAACAACTTCACTACATAAAAATGGCTTTGGCTTGGCTTTCCTTTAGCATAACTTTGCTCTGAATATACTATCATGGACTTAAGAAATCTTGGTTTATATAGATCTAAATTTGGTTATTATCTCCCAACTTCCTTCCAAGATCTGGCCTCAAAAAGGGCCCAATATCCCCCAAAAATGGGCAAAAATCTCCAATTACAGGCATAAAATCTCCAATTACAGGCATAAAATCATTAAAAAATCTTTATTACAAGGTAAAAACTCACTTTGTGCAACACAATTCAAACATATCCCCCTAGGGCTGGGTGCACGCTCCAATTTAGGGTCACATGGCATAAGGTGGCCAAGCGCCAGCCCAAAGGGCTGCACGTTGGCCCCTAGCCCGTAATATGTGGTTACATGGTGCAAATGTATACGACCATGCCCTTAGAGTGTGCCTAACTTATGGTTCCAACTCTCGATACATATGGTGGAAGGTGCATAACATTCACGCCAAACTTTTGTGCCCAACGGTCGAGTGGAGTAGTGCCCACACCATTTTACTTTGTGGTCGTATGCTATGATGAGTCTGTGGGCTGGGGCTTAGCTCCAACCCCCTTCCACCCCCACATATTATACAATGCACTTTATATAATATAAAGTGGGATGGTTTAAACAAGTCCCACCATGGCCCAATGGCATTCAAACCTTTCCCAAGGCATGTGCTCGACCAACAGGTCATGGGTGTGAATCCCATGAGCTCCAAAACTTTTAAACTACCATCCAATGATAGGGTGTCGTGTGACAGCCCAGTCTGGGCCACATGGCACCTCTTCATTTTCCCAAAAAGTGCCACTTGTCAACATTTGAATGGATCTGTCATATGCCTAGTCAACTTGTTGTTGTGTTGCCACATGTCTCAATGATGACATCATGTTGATGTTAGCATTGATGTTTTTTTCTTGTTGACCTATTGAATTTTTACCTGTTTGGGAAAACGGTCAGAGTGCGATAACTCTTGCATACATCATCCATTTGAGGAAGTAAATATATCTCTAGAATCATCTTAATGAGCTGGTCACAATGGAGTTGGTTTCATCATATTCTGAGAACTTTCATTTTGAGCCTTTTCTGGACCTGGGGCGCCTCCTGGATCCGATTCTAGATAATGATCGCTCCCAATATTGAAAAATACCAACCATGAAAACTACACCTTTCTTAATTGATTGCACAATGGAAAGCCTTTGGATGGTCCTCACAGCCTTAAATGTTTGTTTAACAGATGTGTTACACCACATTTTCATCCAAATTTTTGATATAATATTGTGTGCAGTGAATTTGGATAATATTGTTCTTCACCGACATTCCTGGTCGGCTAGTTACTTGGTTCACTAGATGCTACTTATTGTTGTTTAATTCAACTTTGCAGGGTAGAGGTCCTACAGCTGCAGTTGGGCCTTTTGGTTCTTTATCACTGGGTTGTTATTTGTTTCTTGCTATTGTTTTCTTCAACTTTGCAAGGTTGGGGTCCTACATCTGCATTTGGACCTGTTGTTACAATTTGTGGGCTAGAGGTTGCGCTTCTGTCCTTCTCCATTGACCAGTGGGTCTCAGTTTTTGTAGTTTCATCCTTGCATTGCTTGGTAGGCCTGTTGCAATACATTTTCATCCTTTATTTTTTCTTCTGCAATGTTGTCTGCACTAAATATGGATGATATTGCTCTTTGGTGGCATTCCTAGTTCATTGGTTGTTGCTTGCTCGTTGCTTGGTGATTGGTTTCTTGTTAGCCTATTGTTGTTGTTTTTGTTGTTGTCGTTCCCCATTGATGGGTGGGTTTCGCTGCTAGATTTACGTTCATGTTCGTTCCTTGTTGTTTTCTATTTCCATTTTGCAAGTGAAAATTTTAAATGATGGAGATGCCTGAGTCGAAATCCTCTTCCAGAACATCTTCATATGCGAAGAGAAAATTTGATTTCCTTTTTTATATGTCAGTGGGTGTTATGAAGGTGTTCCAATTGTGGATGCAGAATGCCAGCTATGCAAAACTACAACTTCCTTAAATGTTTGCACAGTGGGAGGCCTTTACACGGTCCTTACAGTCTTCCATGTTTACCTTCCAAGCCTCACAGCATGAAATGTTTGCTTAATGGGCATGTTACAATATATTCCTTCAATTTTTTTATACAATACTGTCTGCAACAAATTTGGACAATAATGTTCTTCACCGACATTCTTGGTTGAATAGTTGATGCTTGCTCATTATCTCACTGGATGTTGCTTATTGTTGTTTGACTTAACTTTGCAGAGTTGAGGCACTACAGTTGCAATTAATCCTCTTCGTACTTGTTTCTTCACAAACACATCTCCACTTGGAGAACGCAAATTGGAACATGGTTTTACAGTTGGGTCACCAAACAATACTATTAAGATAAAATAATATGCAGAATTTCGCAGTGAATATAAACAACATCTTTTTTGACTTGAACCAGAGTTTGTTGAGCTCCAACTATATTCCATAGCTGAGAATGTTTTTCCCATAGTTAATGTCTTTCGATGGCTTCATAGTTACAAGAGTAAGTGTTGTTGTGTGAGGGATAAAGTTATTGTCTCGCTTTCTTTTTCCTCTTCTAAACTTGCCCATTTTTCCCTTTTGTTCTTCCCCTCTAATATGCGCTTTTGGTTCTATACTTTGTCACGTTTATGTTCTTGCAGGTTCTCGGGGTGGCGAACTGAAAAATTGTCATCTCCATCTATATCTTCACATCATGATTACAACCAACCGCCATTCGTTTTCATACTTAGCCAATTTATTCTAAAGATGCCCGTTTTTCCCTTTTGTTTTTCCCCTCTATTATGTGTCTCTAGTTCTATACTTTGTCACACTTCTGTGCTCGCGGGTTCCTGCGGTGGCGAATTGAAAAATCATCATCTCCATCTATATATTCACATCACAAGTCTGACTGACCGTCATTCGCTTGTGTAACACCCCTATTTCCCCTAGCTTGTAATTACTCATAAAATAGGATTACCATGTTAAGGCATGTGGACAATGTAAATGTATTATTGTTAAACTTCCCATAATTGACTGTTGGGGGGTGAAGCCTTGAAGTACGAGCCATGATATCTATAGAGGAAATGAATCAGTTAATGAATAAAGGACCAGTGGTTGAATCATCAACCACCCCCATGAATGGAAACATGGTCTAGCTGCAAGATGTCAGCTCGAAGTACCACAGAGACCTACAAACTCGAGCTTCCTTCTGACAGAAGGAACATGACAGGCTAAAAAACCTTCCAGAGGAGGGAAGGTAAGATACATACAGAGACACAACAAGAGAGGAGACATGGGATGAGAGAAAAATATCGTAAGGGAGATGTGCAAACCCAAAGGAAGTGTCGAGAACATGGCTTGAAGGACCCGAACACGAGCTTGATGCTGAGGAAGCATTTGATAAACCTCGCAGGGTCATTGTGACAAAGAGAGTTTCTCTGAGAGATGGCGTAAATTCCCTAGTGATATCATGTCTTGGCATAGGGGTGGACAAAGATCTAAGAATGAATGCCTCTGAGCCTATGGTTGGGTGGAAAGACACACACCCACAATCATTTGGTTGGATGCAACTTGTAATAGATAAGTATTCTCATACCCTGTGAAATTATGCTGTAATTATGTAATGAAATGGGATATACTGTGAATGACCCTGGGATGTGTATGTTTTCTTAATGGTTATACTGTATCTCTTTATTCTTTTTTAAATTGTGTATTTAAGAAAGTATGGATTGGACATGTTTTGTATTCGTAAATGCTTGTGCCCTATGGTGGTTTAAGCTATATCCACGAACTGTGAGTTCATCGACCTTGGGCATAGTTTCATGTACACATGTCGACACTCCTATTCGTTCCGAGTCCCTTGGAGGAGGGAGTGTGTTAAATCTTAGGAGAGGTAATGCACGTATGAACATGCTCTCTATGAGGTAGGCAGAGACCGAGAACCACTCAAGTTATAGAGTTGAGAAATGAGTGTAAGGGGTGCGTGGAAGGATTCTTCCAAGTGTTAAGTTCAAGAGAAAGAGTGAAAAGATCTTAATCCTTTCAGAGATAAAAAATCTCAAGAAGAGTAGCGACGCTAAAGTATCGAAAGGGAAGGTTCCCTTGTTTGGAAGACGAACGAACAAAATCTATTCAAAAGAAGCCATAGTCTATTGTGACCATTGGATATGGGAAAGAGCGTGGGAATTAACCCTTGGAGTCATTCAGACTTCACGATTTTAGAGAACTGAGCAAGTTCATCATAAGGGACGTAAAATCCCCAAAGTCCCAAAGTTAACTATGATCCTTAGATCTGAGGATGCCCAGGAACCGTTCCGATCGTCAGATCTAGGAGGTAGATGATAGTCAAGTCACCATAACTACCCATGAATTAACAATATGACAGTGGATATGGATGCAAGCCATATAATGAGAGGAGAGGCTATCTCAGTTGTCAGATCGACTCAAATACTCATTGGAGTTACTGAATCAAACACCAACCACTCGATTTAATCAATGGTTGGGAATAATTGCAGAGTGCGAAGGTGAATTTAGAGGACTTGCTAGTTCACAGCCCAAAATCAACCCACGTCATTGATCTCGTTGGGGATGGAAGATCAAAGACTAGGATTAGAATAGAGTTGAGTGAACACTTCTCATATTGCAGAGGTGGGACCCCACAATCACTGTGAACCGTCGATCTATGAATGGAGATCGAGGGTGGGGAATCATTGTGGAGCGTGAAGGTGAAATTAATGGACACGCTAGTTCGTGACTTGTAATTCACTAATGTCATTGATATCGTTAGGATGGAAGATCAATGACTCCGGTTAGACCAGGTTGGGAGAACACTTTCCATATTGTGGAGGCTGAGCTCTTTGATAAAGACCACGCATGTTGGGGCCCCACAATTATTGTGAATCGTCGATTGCCTTTGACATTCGATATGAATTTTACGAGATCCCTAAAACAAAAGGAGTGTGTGGGAAATCAAAATCCTAAAAGAGATCAAGCTTAGAAGAGATAACACTTTCAGGTGTGCAAATGAAGTCCAAGAGACAAACCCATAGGAGGGGCAAGGGTCGAGGCCTTTGAACCCTTAGAAAATATTCTAATTCGAAAGAGATCAGAATCGCAAGAGGAGGAGAGGTAGTGGTAGTTGGATCACAATGTAGTGGACGAATAGCCGCCTGATTGAAGTAAGGTGCTCGAGCCTTAGTGCTTCGCACACGCAAGAGAGTGGACTTACCAAAGTCTTGAAGTCCCGAAGTAGTTTGGGACCGTTCATTGTCAGGATAAGGAGACCCTGACCGTTCCTCACTAGGAGACACATGTTAGCAGATTGTAAGCTTCGCATAATTGCTTTGAAAGGTTTTAATTGAGATTTGATAATCTTGAAATCTGGAGAGAAAAGTAAATGTCAGTCGTTGGATCTAGAGGACAGGTGGTGTAAGTCTATGGACTCCCGGTAAAGACCCAAAGTAGGTCCTGGTCATTGTTCACCAGGAGGGGTAAGTGTAGATAGATCAGAGTCTCTGGACGAATGCACTTTAGAAGGAAACAAGTGCGTAGAAGCTTGAAACTCCCGAAAGACGAAGAGTTGAAGTAGATCTCATCCATTGGCCAGTAGGATATATGTGTCGATAGATCAAATACTTCGGGGAAAACTACTTAGGAGATTTCCAAGTGAGGAGTGAGAAAAAATCCTAAAGCCCCGAAAGCTGAAGAGATGGAAGGCCGAAGAGAACCTAGATCGTAGATCCAGAAGGGTGCATGGTGATAGATCATGAACTCTGGGAGAATGTGAAGGAGAAGATTTTGAAGTCGTTAAAGCCAAAACAACCGAAGTAGTGGGGAACCATCAATCTATGGGAGGACACATGTCATCATATCGCAGACTCTAGGTAAAACCATTCTGGGAGAAACAAAGAGTGAGGAAAATTGAGATAAGATATCTTTGAAGGTCGAAGTCCCAAAGGAGACAAGGGTCATTGATTTAGAGAGGACACACATTAATAGATCGCGAACTATGGGTGAATTGCACCGGGGTTTCAGTTGAGAATTTAGATTCCTGAACCCCAAAGACCCGAAGTGAATCTAGACCTCCAGATCTAGAGGGATGTGTGGCGAAAGATCGTGGACTCAGGAGAAATCTGTTCCAGAGTTTTCAATTGATATTTGAGACTCCCGAAGTTTGGAGATCTGGAGAGCCAAAGTAAATATCAACCGTTTGATCATCCGAAGTATATCTCAGTCGTCAGATCGTCTGAAGTAAATATAAAGCGTTGGATCGTCCAAGTTGAATATGGACTGTCTGATCCAGAAGAGACATGGCATAGATTGGTGGATTCTGGATAAAGTCTTGAAGTAATTCATAGCCATTAGATCAAGAGGATAAGTGGCATAAATCTGTAGATTTTGGGTAAACACCCGAAGCAAGCCTTAACCATCCGATTCAAGTGGATGGATGGAAGGAATCTGCTTACTTTGAGGGTAAGTGAAGTTTGATATTTGAGATCTCAGAAGTCCGGAGACCTGAAGGAAATATCGACTGTTGATCAAGAAAAGGGTCGTAGGACCGTTGATCTAGTTGAAATGTAAAACCCCCGAAGCAGAGGCAAAGCCGTTGTTTGAGAAGGACATGTGTCCACAAATCGTCGATTCCATAAGATTGGCATACAAAAGAAATAAAAGTTTGAGACTTGAGAATTATGAAGTCCGAAATTCCGAAACAAATCACAAGCATTGATTTGAAAGAGGTTAGATCTAATCCATAGCTTTGAAAGGGATAGAACTGAGCCGTCAGTTCAGAGGCACCATCAATATCGTGAGAGTGACGATCCCGTAGCATTGCGGGGATTGAAGATGCATGAACTTTAAAAATTTGAGGGTGGGCCGCAATCCAAACCATTGTTTTGAAGAAAGGACAGATCGAGGCTCGAGGAGAATTGTGGGCCGAAAGGTAGTTTGGTTTCAAACCGCCTTTGGCCTCACTCGCAATTATGTGTTTGTGTGAGGTTATCACTCAAGGTCACCTCAAGGAGGGGCTTATCAGAAAAAGGGCTAGCACCCAAACTCAGAGATTCCCCAAGTGAAAAGGGAAGGTCATGGGTACCATTAGACCTGCACTCGAAAGTCGAAAGGGTTTGCATTTAATTACAGAGAAAGACCATCAGGGTCTCAGAGAGTCATTTGGCTTTAGAATTGGAGATCCTTGACCAGGAGGTTTGACTAGTTCCCCGACTTTCCAAATTAGAAACCATGAATGGAGAATCTGTCCTTTAAGAAAAGAAAAAATTTGTATGCCCTGTCATGGGTGTGTTACAAATTGGTATCAAAGCATGGGTACAACACTTGGCCTACTTGGGCTCATGTATGAGTCGTGTAAGGAGGTATTGTTATATGAATTTACTCCTTGAAGATATGTTGTCATATACTGCATTGGGAATAGCGATATTGGTAATAGAAATTAGGTATGATATCCATTTGGGCATGCTAGACAATCTAGGAGATATTTGTGTGTTTTAGTTTTTAGGTTCCTAGTTTAGTCAGACTTGGGAGATCTTCCCAGATTTTATGTAAACAGTTTGATAACATCCACAGGGATGTTTTACCCTGTGGAAGGCCTTTAAATACTTATTATTTTGTGTAATAAGGATCATCCTCACTTGTGGGAGAACCAGGTTATGGATTTCTAATACAAACTGAGACAGGAGTTGATGTTCTGCTACAACTTTCGCTTTCATAATATCAATCTTTTGTTTCAAGTCTATGCTTATCAATTTGCAGTTGATTATAGACTACTTTAGCTATCATAGTCTATTGCAGAATGGTATGATTTAATTAATGTGTTATCCATAATCTGATCTCTTTCATCATTTAAAAAGTATAGCAATTAGTTGTTTCAGTTAATGAATCACAGATTTCTCTTCTTCATTAATTGAATCATTTCGTATAGATCTTTTCATATAGGTTTATCTAACTGTGGAAATTTATAAATTATATGATTGTTGTAATTTTTATGTCTTGTTTGTACTGTAATTATACTTAAAGAGCACTGCAACTTATCATTTACGACAGGCTCCTAGATAATTCAGTGGGAGTTTCCTCCCTCTGATCAGCTAAGACAATCATCATACAGGACAAACCTGGAGCGTTTCTCCAGGTCAGTTTGTGATTTATTTGTTAGTATATTTGTTAGTATAATATTAGTAGTTTAGTTAGATATATGTTTAGTTAGATTTGTAGTTAGAATTAGTATATTAGTTGTTTAGTTTAGTTAGCTTTTGTTTCATTTCTTGTTCATAAAATTATAAAATCAACAAAAAAATATCTCTCTTTGTCTTAGGGCATAATACAAACGAGTTTTTCAGGGTTTATTCAAATCTATAACTTGTAGATATTGCACTTTTTGTGAATAAGTTATATTTTAGTTAGTAGTTAGATAGTTAAGTAGTTAGAGTTAGTGTAGTATTAGATAGTAGATTGTATATATATATAGTATTAGTTAGTTTGTTTTAATAGTTAGTTTTAGTTAAATTAGTTTAGTTTGTTTTAATAGTTAGTTTTAGTTAGATTAGATAGTTTAGAGTAGTTTTTTTTTTTTTTTCTTAGGACCTTTAGATCGGCTAACAGAGTTGCTAAACCCGTCAGGGTGGTTCATCCCAAATGGCTTGGGTTATTAGACAACCTCGGACCAGTTCCACTCTTCCAGTTGACGGACGATCGATTTCACCCGTCAACAAATGGCGCTAGAAGGAGGGCCTTAATTTAATTAATGGCACGAGGTGGTCGCAAGACTCCTCCTCCACCTAATCGTTCACCTATTGTGACTAGAAGCCATTCAAATGATAATATCCCCCCTCAAACAACAACTACTTCAACCAACGATCCTCAGATCACAGTTGAGCCAGCAACCCCTAATCCTATAGGTGGTGACATACAAGAGATTGTCCGTCAATCTCTTATAAAGACACATAGTGCCTTAGCTCGTCTGAGGCAACAAAACTGTCTGTGGGGTCAACCTTTGGACTTATCTGATATCAGAGAACAATTAGGAGACACTAACCTGACTGTGAATCCCACAGATCCAATCTTAAATCCTGCTGCAGGAGGATCTGGGATACCTCCTTCACCATCTCCATCATTCCCTTCCTCTTTTGGAGGAGATTCCTCTGACGAAAGCAATTCCCCTTCTCAGCCTTCCACACCTACTACACCAATGGCAAATCAAAACAATCCTGCTAGACCTTGGCTTGACCAGGATGTTGTAGCTGTACCTGGAGCTCAACACCCTCTACCTAAACACCCAGAGAAATGGCTTCCCAAGTTTGACCCTGACTCAAAACAGATCGCTGAAGATCATATTAAAAAGTTCATGTTAGCCATAAGACTCCGCAATGTCGAGCATGAAGACGTTGTCTGTAGGTTGTTCCCTTATACCTTCGAGGGAAATTCATCCACCTGGTACTTTTCCCAACAACCACATACCATCGTGTCTTGGGAAAAGTTCGAGTCATGCTTCTTGGAAAAGTTCGGAGATGGTAAACCTCTGGAAGTCCTAGTCATGGATCTTTTTAGCTTAAGAATGAACCCAAAAGAAAAAGTTAAAGACTTTAATCAAAGATTCTTAACACTTAAAAACCGAAT
The DNA here is from genome assembly GCA_000966675.3 of Picea glauca. Taxonomy (NCBI): domain Eukaryota; kingdom Viridiplantae; phylum Streptophyta; class Pinopsida; order Pinales; family Pinaceae; genus Picea; species Picea glauca. The sequence continues at coordinate 404,354 of JZKD02S1704263.1, forward strand.
CCCTGCGGATTCCATGCCTTCCGAGAGTCTTATAATAGCATACTACACTAAGGCTTTGCATCAAAGTATAGCTATTTGGGTTAAACGATCTAAGAAAGCCACGTTGTTAGAAGCCTTCGAGAAGGCCAGCCAGATTGAAAAAGATATACTTAGTCTTAAAGACTCTTCTAGCAACAAAACAGAGACTAGTTCTTCTTCCAAAAACAAGATCGAAATTCTCCCCAGACCCACTCAAAATAAAACACAACCTGAAAGCTCGGATTTAGAAAAATTAACTAAAGTTGTTAAAAAATTGTCAAATCAAGTTATAGACTTGAAAAGGTCGACCGAAGAAGATTCCTCGAGTAAAGGACCTTACAAACCCTCATTCCGGAAGCCTTTTCCTACCAACCGACCTAATCCAACCACCGAAGGCCTTAATCTAGAAAGTCTACAATGCACTCTTCAAACAATTCTAGAAGCCCAAGATAACTTGATGCCTCCTGAGATCCTTGAGCAGGTAGTCAAATAAGAGACAGTTCAAGAAGAAGAGTCTTCTCCAAACATTTTTGGACACTTCTCAGATAGCATCTTTCAAGCTAACTTCGAGAAAGTTCATCCTTATAATACTAGGAGCAAGACAACAAACAAGCCTTCTTCCAAAAACACTAGAACTTCGCCTCCCAAGCAATCTAAACCAGCTAAAACTAAACAGAGAAATGTGAACCCCAAATTAGATTATCATGTAGTTGAAGATCTTAAAAAGTTGAGAGCTAACATTTCTATTTATGAGTTATTGAAATTTCCATTTTTGTTACAAAAAATGTTACAAAATATTTCAGAGAATGGAAAAAATGGTAATTCAAGTAGTAACAAGGTTGTGCAAAACAAAGTTCCTCAGAAGACTTCAACTAAAAACAATCTTGATCCTCAAGATAAAGGAAGCCTTCTTGTAAGTAATGTAAATAATGTAAATAATGTAGATAAAATAGCTTTAGAAACTGCGAGTAAAAAGCCACAATCTACTACTCTTAGTACTCGCAAAAAATTTACCTCCTTTCTTGTTAACTTTCTAAATCTTCAATAGAAACGTGCATAATTGTATGGTAGACTCAGGGGCATCATCCAATGTGATGCCATGGTCTGTCTACCAGAAGATTAACGCTGAAGTTGAACCATCCACTTTAAAAATCATACAACTTGATCAGACCAATGTTAAAGTTATAGGCGAACTAAGAAATGTACTTATTAGATTATCATCTAACCCCAAGGTTCATCAGGTTATTGATATAATCATTGTGGATATTCCAGAAGTGTATGGTCTATTTTTAAGCAGGGACTGGTCAGAGTAGCTACATGGTTACTTCATGACATACTGGTCTCACCTATGGCTTCCAGAGAATGAAAAGCCTAATAAGATCAAGGTAAATCGTGAATGCTACCTTAAGTTCACAGTCACAGATTTGAACGATCCCAACGAACCATTCAAACCTTCTGCTGATTCACTCGAAGTACAAGGGATGGACACCTTCTTCAGCAATTTCATGGCCGAGGCTTCACCTATCATCAATCCAGAACAACAGTCTGATATTGTAACATATACGCAGCCAACAACTTCAATGCAATGGTCCCATGTGCCCAATGGAAATCAAATTTGGTTTCTTTATTTTGACGGGTCAAAGTCCAAAGAAGGAGCTGGAGCAGGCTGCATAATTATCGATCCAGCAGGTAATAAGACATTAATTGCATGTAGGTTGGAATTTGAATGTACTAATAATACTACAGAATATGAGGCTTTATTGCAAGGTCTCAGAAAAGTTTGGATATGAACATTCAAAACCTGGTTGTTTCTGGCAACTCTGAAATAGTGGTTAGATAGGTAAGAGATTCTATTCATTGTCTGTCTCCGCATCTCAAAAACTACCAATCCGAGGTATGGAACTTAATGAATAAATTTTCTGCTTTCAATATAAATTCCATTCCTAGATTAAATAATGTTGAAGCAGATTTATTAGCTAATGTAGCTTCTAAACTTCTTCCTGCAGAAGGCTTGTCCCCAGATGCATTCTCCGTCGAGTTGTTGTTTCGACCATCCATTCCTGACAACATCACAAACTGGAGAGTCTTTGACGATGATCAGCAGATCATCAACTTTCTGCACATGGAAGAAACCTTTCAAGGCGCAATGATAGATGAACGCACACGCGACGACAATTTGCACGATTTCACGGTAATACCTGATCCGAAAAATCCTGAAGCTCTATCGGACATGGTAAATTCCATACCCAAATCTATAGTTAGATTAGAGAATTTCTACGATTTTGAAGATAAATTTAAAAAGACGGCAACTGTAAAACCAATAGTTCCTCATTGTCTTATGAAAGAGTAAACCTAGGAATTAATGAAAATCCTCAGTGCATTAATCTAGGCTTGGGGTGTTCTCAACAAGAAAAAGCTGCATTTGTTAAATTATTTAAATAATTTAAAGATGTTTTTGCATGGACGTATGATGACCTTAAAACTTTCGATCCTAATATCATACAACATGTTATTCCCATGAAACCCCAAACCTTTCCCTTTCAACAGAAACTGAGGAAAATGCACCCTAAACTAGAACTGACCGTTCAAAAAGAATTGACTAAGCTCCTAAACGCTAAAATAATTTTTCCTGTTAGGCACACTCAATGGGTTTCTAACTTTGTCCCGGTGCAGAAGAAAAGCGGGGAAATCCAACTCTATGTCGATTTCCGAAACCTTAATAGAGAGTCTGATAAAGACAACTATCCTGTCCCACCCATGGAACAGATCCTTCAACAGGTATCTGGTTCTGAGAGGCTATCCTTACTGGATGGTTTCTCGGGGTACAACCAAGTCCTGATGTCTCCACCAGACCAACTCAAAACTACCTTCCCTACCCCGTGGGGCACTTATGCTTATCGTAAAATGCCCTTTGGATTGATTAATGTTGGTGCCACTTTTCAGAGAGCAATGGACATTGCTTTCCGAGGCTTAATCAATCAGTCTATTGTAGTTTACTTGGATGATGTGACTATATATTCCAAAAAAAAATATGACCATCTAGCTCACTTACAATTCGTTCTACTATGATGTCGTAAATACGGCATCTCCCTGAATCCTAAAAAGTCTATCTTTGCAGTAGAATAGGGTAAACTATTAGGATTCATTGTGTCTAGTGAAGGGATGATTATTGACCCCGATAGGACTCAAGTCATCGTGAAACTTCCCCCTCCTACATCCAAAAAATCCATGCAGTCTTTCTTAGGCCAGATCAACTTCGTGAGGAGATTCGTCCCCAGTTTCTCCGAAATGGTCAGGCCTTTACAGAATTTGATCAAGAAAGACACCCAATATCACTGGGGACCCATAGAAAATCAGGCTTTTAATGAAATAAAGAAGGCCATAATAGACACTCCATCTCTCATGAGCCCTGACTTCTCTCAAGATTTTACACTCTATACTTTTGCCTCTGACCGTTCCTATGCCACCGTCCTAACTTAGAAGAACGCCGAGAACAATGAAGTACCCATCGCCTTTATGAGCTCTTCTTTCAAAGACACTAAAATTAAATATCCAGCAGTTGATCGACAAGCCTACGCTGTTTTCAAAGCAGTCAAGCACTTCTGGTCCTATCTTTTGAAGTCAAGGATGAAAGTCATTGTCCCCTACCCAGTCACGAGGAACTTGTTAGTGCAGAAGGAACTAGGAGAGAAGAGAGCCAACTGGGTCACCTCCTTGCAGGAGTATGACTTAGAAATCACCCCAGCTCAGATAGTGAGAGGCCAAGGGTTATGCAAGTTAGTTGCTGATTCAGCAGCAGGACAACAAGAAGAAAGCGATATGTCAGACCTAGGACAACATGATCAAAGTTTAATCTGTTGCACACAAAACCCTGTCAGTCCTTGGTATGACGATATCAGATTCTGTCTTGAATATGGGTCAGCACCTCGTCACCTAGATCTCGCTAAGAGAAGAGTGTTGAGATTAAAATCTGCCTCCTTTCATCTGGTTAATGGTATACTGTTTCGTCAGAGTTTTGACGGCGTACTGATGTGCTGTCTTGAAAAAGATGAAGCAGAAAAAGTCTTGCTCGAGTTGCATGCAGGATAAGCTGGTGGTCACTTTGGTGGTGATACCACTGCCCATAAGGTTTTAAGAGCCAGTTATTACTGGCCCACGCTTTTTAGAGATGCCCATGCCTTGTGTCGTAAATGTATCATCTTTCAGAAATCATCAGGGCGGTTACAAAAGCCAGCCTTTCCTTTGCAACCTGTTTCGGTAGATTCTCCTTTTCAACAATGGGGCCATGATATCATAGGTCCAATCAATCCCCCGTCCTCTCAACAACACAATTTTATTGTGACATCCATGGATTACTTTATACGATGGTCTGAAGCTACTGCATTAAGAACTGTCAACACTAGTCAGGTAATTGCCTTTCTAAATTCAAATATTATCACTCGTTTCAGTATCCCTGACTGTTTAGTCTTTGTCAACGCTTCTTACTTTTCTTCTCTTGAGATGAGCGAGTTCTCTTTGTAAAAAGGAATTAAACTGAAGTATTCTACTAGTTACTACCCTGAGGGCAACAGATTGGAAGAATCGACAAACAAGAACTTGATTAAAATTATCAAGAGAACGGTGGTTAAAAACCACAAAAATTGGCACAATGCACTGCTGAACACGCTGTGGGCTGATAGGGTAATGCCAAAAGATGTTGTAGGTAACTCCTCCTTTTTTCTCGTTTATGGCAAAGAAGTAATTCTGCCACCTCACATTCTTCTTCCTTCGCTACAGTTGTCACATAAAGTTCAAGAAGCAGATTGTCCCCCTCTAGAAAACCGAATTAACGCTTTGATGAAGCTAGAAGAGGTAAGAGCCCAAGCTAAACGTAAGTTAGATCAACATCAACAATTGGTTAAAAGATGGTTCGATGCTAGCTCTGCTTCTGATAGGAATTTTGAAGTAGGTGATCTCGTCCTGAAATGGGACAAACCGCATGAGGGAAAGGGAGAGCACACGAAATTTCAAAACTTGTGGCTTGGACCATTTTTAATTGCTGAAAAGTTGGGTCCTAGTTCTTTTCAATTGTAGAATATTGAAGGGCAGCTTGACACCTACTCGGTGAATGGCCAAGCCTTGAAAAGATACTTTGCTTGATAACTACCCTTGGATATTATGTACATATTTAGCTTTTGTTTGCTTTTTGTTTTCCTTTTGCTTTCGATTTTTCCTTTGAATTTGTCAACTTGTGGTTTTTGGAAAATACACATACCTATACACTGAGCTATGCATACCAAAGAAAATTCCTTCGCTGAAATAACTTCTGAGAAATTTGTACAAACATCTATGGTATATTTCTGAAATTTATATATGTGTTGGAAAAGTCTGTTGTTTGAAAGAAGTTGATTGATTTCAATCTCTGAGTAAAGCTTGTCATGATCATCTATTATGTTTTTACGTTGTCCCTATTTCTTAAGGGAATGACTCAAAAGATGTATCCCTGCCTTAGGAATTTTTTTTTGTAAATGAAACATCTCTGGATCTTGATAAAGGATAGTTTTAAAAAATTATGATGAGGTCTGAAAAAAATACGTTAAAAAAATCATGATTTTCAGCGTCACCCCACTCAGCTATATATCTATGAAAAAATAAAACAAAATAAATTATAAATAAGAGCTGTAGGAAGTGCTTGTAAACCCACCGGAATGCTGAACAGATCCGCTGGCAGCGGATAAATGCATGCATGATGCCAAGATAACTTCGCCAGGGTACTGAACAGGCCCACTGGCAGCGAAGCAATGTCTGGTATATGAAAATTTGCAAATAAGAAACCTCTTTAATGTCCTTTATTCTGATCTAGAACTTCTTGGCAGGATACAGATGTCAGAGTGGGTTAAATGGAAACCCTGTCGAGGCTATGGACGCCTGCTGGCAGCAGTGGCTCTGTCAACAGTATTGGGGATTTTATCTTAAATATCATGACTCGTTGATCTTTAGACTGTTATCTATTTTCATCTTTTAAAACACTATTGGAATAGTCGGTTTAATAATGATGTTTATACAATTTTCTGGTTGTTATTTTTGAGTTGGAATTATCTTTGTTGTCCTAAGCTGAATTTGTTCCTTTTGCCAGAGATAACTGCTTCTACCAGTGTGTCACCATTGTTGGCAGCCAAATCACATTTTTCCATTGTCTTATAAGATGCCTACACCAATGTTTTGCAAACATCAATTTTTCGTCGCAATTTTCAAATAAACGACACTTTTATTTTTGCGATATTTGCACATTTACCTTTTGTTTTGTTTTCACGACTATAAGCGTGAAAAATTGGTCTTTCGTTGTCGCATTTAAATCATTATTTGAACTGTCATTATCCTTCCTGTTGGTATGCTCATTGCGCTTACATTTCACTTATTATTTAGCAAAACCTTGTCGATTTGTACTCATTGGACATTCTTAGATTGATTGTGTGACTTTATCTCATTAAGTTTGTGATGCATTGGCATTTGGATTTATGTGTTTTGATCTACTTGACCATTGGTTTCATGAAGATATATAGGTATTATGGTTTAAACCTTGATATATTTCGTTTGACATGATACCTAGTTTCAAAACGCATTGGTACCTCGCCTAAACTCTTTATATGAATTGATACATCGTATGTCACATAGTCAAAACACTTGGTATGGATTTCAATGTGTATGATTGGTTTTAAAACTATGGAATAACGTTAATTGTGTGCATTGGTTTATACACTTATCATTGGATTCATTGGTCGACCAAGTGACGTGATTGATGAACTATACTATAATGGGTAGAACAACTATAAGTCGACGGTTGTACCTTGGCAATAACTATTATGCATGGCAGAGATAAGCTCCACCACTTTCGCACGATTACATTAATGTCTATCCCTTATCCCTGTTTTACCTCTGTTAGCTCGGGTAACCCTTCGTGCACTCTGCTCCTGTGTGTGCTATGATCCAAACCCTGGCTCATTCACCGTGTGCTCGGCTCCATGGCACCGGTGGTGTGAATCGAGCCGAATGATAACCAAGCCTTGCTATTATTTGACAATGCCCGGAAAGACTTAGAGGATAACGATTGGATCACCTTCGTGCAGAGGTTTGAGGGTTTTAACTTATTTGTTGCACAACAGTTCGTCCTGACTTTTGATGGCTGTAGAGCCAAGGTGGGGGACATCCAGTTGGAAATCAATGAGGAGTTTATTAGTTCTGCTACAGGGTTACCATCCTCGGGCCAGCGCTGGTTCAAAAATTCCAAAGTGGAAGACGTGTCGTGGCCACTACTGTTCGTTTCTCGAAAAGTCACATCCTGTGACAGAGGTATGCCCATATCTGCGCTTAAACCACGCTGGCATGATATTTTGATGGTGGTCAAACAATTCGTGACCTGTGAAGGTCGATATGGATTCATTTTTCTCTACCACCTGCGCTTGTTAATGAATTTTATTGGGTACCCGTTGAATATGCCCTTTTATTTCCAATGTAGCCTATACAAAATGTCAAAAAGGTTTAAAAGGGAAAAGGCCGACAGTAGCCTGTCCCACCATGGACTTATTAAACTTATCATTGTTTATCACTTAAGTCTCCACGGTGATAGCTGGCGAGATTTTATCGCTCAAAATGGTTTTGATGATACAAACCCTGTCCAGATTGACAAGACCGTGGTTAATGAAACCAAGGTCAAGCCACCCGTGCCCTTCCATGTCCTACTTCCTCCTCCTAAACCCTCGGTCAACCCAGATATTTACCTACCCGACGTTATAGCAGAGAAGGTTGAGGTTATAAAAAAGCCTGCAAACAAAAAGGCCAAGGCAAACCCTACTGTTGATGCCAAGGGTAAAAAGAATGCTCGGCTTATTTTGAGAATGGCTAGGAATAAACCTAAACCCACTACTGAGAAAAATCCCATAGTCCTTAGTGAGGATTCGGACTCTAACGTAGAACATTTCCTAGCCAGTGAGTACCCTTACTCACAGGGTTTGTGTCCCGAGCCACCTTATGATTTCATTTCTAATCTTCCCCCTTGCCTAAAGAATAATCCTAGCTACCCTAGGATCAAATTACCTAACGAAACCCTAGGCAATGTAACCAAACCCTCACCTACTCTTTCGAAACCTGAACAATCGTCCTGTGACCAATGTGATTTGTGGTTGGAACGATACTACATCGACTTTTCCCTACTCCAATCGAAAATCCAATCAATGGAAAATCGAGTTGTAGTATTGACCAGCCAAAGAGACAAACTTCAAGCAATTGATAGGAAGCAGAGAACCACTGGTTCCATCATTTTCAAGAATGTTGAATCGGCCACAGCCGTGGTCAACTCCTGATTAAGCTGTCTACTCACCATACAGGTATGGATTTTGATATCATTTTAGTTTTGTGAATGGCCAGGATTAATATAATGATTTGAATTTGGCTTTCAAATAGTTTTGTCTGTCATTCAAATTGGCTCTGTCATAATGTTGTTCATCCTGTACATTATTTTCGCTTTGCTAAAAATGAATGAAGTTTCGATTTGGTTGAATGATTCGGTCATATCCAGTTTATCCTTTGATAGATTTTCATAGGATTTGATTCGTTTGTCTGTCAAGTTAACGAAATTGATGGATTCCTTTCAATTCAATTCATTTTGTATCTAATCTGAACAAGAGTTTTTCATGCTAGATTTAGAATACGATCATGTTTTGATTTGATTTCGCTATGGTTAGTTTGTATGATGAGATTGTCGAACGATTTCATGAATTTGGTTGTTACGATCTTTTGATATGCTGTGTCATATAATTTTCTAAATCGAGAATAAAACTCTGATCGTTTCTGAGTTGGGAAGAATGACTCTGTTTTTATGGAAACAATACTCTCATTTAAGTCTGTGCAAACGATATTCACGCACAAATCATGGAACGATTTCGATCCATGACAAATATGGTAAACCCCAGCTGTTCGATTTTCTTGATTGGATTGTTGTATATCTTCAGTTAGCATGATCGATTTTATGAGTTGTATTCGTATCAAAAATAAACTTAAGTGCAACTCTGTTGATTTTAATTTTCAAACGAGTTTGTTAACTCAGATCGACTCATGTTATTTTTGTCAAATTCGTATGATAGTCGTTTCAAAATGAATTCAAGAAATTATTTCATGAATGATTTTGTCTGCCCCAATTTGCAATCATAAATGATCAGATAATTCCTACGAACTCTGTTACCAACTGATTGATCCTGTTAAGATTTCATTTGAGTTGATTCACGCACCAGTTTTGAGTTAATCCGCTCGTGGCATGGATCATTTGTTATGGTAATACAGCTATGTTGATTGGAAAATGAGCTTGTTTGGATTCGATCGTGTTTCTTGTCTATGAAGCAACATAACAATTGCCTGCGATTTGTTTTAATTATATCGATTTCAAATTGATATGAAACGATTTCATAACTGTTTGATTATGATTCTGTTCACCCGACTTTGTGGTAACAAACGAAACAGAGTAGACGTATCTCTGTAGTCATTTGATTGATCTTGATCCTGTTTGATTTCGAATGGTATAACAATTTCAAATTGAATGATTCATTTTCAAATAGCTATTGGATGTTAGTTAAAATATTTGAATTGATTTTTATGTTGATTCTGTGTCTTATTTAGACCAACTACAGAATCGCAAGATTCTGTAGCTAGTCTATAGAATTAGATTTTTATTATTTTATTTAATAAAATATCCTTCTAACTTGTCCATTTTTAACCCTTTTCAGGTACATCTGAATTGCAATTGGGCATGCTAGACAGTCCAAGAGATATTTGTGTGTTTTAGTTTTTAGGTTCCTAGTTTAGTCAGACTTGGGAGATCTTCCCAGATTTTATGTAAACAGTTTGATAACTTCCACAGGGATGTTTTACCCTGTGGAAGGCCTTTAAATACTTATTATTTTGTGTAATAAGGATTATCCTCACTTGTGGGAGAACCAGGTTATGGATTTCTAATACAAACTGAGACATGAGTTGATGTTCTGCTACATCTTTCGCTTTCATAATATCAATATTTTGTTTCAAGTCTATGCTTATCAATTTGCAGTTGATTATAGACTACTTTAGCTATCATAGTCTATTGCAGAATGGTATGATTTAATTAACATGTTATCCATAATCTGATCTCTTTCATCATTTAAAAAGTACAACAATTAGTTGTTTCAGTTAATGAATCACATATTTCTCTTCTTCATTAATTGAATTATTTCGTATAGATCTTTGCATACAAGTTTATCTAACTATGGAGATTTATAAATTATATGATTGCTATAATTTTTATGTCTTGTTTGTCCTGTAATTATACTTAAAGAGCACTGCAGCTTATCGTTTATGACAGGCTCCTAGATAATTCAGTGCAAGTTTCCTCCCTCCGATCAGCTAAGACAATCATCATACAGGACAAACCTGGAGCACTTCTCCAGGTCAGTTTGTGATTTATTTGTTAGTATAATATTAGTAGTTTAGTTAGATATATGTTTAGTTAGATTTGTAGTTAGAATTAGTATATTAGTTGTTTAGTTTAGTTAGTTTTTGTTTCATTTCTTGTTCATAAAATTATAAAATCAACAAAAAAATATCTCTCTCTGTCTTAGGGCAGAATACAAACGAGTTTTTCAGGTTTTATTCAAATCTGTAAATTGTAGATATTGCACTTTTTGTGATTAAGTTATATTTCAGTTAGTAGTTAGATAGTTAAGTAGTTAGAGTTAGTATAGTATTAGATAGTAGATTATATATATATATATATATATATAGTATTAGTTAGTTTGTTTTAATAGTTAGTTTTAGTTAAATTAGTTTAGTTTGTTTTAATAGTTAGTTTTAGTTAGATTAGTTAGTTTAGAGTAGTTTTCTTTTTGTTTTCTTAGGACCTTTAGATCGGATAATGGATCCGCTAAACCCATCAGGGTGGTTCATCCCAAACGGCTTGGGTTATTAGACAACCCTAGACCGGTTCCACTCTTCCAGTTGACGGATGGTCGATTTCGCCCATCAACACCCCCCAAAGTAACAATGACACTATGGGGTCGAGACTCATAAATAGCATGGAGTCTCCACATATATGGTTGGCCCAAGAGAACATCACAGACATCCAGTGGGGCAACATTACATAATACCTCATCCTTGAAGGGTTGGATGCCGTATGAAAATCGGCACTATATGTTGACCCGGAGATCTCATCCTTGCCGAAGCCACCCGATGTTGTATAGTTGCGGGTGTGGTGTTGTTGACAATCCCAACTGTTTGATGACCTCTGTTGAGATGAGTTTCTTCTGGATTCCACTATCAACAATAAAATGCACCGGGGTCCCCTTCACTCACATCTGTGAATGAAAAAGGTGCTCCCCCTCTTTAGGATCTGTTGGTTCTTCTGGTTGAATTGTTGCAGTCGTGACAATAGCAGTGGGGTCTGCGTCAATGATCTGTCCTTTACCATTCTTTTCAGAATCATATTCTGAATCAGGGTTCGGCTCTTTATCTTTGATCTCAACCACCAATGACTATTTTGAGCGACATTCATGGGTGTTGTGCCAGCGGCTTTTTTGGAACTCGCACCATTTTTCGGTGTCCTTCTTTGTCTTCCCATGACCCTTCTTTTCTTGTGTCTTGGACTGGTTTTCGGGAGACTACTTGTTAGGGAAGTCTTTGTCATACTTTGGTTGTTGTGGATTTGGAGACCCGAATTCCCATTTGTTCTGGTGCTTAAATTTCTGCTCAATTTTAACAGCATATCGATAAGCAATACCGAGTGATGAGATGTCCAAAAAATCCATTTCAGTTTGGATGTATCTGTGTAGAGCCCCACAATATTTCAGAACCAAATGTCGCTCGGAGTCTTTGATACCCATCTTGGTGCGCAAGGTGGAAGGTATTGGTGAACTCCATAACTACTTGGCCCTTCTCTTGCCACAGTGTGGTCCATCTCATGTACCGGTCCTCATAGTTGCCAATAGGGTAATACTATTCTTTTACCGCATCCACAAAAAAATACCAAGTGGGATCGACCCCATATATTCCAGACTCCTCTATGGAACTTTGCTCCCAGTAAGTTTCCCACCAATGTTTGACATGAGGGAGAGCTTTAAGGAGTGCAAAGGTTATCTTTTCTTTGTTAGAAAAATTGTGAACAGAGAAATAACCTTCCACCAGAGTTAACCATTTTTCTAGGGATTCTACATCTATTTGTCCTTCAAATACAGGAATATCAAAATTAAATTGTACCTTGAAAGGCGAGGTGCCTCCAAAGTGGTCGCTTGATGAAGATGCCCCTGATTCTATCGACAGACGTTGAAGGATGTGGGAAAAATTCTCCATCATTTCGTCCCTCTATCGCGTGAGAGCTTGCTCAAGCAATAGATTGATAGGATCGTCTGCTCTATCATTTTTCTTTTCTTCCACCATTGAGGGTTTCTTGGGTGTGCGAGAGTGATTGTCTTCAAGAGAGACAAGTTTGAGACCCAACTTGCTATACTTGGACCTCGCCGGGGACATGCACTGAAAAAAACAATCAAGAGCAACCTGCTTTGATAAAACTGATCTAGATTATTTTCGGCACGAAATGAGATCGGAGATATAATAAATAAATGCACAAAGATAACACAGATATATAGTAATACACGATTTCAATTAATGAAAGAAATGTACAGAGACTGTAAAAATACAAAGTGGAAGACTCACTAGAATGGAGGCAGCTTATCTCTGAGAAGAGATGTGATGGCTACTCGCATTTGCAAGAAGATGATTACAATGAGGCTCTGAAGGTATTTTTACAATAAGCAGGAATTCCAAAAACCCTAGACATCCAAAAACCTAACCCTCGGAGATGAAGCGCCAAAAGTCATGTGGGCCCTATTTGGGTAAGTGAGTACATCAACTTCCCGGGATCGTAACGTTTGCATACGATATTTGTTTTAGGCGTGTGATAGCTCGTTGGAAAGGTATCGTCGAGTAGATTCATTTTGGGGGCCTAATAATGACTTTAGAGATCATTGAGAACCTTGATATCGAAAAAACTTCATTTGGGCCCTCAAAATGGCCCCCGAAGTTAAAACTTGCTAAAAATAGTAAATTGCCAAAATTGCCAGAAAGTTGTTTTGAGCCATTTGGAAAAGGTGGGTGGCCACTGATATCCACCTGGAACATTACTGTGGGTGGTCATAACATAGGCCTGTGTAGATGAAGGGAACACTCTGGGATAAACTATTGTTTCCTTAATCACAGGTTTGTCAACCTCCACAACATTGGGGTTAGCGAAACCATTTCAGGTTAAAAATGAATCCCAGTCATCGTTTTGCAACTTCAATTGATGTGAAAGAATAATTTTTATCAAACCATGGTGGAAAAGGATTGAATCCAAATGTTTCTTCTTATACCTCTTAGCCATTTTATACAGGCTTCTCCATAGGTAATAAGGCATGTTTAAAGGAAACCCTATGAAATTCATGAGCAAACATGGGTGATATAGAAAGACAAAACCAAAATGGCCTTCACACATCACGAATTGTTTCAACACTGCAAGAAAACCATGCCATCGGGTTTTCAGTAGGGACACTAGCATAACTTTGTCACAACTATTGATCTTTCAAGATGTAAAGAAAAGACTCCATGGAACCTCTTTGACCTTGGAATTCTTGAACCACTTCTGTCCACTCACAGAGAGACCTATTGCTTGGCTTAAAAATTCCTCTGTGACTTCGAGTTGAATCTCCCACACCTTGGCTCGACATCCATCAAATGAGAGGGTGAATTCCTGAGCGGTCTAAAGGTTAAAGCCCTAGAATTTCTCAAGGAAAACAAGCCAGCTATGACCCTCAAGATCCTCCCTTGCATCATCACATAGGAGCAAGGTCTGAGTGCCATTGGGTTCAATCCTAATAACCGGGGCCATGGGAAATCAATAGGAAATCACCCAAACACATTGCATATGGAGGGTTTGTAAGAGGAGACCAGAGCTATACTCCAGGCCCAAAACTCATCAACAAACTATGGTGTATGAGCAAAAAATCCTCAACAAAAAGATAGGCATTATTTGAAATGAATGCGACGGGTGTTGCAAAACCCAAGACCAAGCTTTGAAATGATGGAATCACTATGATCAGACTACCACTTCCCGCATAGTACAGGCCACAACTAGGTGCATTAAAATAAAAATGATAGCACAACAAAGTGGGTTAGGTCTTAAAGTTTGGGAAAGGGAAACTTATAAACCAAATTCTAGTGACAAGGGAACGCATGACCAAGAACCACACAAAAATATATTAATGCTTAAATTAAATAGTCCTATGTTGATCCAAATAACAATCCATAAGCATGCTTGACATTCGAGGAGTCAAAACAAAGAGAATAAACTTCATAACAAGGAACAAGACTTTATTAATAAAAACTGTGGAGCCATTTTGCCTTTCATAAACTTTTCAAATAGAGTGCTAATATGAAGCATGAAAACAAAAAACACTAGGAAAAACCAAAAACTTACAATTGTTGTTTCAAAAATCGCTTATGAAGAACAAAAAAATGTATGACCCCAATTAGGCAACTACATAGATTATTATTTGATATAAAAAGTTAAAAATATGTTGGGTTGCAAACAATGGCGACTTGCTGGGAGAATCAATTATCTCTGTATTACTGACGAGTTCAGGTTAGAAAAATTTGAATGATTTCAAATCAAAGAACAACTGAAAGGTTATTTGAGCATCTTTGATAATCATGACGTGGTCCAACTTAAGATATATTTTGTTAAAAAGAATGAAATCTGGTAACAAACTTCACAAATGGAAGCCTCGATGTTTAAGTTAATGGATCCAATACTGTTGATAGGGCCACTATTGCTAGTAGGCGTCCATAGCCTCGACAGGGATGTCAATTAACCCACTCTGGCATCTATATCCTGTCCAATAAATTTCAAATTAGAATGAAGGATGCTTATGAACAAAATCAAGATTTATACTTGAAAATTTTCTTTAACTTGACATCACTTCGCTGCTAGTGGGCCTATTCAGTACCGCAACGAAGTTGTATTGGCATCATGCATGCATTTACCCACTGCCAACAGACTTTTTCAGTGTCCCAAGGGGTTTACAAACACTTTCCACAACTCTTTTAGAAATTATTCACAATCTGACATAGTTTTAAAGACATTCAACAAAGTGGGGTGACGCTGAAAATTCTAGTTTTTACACAACTTAATATTTTCCAGGCCTTTATTTTTTTTCTTGCTAACCTTCATCAAGATTTGAAAATAGTTTATTAATAAAACTAATTTTCGAGGACAGGGAGTCATCATTGAGTTTCTTTTCTTAAGAGCAGGGACAATGTAAAGAGCTTTTTAAAGATAGTCGTGATTGCTCTCAAATGCAAATTGAAACCGAAAAATCGACTCTCAAACAAAATACCATCTTTAACTAGCCTACATTTTTAGAAAAAACATAGTAATTGATGCTCTGACAGCCCTTGATAGTTATTTTGAGATGAAGCATTCTATTATCTTCTTCTAAAATAGACTATAATACATGCATGTTTGACTCAAAAAGGCTAATAAACAAAAACAAAACATAAAAAAAAAAAAAAAAAACCAGAAAAGAAAATGGAAAGAAAAAGAAACCAAAACAGAAAAATATGTACAAAAGGTGTATTGGAGAGTTGTCAGGTGAAATACCTTTTGAGAGCTTGACCATTCATTGAGAAGGTGTCTGGCTGTCCCTCTAAATTCTGCAGGCGGAAAGAACTGGGACCTAGTTTTTCAGCAATTAAGAACGGTCCCAACCACAAGTTTTGGAACTTAGTATGCTCACCTTTCCCCTCATGAGGTTTGTCCCATTTGAGTACAAGATCACCTACCTCAAAATTCTTGTCTGAGGCAGAATTCGAATCGAACCATCTTTTGAAAATAAGTTGATGTTGATCCAATTTTTGTTTTGCTTGAGCCCTTACCTCTTCTAACTTCAGCAAAGCATTAATCTGACTTTCCAGAGAAGGATAGTCTTCTTCCTGAACCTTCTGTGATAACTGCAAAGATGGAAGGAGAACGTGTGGCAGAAGAATTGCTTCCCTACCGTAAAAGAGGAAAAATGGGGAATTACCAACAACAATTTTTGGAGTTACCCTATCAGCCCAGATTGCATTGAATAGTGAATTATGCCGGTTTTTGTGGTTTTCGGAGACCGTCCTCTTGATGATATTGATCATGTTTTTATTTTTCGATTCTGCCAAACCATTTCCTTGGGGGTAATAGCTGGCAGAATACTTTAGTTTTATCCCTTTTTCTAAAGCAAAAACACTCATGTCGAGAGACGAAAAATAGGAAGCATTATCGAACACTAGACATTCAGGAATACTGAAATGAGTGATAATGTTTGAATTAAGGAAGGATATTACCTGACTAGTGTTTACCACTTTTAATGGTGTAGCCTCGAACCATCTGGTGAAATATTTTGTCACTGTAATGATGTATTTATGCTAATACAAGGAAGTGGGGTTAATTGGGCCAATAATGTCAAGACCCCATTGCTGAAAAGGGAAATCCATGGAGACAGGTTGCAGTGGGAATGCTGCCTTCTGTACTCGTCCATAAGCCTTTTGACAGATTACGCATCTACGGAATAACACATGGGCATCTTTGAAAAGAGTGGGCTAGTAATACCCTGCCCTTAATACTTTGTGGGCAGTAGTGTCTCCACCAAAATGCCCACCAACTTCCCCTGCATGTAATTATGATAAGACATTATTGTTGGCATGTTTTCAGGTAGATGTTATTGTCATTAATGGAAAGATCAGAGTATGCAATGATGGAAAAAAAGGGACAACATAAGCTCAGAAGAGATAGTGCAGAGGTGCATGAAGAGTGCAAGAGTGTGCCTGTTTATTTGATGGAAAACAGGTAGGCAAGAAAGATCAGCAGCGCAGGGATAATTGCATGGAAAGATCAAAAGCATAAACTCCATTTCGGAGTTTCAGATCCCTGGAATTGGAGGATTCAAGGAAGCAAATCATGACAAGAATGCCAAAATGGTGAAATAAAAAATGTCGGAATACATTGATCCGACTCCATTTCAGAGTTTTGGATACCAGGAAATTGAGAAGTCAAGAGTTGAGACTCTTCAACATAGGAGTCCCGGAGTTGCAAAATGCAAAACACCGAAAACCCGAAAGAAGGAGACAGTTCCAGATACCGGGAGTTGAAGTGTCAAAACACTTCACCACAGGAGTCCCGGTATCGCGAAATGTGAAATGCTGAAATCCCAAAAGTAGGAGACAGTTCCAGATACCAGGAGTTGAAGTGTCAAAACACTTCACCACAGGAGTCCTAGAATCACGAAATGAGAAACGCCAAAATCCTGAAAGTAGGAGATAGTTTTGGATAACGGGAGATGGAGGAGTCAAGTGTCGAGACTCCTTATCACAGGAGTTCCAAAGTTGCGAAGTGCGAAAAGCCGAAAAGATGATCTGACTTCATTTCAAAGTTTTGCAGACTGGGACTTGGAATTGTCGAGAACATTCACATCAAGAATGTCAAAATCGCGATATGTGAAATCGCGAAGTGATATGGGCTGATAGATCCAGGAGGAGAATATGGTAGAACACGTCAGAAAGGATAGGTGGAAGACTATGACACATGGCATGATCAGACAATGACAAGTGTCAAGTTGATTAGGCATTTCAAGCCACTGGAAATCACAGTTCTGAGTGACACGTGATAGCCACTCTGGTCACGACACGTCATCGAGTGACAGAAGACTGACCTCACTCCGGGAGTTTTTGCTTCAGGAGTTTTAACTCCATCACTCCCCCAAAGTGCTGAAGGTTGAAGTCCCAGGGCAGAGGATAACAGTCCAACCACCACGGATCGAGGACCATTGATTTGGAGATCGAAGCACTTGTGTGATTGGAGAGGGGTCATATTCCAGTGATCACATCATTGAAGAACTGTAGAAGAGAAATCGAAGTGGCAAGATCCATTTTGGATTTTCGGGGATCGAGACATGGAGAGTAACAAAATATTCACCACGGGGATCCCAAAATGTCGAAGTGAGAAACGGTGAAATGAACACAAGATTCAATGAAGTCAATTCAATGGTGCAGATGAATTTGAAAAAGATCGGAGGGCTACTGTTGCACTTCACAGTGTAACTGCTAGAAACAAATGATGGTTTATGCCAGAGGATGAGCTCGTCTATGACAGAGAAGATGAAGAGTCTCAACTGCCAGAGAAGCTGAGGAATATCGAGATAAAACCCAGTGATGATGGATGCGTGGGGAAACTGACAGAGAAGTTGAAGAGTTACCATGATGATTAGGCATAACACTCAGAATGAGCAGGAGATGCAGAACAGAGAGAGACAATGTGGCACACAGGAGATGGTATAGCTTTGGAAGAGTGAAGTGGAGAAAAAACCCCGATGTGGAGTAGATTGGGGCGATAGAGGATACAATAGCAAGACACAGGTTGCATGTAGAAGGTGCACAGAGAGTGTAAGAATGCTGAACAAAGAAGAAATGGGGTGGCTGTTGAGTGTGATTGAGGTGTGAAGAAGGAGGCAGAGCGAAGCAGCAAAAATGCATAGAAGGGAAATGGTGCATTGAAGGGACATGGAGCAGAGAGCATAAAAGGCAAAAGAACATAAAGTGCAAGGAGTGTGCAGAAGACACTGGTGTAGACAGAGCAATGAAGTGTAGCAGAACACTGATGAGATCGGTAAGCCACTGAAGAAATTTATATCACTGTAATAAGTATTAATAGCAAAGATTTATATTTCAGGGTGGTAGGGAGGTGCTAGGGAGGACTGTTGTCCTCAGAGGTTCAAGTGGGTGCTTGAACAAAGGGAGTTGTAGCTTCCATCTGGTTGCAGCTAGAGAAACCGGGGTGGCAGGGTGGTGCAAGGGAGAACTGTTGTTCTCTATTATACAGGTTGGTGCTTGTGTGACTGGAAGTTGGTGCTTCCATCCAGTTGGTGTTGGAACACTTAGTGAGTTTGTGCTTCCTTCTAGTGGGTGCTAGAGAAACCAGGGAGTTGGTGCTTCCATCTAGTTGGTGCTAGAGAATCCAGAGAGTTGGTTCTCTTCGCAAGTAGCGACTTGCAAAAAAGAGGTTGTAGCCTCATTATGAGTCGGTGCTCATATGTATGATAATGTAAAGAATGTACATATTAATTATCATATAAAGAAGAAGAGGTTTTTACCCTTTATGGGTTTCCTCATGAAATATCTGTCTCTATGTATATCATATGTGTGAATGATGCTGAATGGTCTATTACTTACTTCCCTGCATTATTGTGATTATCATTGAGTGATCTGGAAATAGTTTAAAATAACTATAATTGTTTAAGCAAGGTTACAACTAATTCACCCCCCCCTCTCAGTTTTCCAACAATTGGTATCAGATCCAGCCCCTTTTATCTAAGGGTAGATCCTAGAGCTTAAACATGTCAAACCATGAAGGAAATTCAACCAACAAGGCCCCTTTGTTCAATGGAACAAACTTTTCCTTTTGGAAAGTTAGAATGAGAACCTACATGATGGATTTAGGTGTAGATGTTTGGGATGTGATAGATACTGGTTATGTAAATCCATTTGTACTAGCTAATAAGGATGACAAGCTAGAATTTAGCTTCAATGCTAAGGCTATGAATACTATCTTGAGTGGGTTTGCAGAAGAAAAATTCATAAAAGTTATTCACCTAGGAACTGCCAAAGAAATGTGAGACAAACTCATTATTAGTTATGAAGGTGTAACACACCCACTGCCATCAATCAAAATTTTTGGTTGAATTCTCAATAATGAGACTCCCTGGAGCTTGTAGCAGCAAAATGCCAATCCCCGAATCGCAGGTCTTCTATTTACCTACCCGATTCTACGTACATAACCATGGTCTTACGTCCCACCTGACACAGGCGCGCCAACCACGGGTACGTCCGCTCACAGGGTCTTCTTCTTCTCGCTCGAAGAACTCTGAGGTTCTTCTATTTCCCTATCGGGACATCTGCTCCCACAGTTCTCTTCGTGCGATCCCCTTTCCTTGATTTATCGGGGAATCAGAACTCGTGACTTCGCAAGTTCAAAGGTTGAACACTGGGTTCTCAGATCCCTGAGATCCGATGATCAGTCAACTCGTTGACTCTTCCCTGAGGGATTTCGCTACTCGCAACCTCGGGATTCCCTTGGCCAAATTCTCGGGCCTTTTCTTGCAAGGCTCCGATACACGATCCCACATGCGGATCCAATAGTCTTCCCGTGATCCGGATCCAACGGTTATTACCTTCTCGCTTCTCACGTCCTCGTGACTTTGGATGCCCAATACTTGGGCTCTCACCCTGGGAACTCACGAGTTCGCGAGATCTCCTCGATCTCTACCACCTGTCCTCCCCAGATGAACAACTCGTAGCCTCTCGCCACTTCGCTACTTCGCGACTTAGAACATCCAAACTTTGGGCTCTTACCTTGCGAACCCCAAGCTCACAAGATCACCGGATCTCCACCACCTGTCCTCCTCGGATGGATGGCCCATATCCTCTCGTAGCCTCGCCGCTCGTGACTCAAAGCATCCAACTTTTGGACTTCTACCCTGTGAGCCCCGAGCTCACGAGATCACTGGATCTCCGCCACCTGTCCTCTTTGGATGGACAGCTCAGATCCTCTCATAGCCTCGCCACTCGCGACTTAAAGTGTCCAACATTTGGACTTATATCCAGCAAACCTCCGAGCTCACGAGATCTTCAGATCTTCGCCACCTGTCCTCCTCAGATGGATGGCTATGATCCTGTTGTGGCCTTGCCTCTCACAATTTGAAGCGTCCAACTTTTGGACTTGTTCACGAGGCTTAACCCTCGTCTATCTCCCTATAGATCTAACGACTGTCGAGTTTCCTAGCTAAGATCTGACGGTTCAGATCGGTCCCGATGCGGCGCCCTTTCCTACTACCCTTTGGACATGGAAAAACCAATGGTCTAGATGTTCTCATGGAGTCTGGGGTTCTACGATTTGGATTTCCGCGCTATTCATGAAGATAATGGAAAAAGGGTTAAGGCAATTTACATCCTCATTCATTCCTTCGATTTAACGGTCGTGAAGGACCGCAGATTTCCCGACAAGATCTCATCCATTGATCAATACTTATCCTTACGCAGCTACTTCGGGATTTCAAGAGGGTCATTCCTCTTCACATAGGGTTGCTAAGACTTGCACATTCACGCCCTTTTTCCAGGTTCTTGGTAAACCTTTCTGAGAAGGGAAATCTCCGTGAAGAGGTCTATTTCGGGCCATTCCTGACTACAGATAAGGGAAACAAATTCCCGAGAACATCCTAGGTACCTGACTTAGTTCAACCTGGGCATGATTAGGTTCATTTTTATCGCCGTGAGTCGTGCATGGCCTCCTCTATTACAAGCATAGGTCCATTAGTTATTATCAAAACATTCACAAACATTCTTACACTAAAGTCGTTCACAATCTCACCGTGTTGTGAGTATATATGTATATCAGTATATGAATTTCAAGATGCAATACATAAAAATACTTATCAGAAATAACACCTGAAGTGGGCACAACTACTGAGAGGGGTGCTCATTTCCACCCAACCGTAGGCTCAGCGACTCCCAAAGGATTTACCACTAGCCACCCCCGCGCTGAGATCACGATGCTCTGAGACTGCGTCTCTCTATCTGCCAGTGACCAGGAGAAAAGGTTGCAATCCTTCCTCTCTGCTATCACTCACTCTGCGTAATCATGCCGGAGTTCCCCTCGCGTCTCCCTTTCAATCGTCTCCGCCATATGCCTTATCCTCTTGCGAGGTTGCGTGTGGCACGATTACCCTCGCGCCGATCAGGCCTAACAGCTCTATGGATGGGCGGTTCACCATCCCATCCCTCATCAAGCCACCCACCTACCAGCCTGCGAGGCATTGAATTTCAGGGCCAACGATCCACTTTTGGTTCTCCGGGCCAGTGGAGTCCAAATACGGTATTTTAATTCTCGGTGGAAGTTAACGCCACCTTTTCAGGTGCCTTCCACCGCCATCATGGTCTCTTTTCTGCACATCCCCTCTCAACAGTCTACAGTAAATTCAAAATATTATTCACATTCATTGACCTCTTCCTGCAGGTCCATTTACATCACATATTCATACTTATGATTTTTCCATAGTCCTTGGCCAGTCTAGTTATATTTACAATTTGGGGGAAACAGGGCGTTACAGAAGGTAATGAGAAGGTAAAGGACGCCAAGCTTCAAACCTACAAAATACAGTTTGAACAACTGAAGATGAAAGAAGATGAAACTATTGGAAAATACTTTCTGAGAGTAGAAGAAATGGTAAATGCAATGAAAGCACTTGGTGAAAAAATTGAGGAACCTTCTTTAGTTTAGAAAATCTTGAGATCTCTCCTAGATAGGTTCAATCCGAAGGTCTCTGCTATATAAGAACTTAATGATCTAAAAACCTTGGAGTTTGATCAACTTCTAGTAACATTGACTGCATATGAAATGAGAATAGTTAAAGATAAACCCACCTCCAGAGAAGCATCATTTAAGGAATACAAGAATGAGGATTCTGAGCCCGAT
Organism: Picea glauca; assembly: GCA_000966675.3. Classification (NCBI taxonomy): domain Eukaryota; kingdom Viridiplantae; phylum Streptophyta; class Pinopsida; order Pinales; family Pinaceae; genus Picea; species Picea glauca. The sequence continues at coordinate 426,957 of JZKD02S1704263.1, forward strand.
GAAATTGAAGAAAAATTTGTGAAGAGACTGAAGAAGGGATCAGGCAAATACAAAGGTAAACTTCCTTTCAAATGTTTTGACTGTGGTAGGATAGATCAATTTGCAAATAAATGTCCCCACAAAATAAAGGATCAGACATGTGATGATGAGGAGAAGCACAAACATAGAAATTTATTTAAAGAGAATAACTTTAAGAAGAAAAGTCTTTGCGTAAACAATGATGATGATCCTTCAGATGATGAAGACAATGAATCCTCAATTGAAGATAAACTAAATGACTTTAGACTTATGGCCAAAGAGGATTATGATAATAAAAGCACAGGAAGTGATGCTAATGAAGAAGAAGTCGTGGTTGACATGGAAGGAGAACTGATCAGTGCACTGGAAGATATTGATAGACTAAGAATTAAGAATAGAAAGAAAAGACAATTGCTGATACAGTTTGAGAAAGACAGTAAAGAACCTGATGAAGACCTTGTCCTACTAAAAGTGGAATTAGAAGAGGCAAAGAAAATCGAAGACATTATGAAATGACAATTATCAGAAAAGAAGGCAAGATGTGAAGCCTTAGAACAAGAAGTAGTGAAAACTAGGAAAGAGATGGAGAAGTTGCAAGCCTTGTATAATCAAAATCTGTCAAGTATCAAAGCCTGAGAAGAATTAACCACCATTCTGAATCAGCAAAGGAATCCAAGGCTAAAAACTGGTTTGGGTTATGAAGAGGCATCAAGTAGTGGTAAGCCAAGAAATGAAGAACCCATAAAGTTTGTCAAATCTACAACCAATGACAACAACAAACCTGCAGAAACAAAGGAAGACAACCAGCCGCCCAGGACGAGTAAATAAAAAGGTGCCAGGACTAAATCTGTAGAACAAAGAAATAGTGTGCTCCTTGCTGAAAGACATCATCAGCAGGGAAGAAATCGATTTTCTCAAAGAAGACAACCATTTTCCAGGTACAATTTTTTTTTCTATGGCTACTGTTTCTACTATTCTAACTTTGGTCACAAAGCTGTAAATTGTTCCTTAAGACTTATACATGAGCAATTAAGATTTCAAAGGAATAAATACTTGCCACAAAAAAGAATGATACAGCCAAGTAACAAACCTTCATAGATTGCAAATTGCCAAATCAAGTTTAGAGACATGCAACTAAGGAGGTCAAGAAATAATCAACAGTCAATAAGTAGACAACGCTGCAACAATAATTTTGACGTATTGAACAATGAGATTGAATGCTACATCTGTCATAACTATGGACATAAATTTGTTGATTTTCGATTAAGGAACTATAAACTAGATTTGAATTTCCCTGCTGAAAATGTCAAGGTGTGGAAGAAGAAAGTGACAAGTGTGGATTAGTGTTGTTAGCTTAAAGAAAAATGAACCCTTGGTATATAGACAGTGGATGCTCCAAATATATGATGGGAGACAAAGGTAAGTTTCTATGTCTGATTTTAAGAAAATCAGGAAACGTAACCTTTGGAAATGATGCTCCAGGTAAAATAAAGGGTAAAGGGATGGTGAGTTTAAGTAATGGAAAAGGAAAAGCTCAAGATGTTCTACTTGTAGATGGGCTGAAACATAATCTTCTCATTGTAAGTCAAATGTGTGAAAGAGGATGTGAAGTGGTGTTCACGTCGAAGGACTACAAGATAAAGTCTGTAAATTCAGGACAAGTGGTGGCCAAAGGCATAAGGACAAAAAATAATGTATATGTGCTAAAAGAAAATAGAGAAGTGTGACATATAAGAAAACATGATGAAATCTGGTTATGGCATAGGAGACTTGGACATCTAAACTTTGACCACTTAATCAAAATAAAAAATCTCAAGGTAGTAAAAGATCTTCCAAGAATATCAAATCCCCAAGATTCAATGTGTAAACCCTGCCAAGTAGGAAAGCTAACCAGGACACAGTTTAAGTCCAAGAGATTTACTTCAATAGAGAAACTACTCCAAATAGTTCATATGGATTTATGTGGACCATCAAGATAGGAAGGCATAGGGAAATAAAAATACTTCATGTTGATTATTGATGATTACTCCAGACTTAATTGGGTTGCCTCTCTCAAGGAAAAAGATGAAGCTTTTAAGAAGTTTAAAAGATTTAAGGCTTTAACTGAGACTCAAACATGCAAGAGGTTAAAGGTAGTAAGATCAGACTGAGGAGGAGAGTTTATGTCAAGTGACTTCAAGGAATTCTGTTATAAGCATGGGATCAAGAGAGAATACACCATCCCGAGAACTCCACAACAAAATGGAGTAGTTGAGAGGCAAAACAAAACAATGCAGGAAATGGCTAGGTCAATGATGAATGAGAAGAACATTGGTCAAACCTACTTGGTAGAAGAAATACACACAACAGTCCATGCTCTTAACAAATCCCACCTCAGACCACAAAGTGACAAGACACCTTATGAACTGTGGTATGGGAGACCTGCTTCAATTAAACACTTCAAATTCTATGGGAGTAAATGTTACATAAATAATAATGATAAGAACCTTGACAAATATGATGATAGGGTTGATGAAGGTATCTTCTTAGGGTATGCTACAGACAATAAAGGATACAGATGCTATAATAAGAGGCCGCATAAAATGGTTGACTGTATTGATGTAAAAGTTGATGAGGGAATCCCAACAAGAGAGGTGTATAGTAATGAGTCCTCTACAGAAGACACAACTAAAGATGAAGATGAACAGGTCCAAGAATAAGAAAATGAAGACTCTGAATCAGATGAAGACACAAATACTCAAACAAACTCAAAGAAACAGACAAATTCAAATCCCTCCTCTAGAATCACTCAAAAGAATCATCCTGCAAGTCAGATAATTGGTGAAAAAGACAAAGGTGTAAAAACCAGGAGACAACTAATAAAAACCACCAAACAATCACATATAGCTTTCATATCCATGCTGGAACCCAAGAATTTTAATGAAGCTAGCAAAGATGACCATTGGGTTAAAGAAATGAATGTTGAACTTGATCAGATTGAGAAAAACAATACGTGGGAGATGGTTCATAGACATGAAGCTAAAAATGTCATTGGATCCAAATGGATCTTTAAGAATAAATTGAATGAGCATGGACAAGTTGTCAGGAACAAAGCAAGATTGGTCTGTAAAGGGTATGCTTAGATAGAAGGACTGAATTTTGATGAAACATTTGTGCCCATAACAAGATTAGAAGCTATCAGAATGTTTCTTGCCTATGCTTGTCATAAAAGGTTTAAAGTCTATCAAATGGATGTCAAGTAAACTTTTCTAAATGGAGATTTAAGTGAAGAAGTCTATATGGAACAACCAGAGGGTTTCAAACTATCTGATAATCCTGACTTAGTATGCAAGCGGAAGAAAGATTTATATGGGTTAAAACAAGCCCCTCGAGCCTAGTATCACATAATGGATACATATCTCAAAAACAAAGTGTTCAAGAGAGGAACAATTGATAACAATTTGTATATCAAAACAGAGGATAATGATCAGCTCATTGTGTTGGTCTATGTAGATGACATCATCTTCAGATGTAATAAGGATTCGTTGGTACAATGGTTTGCTTCTGCCATGGATTCTGAGTTTGAAATGTCTATGATAGGTGAACTGTCATTTTTTTTTGGTCTACAAATTACTCAGAGGTCTAAAGGGATGTTCATTTCTCAAGAAAAATATCTAAGAGAAATGTTGAAAAGATTTCAAATAGAAGACTCTAAACCTATGGGCACACCTATGGTTACTGGATGAAAATTAAGTAAGGATGATGACTCACCTGATGTTGATCAAAGTTCATATAGATCAATGATCGGTAGCTTGTTGTACATCACAACATCTTGCCCAGACATAATGCATGTTGTTGGAATGGAAGGAAGATATCAGTCTGCACCTAAATAGAGTCATTTTCTAGCTGTCAAAAGGATATTTAGGTATTTGAAAGAAACAATGAATTATGGTCTGTGGTATCCCAGAAATCAGAATTTTCAGTTAACTACCTATTCAGATGCAGATTGGGCAAACAATGTTGATGAGAGGAAAAGCACCAGTGGAGGAGCATTCTTTCTGGGTGACTCATTAGTAGCATGGCTTAGTAAAAAGAAAGGTTCAATTTATTTATCAACTACAGAGGTAGAGTACATTGTTGCTACTACTTGTTGCACTCAGATATTATGGATGATTCAGACACTTGCAGACTTGGAGGTAAAATGATCCCAATCCATTGTGATAACACTAGTGCCATCAGTGTATCCAATAATCCTGTATTCCACTCCAAGACCAAGCATAATCCCATAAAATACCATTTTCTGAGAGAGCAGGTCACCAATAAGGTAGTTCAGGTCCATTACATTCCAACCATAGAACAAATTGCATACATATTTACTAAACCCCTAGCCAAGACACCATTTGAATATCTCCGACAGAAGCTGGGTGTCATCATGTCTCACACCTAAGAGAGTCCATCCTATTAGGGGGAGCTTTGTATTGATTAAATATCTGATACCTCCTAAAAATACTACAACAACTCAGGGGGAGCATGTTTTATTTAACATTGATGTCAAAGGGGGAGAAAAGGAGTGGTCCGGACTGGATGCTACAGTTGGAGGTCCAAACAGATTAGCGCAATCATTCAGGGTTGCCATCAATGCCAAAGAAGGAGATTGTTGGCATGTTTTCAGGTAGATGTGCTTGTCATTGATGGCAAGATCAGAGTATGCAGCGATGGAAAAACAGGGATAACATAAGGTCATAAGAGATAGAGCAAAGGTGCATGAAGAGTGCAAGAGTGTTCTTGTTTATTTGATGGAAAATAGTCAAGCAAGGAAGATCAGCAACGCAAGGATAATTGCATGGAAAGATCAGAAGTGTAAACTCCATTTTAGATTTTTGGATACCGGGCATTGGAGGAGTCAAGGAAGCAAATCATGACAATAATTCCAAAACGACGAAATACAAAATGCCGAAATACGTTGATCCGACTCCATTTCGGAGTTTCGAATATCGGGAAATTGAGAAGTTAAGAGTTGAGACTCTTCAACACAGGAGTCCCGGAGTTACGAAATGTGAAACGATGAAATCCCGAAAGAAGGAGATAGTTTCAGATACCGGGAGTTGAAGTGTCAAAAAACTTCACCACAGGAGTCTCAGTATTGTGAAATGCAAAATGCCGAAATCCCGAAAGCAGGAGACAGTTTTGGATACCGGGAGTTGAAGTGTCAAAACACTTCACCAAAGAGGCCCTGAATCGTGAAATGTGAAACACCGAAATCCCGAAAGTAGGAGACAGTTTTGGATACCGGGAGATGGAGGAATCAAGTGTCGAGACTCCTCATCATAGGAGTCCTGAAGTTGTGAAGTGAGAAAAGCCGAAAAGATGATCTGACTTCATTTTGGAGTTTCGTAGACTGGGACTTGGAAGTGTCGAGAACATTCACATCAAGAATGTCGAAATCGCGATATGAAAAATTGCGAAGTGATATAGGCTGATAGATATAGGAGGAGAATGTGGTAGACCACATTAGAAAGGATAGGTGGAAGACTATGACAGATGGCATGATCAGACAATGACAAGTGTTGAGTTGATTAGGCATTTCAGGCCACTAGAAATCACAATTCTAAGTGACACGTGACAGCCACTCCGGTCACGACATGTCATCAAGTGACACAAGACTGACCTTACTTCGAGAGTTTTTGCTTCGAGAGTTTTAACTCCATCACTCCCCCAAAGTCCCGAAGGATGAAGTCCCGTGGCAGAGGATAGTCGACCGATCACCACAGATTGAGGACTGTTGATTTGGAGATCGAAGCGCTTGTGTGATTGGAGAGGGGTCATATTCTGGTGGTCACATCATCGAAGAACTGTACAAGAGAACTCGAAGTGGCAAGCTCCATTTCAGATTTTCGAGGATCAGGACATGGAGAGTAACAAAATTTTCACCATGGGGATCTTGAAGTGCCGAAGTGCAAAATAGTGAAATGAACACAAGATTCAATGAAGTCAATTCAACGGTGCATATTAATTTGAAAAAGATTGGAGGGCTACTGTTGCACTTCACAGTGTAACTGCTAGAGACAAATGATGGTTTCTACCAGAGGATGAGCTCATCTATGACAGAGAAGACAAAGAGTCTCAACTGCTAGAGAAGCTGAGGAATCTCAAGATAACACCCAATGATGATGGATGCATGGGGAAACTGGCAGAGAAGCTGAAGAGTTACCATGATGATTAGGCAGAGCACACATAATGAGTAGGAGATGTGGAACAGAGAGAGACAACATGGCACACAAGAGATGCACTACTACATATTGTAAAAATTACGACGTTTTATTTGCGGCGTTATGGACAAAATTGTCCATATTGTCGCAAAATAGAGAAAATTTATAAAAAAAAAAATTGATGTTGCCCGATA
>JZKD02S1704263.1:433991-445400 GCA_000966675.3 Picea glauca
TCTATTGCCACGTTTGGAACGTCGGTCTTGCCACGTTTCAAACGTCTCTCTTGCCACGTTTGCAACGTCGGTATTGTGACGTTTCAAACGTCGCAATACCGACGAAAACTAGGTCATCGGAAAAACGACGTCATGTGAAACGACGTTTGAGGGGGTCCGAGGTTTGTCGGTCTTCCGACAATAGAAAGTGGCAATTGCGTCGAACGCGCCGTCGGAATTTGACCCAAATGTAGTAGTGATGGGATAGTTGTGGAAGAGTGAAGTGGAGAAAACACCCCAATGTGGAGTAGATTGGGGTGGTAGAGGATGCAAGAGCAAGAAGTCGATTGCATGCAGAAGGTGCACAGAGAGTATAAGAATGCTGAACAAAGAAGAAATGGGGTGGATGTTGAGTGTGATTGAGGTGTGAAGAAGGAGGCAAAGAAAATAAGCAGAAATGCACATAAGGGGAATGGTGCATTGAAGGGACATAGCCCAGAGAGCATAAAAGGAAAAATAATAGAAAGCATAAGGAGTGTGCAAAAGACACTATTGTAGAAAGAGCAGTGCAGTGTAGCAGAATAGTGATGAGATTGGTACACCACTGAAGAACTTTATATAGATGTAATAAGTCTTAATAGCAAAGATTTAGATTTCAGGGTGGTAGGGAGGTGCTAGGGAGGACTGTTGTCCTCAGAGGTTCAAGTGGGTTCTTGAACAAAGGGAGTTGTAGCTTCCATCTGGTTGCAGCCAGAGAAACCAGGGTGGTAGGGTGGTGCAAGGGAGAACTGTTGTTCTCTGTTATATAGGTTGGTGCCTGTGTGACTGGAAGTTGGTGCTTCCATCCAGTTGGTGCTCGAACACTCAGGGAGTTGGTGCTTCCTTCTAGTGGGTGCTAGAGAAACCAGGGAGTTGGTGCTTCCTTCTAGTTGGTGCTAGAGAATCCAGAGAGTTGGTGCTCTCTGCAAGTAGCATCTTTCAAAACAGAGATTGTAGCCTCATTATGAGTTGGTTCTCATATGCATGATAATATAAAGAATGTACATATTACTTATCATATAAAGAAGAAGAGGTTTTTACCCTTTATGGGTTACCTCAAGAAATATTTGTCTCTGTGTATCTCATATGTGTGAATGATGATGAATGGTCTATTGCTTACTTCCCTACATTATTGTGATTATCATTGAGAGATCTGGAAAGAGTTTAAAATAAGTATAATTGTTTAAGCAAGGTTACAACTAATTCACCCCCCCTCTTAGTTTTCCAATATTTATCTGCTTCATCTCTTGCTAGACAACGCATAAGGATTCCATCAAAATTTTGGCAAAACAATATACCATTCACTAATTGGAAAGGTGCATATTTTAATCTCAACGCTCTCCTCTTTTTTGGATCAAGGTGACGGGGATATGATACTTGTATTAGATAAAACTTGATGTCATCATACCAAGGACTTGTAGGATTTTGTACACAACAGATTTGATTTTGATTATGCTGATCTTCAATTAACATATCGGTTTGATTCTGCTGTTCTATAGCTGAATCAACAACTAATTTACATAAACCTTGGCCTCTAACAATTTGTGTTGGAGTGATATCGAGGTCATATTCTTATAAGGATGTGACCCAGTTTGTCCTTTCCTGACCCAGTTCTTTCTGTACTAACAAATTTCTAACAGCGGGGTAAGGAACAATGACTTTCATTCTAGATTTCAGTAGATAAGGTCGAAAATGTTTTACTGCTTTAAAAACAACATAAGCCTACTGATCTATAGCTGGATAATTAAGCTCTACTCCCTTAAAGGCTGAGATCATAAAGGCAATAGGAACTTCATTGTTTTCAACATTCTTTTGGGTTAGCACAGTGGCATAAGATCGATCGGAGGCAAATGTGTAAAGAGTGAAATCTCACGAAAAGTCAGGGCTCATTAGGGATGGAGCCTCCACTATGGTTTTTTTTATTGAGTCAAAAGATTGACTTTCTAGAGGTCCCCATTGGTATTGCAGATCCTTTTTTATCCTAAAACTCGGGACGAACCTTCTAACAAAATTTATTTGACCTAAAAAGGATTGCATTGACTTTTTGGAAGAGGGGGGAGGAAGTTTTGAAATGACTTGAGTCCTCTCAGGGTCAATGATCATCCCTTCATTAGATACTATGAATCTGAGCAGCTTGCCTTGTTCTACTGCAAAGACAGATTGTTTGGGATTTAGAGAGATGTCGTACTTACGACATCGTTGTAGAACATATCTCAGAGGAGCTAAGTGATCTCCTTTATTCTTGGAGAAGACAGTGACATCATCTAGATATACTACTATAGATTGATTGATTAGACTGCAAAAAGAGATATCCATCACTCTCTAGAAAGTGGCAATGGCATTTATAAGCCCAAAGGGCATCTTTCTATAAGCATAGGTACCCCATGGAATATGGAAAGAGGTTTTCAGCTGGTCTAGAGGAGACACGAGGACTTGGTTATACCTTGAAAAACCATCTAGCAGTGACAATCTTTTGGAACCGGATACCTGTTGGAGAATATGTTCCATCGGAGGAACAAGGTAGTTGTCTTTATCAGATGCTCGGTTTAAATTTCGAAAATTGACACATAGTCGAATTTTGCCACTTTTCTTCCTCATAGGGACAAGGTTAGAGACCCACTGTGTATGTCTCACTGGGAAGATTATCTTTGCATTCAATAGTTTGTTTAGTTCCTTCTTGACCATTGGTTCAAGTTTTGGGTGCATCTTTCTCAACTTCTGTTAAAAAGGTTGAGTCTGTGGTTTCATGGGAATAATGTGTTGTATGCTGTTAGGATCGAAGGTTTTTAGATCATCATATGTCCAAGCAAAGATATCCTTAAATTTCTTAAACAACTTAATAAAGGTTGAATTCTCTTGCTCAGAACATCCCGTTCCCAAATTGATGCATTGTGGATTATCTTTAGTTCCTAGATCGAATTTTTCATGGGTCAAGGAAGAACTATTCGTTTTAAAATTCACTGATTTTCTGAATTTATCATGCAAATCATAAAACTTTTCTAATCTTACCACAGATTTTGGGATAGAATTTACCATATCTGATGTTGATTCTAGAGATCTTGGGTCTGATATTACCGTAAAATTGTGGAGGTATTCATTGTGGGTGCCTTCATCGATAACCACACATTGGAAAGTATCTTCCATGTGTAGGAAACTGATGATCTGTTGATCGTCATTGAAACTCTCCAATTAGTGATGTTGTTCGGGATGGATGGTCTGAACAAAAAATCGACGGAAAATGCGTTTGGAGAAAGGCCTTCTGTGGGAAAAGTTTAGAAGCGACATTAGCCAACAAGTCAGCCTCAGAATTATTCAATCTTGGAATAGAATTAATGTTAAATGCATAAAATTTGTGCACTAGATTCCATACCTTAGCTTGATAAATTTTCAGGTGTGGAGATAGGCAATGAATGGAATTTATTACCTGTCTGACCACAATTTTTGAATCGCTGAATACCGTTAAATTTTGTACTTTCAAATCTAGTGCCTTTTTGAGACCTTGCGGAAGTTCCATGTATTCAGCCATATTGTTTGTGCATTCAAATTCTAATCGGCAAGCGATCAAAGTTTTGTTACTTGCTGGATCAATGAGCACACATCCTGCACCAGCTCCTTCTTTAGATTTGGATCCATCAAAATAAAGGGACTAGATGTGATTCTCATTAGCTGTATGTGACATCTTAGGGAGCATTGTTGACTGTGTGGATGTCATGAGTTCTGACTGCTATTCTGGGTTAGAAATGGTATAAGTTTCAACCATGAAGTTACCAAAAAAGGTGTTCATCCCCTGTATTTTGGGTGAACTGGCAGAAGAAGTAAATGGTTCATTAGTGTCATTTAAATCATTTACCATAAGCTTGAGATAATGCTCACGATTGATCTTGATTATGTTAGGCTTTCCATTCTCTGGTAGCCACAAATGAGACCAATCTGTCGCAAAGTAACCATGCAGCTGTTCAGACCAATCCCTACTTAAAAATAAGCCATATACTTCAGGGATATCAATGACAATAATATCAATAATCGGGTGGACTTTAGGATTAGACGATAATCTGATAAGGACATTTTTCAATTCACCTATTACCTTAACACTGGTTTGATCAAGCTGAATAATTTTCAGACTAGAAGGTTGGACTTTAGCATTGATTTTTTGGCAGACAGAACAAGGCATTACATTTGACGATGCACTAGAATCTACCATACAATTATGTACATTTCTATTGAAAATTTCAAAAGTCAACAAAAAAGGTGGGACATTTCTATGAGTATTAACAACAGAACTTTGTTGGGTTTTAGTCACAACCCCTAGAATTATTTTATCTACATTTGTTACACTTTTTACAGCAAGATCTGTTTTATCAGAGGATTCTAGTGTCATTTTAATAGAGACCTTTTGAGGTGTTTTAGGGCTATTTTTTTCTGCAAATTTGTTGTTGTTCAGATTGCAGTTTTTGTTGTTTTCTGCAATATTCTGAAGCATCTTTTGCAGAAGAAAAGGAAATTTCAATAATTCATAAATAGAAATATTAGCTCTAATTTTTTTGAGGTCTTCAATCAAATCATATTCTAAACTTAGACTTGTTGAATTCTGTTCAATTTCAGTTTGTTTAGACTATTTTTGAGGCGCATTAGCTCCAATTTCAGAAGAGGATTCATTCGTTGTTTTGCTTCTGGTATTGTAAGGATGCACTGTTTCGAAATTGGCTTGAAGGATACTATCCGAAAAATGCCCGAATATGTTGGGAGAGGATTCATCCTCTTCCACTATTTCTTGTTCAACCATGTCTTCAGAAATATCAGGGGGAACTAAGTTATCATGTGCTTCCAGAATTGTCTGGATAGCATACTGTAGGCTTTCTAGATTTATGCCTTCAGAATTTAAGTTGTGTTGGTTTGTGGGAAAAGGCTTTCTAAAAGGGGGTTTGTAAGACCATTTTCTTGAAGAATCTTCTTCAACTGATCTCCTTAAATATATAACTTGATTTGACAATTTATAAACGACCTTATGTAAACTTTCCAGATCTAAATCGTCTAATTGAGTTTTGGTTTGGGGAGGTTTAGGAAGAATTTCTATTTTCTTCTTGGAAGATGGGGTAATCTCTTCCTCATTACAAATATTGTCCTTTAGGCTTAGAATATCTTTCTCAATTTGGCTTGCCTCCTCGAAGGCTTCCAATAATGTTGCTTTCTTAGACCTTTTTACCCAGATTGCTATGTTCTGGTGTAGGGCTTTGGTGTAGTATGCGACAATAAGATTTTCAGCAGGCATTGAATCAATGGGGATTCGATTTTTTAATGTTAGAAACCTTTGATTAAAGTCTTTTATTTTTTCCTTGGGGTTCATCTTTAAACTAGAGAGTTCCATGACTAAGACTTTGAGAGATTTGTCATCTCTAAATTTCTCGAGGAAACAAGATTCAAATCTATCCCAAGATACAATGGTGTGGGGTTGTTGGGAAAAATACCAAGTAGAGGCATTGCCTTCAAATGTGTATGGAAAAAGTCTACATACTACATCTTTGTGTTCTACGTTGCGGAGTCTAATGGATAGCATGAATTTTTTAATGTGATCCTCAATGTTTTTCTTGGAATCTAGATCAAATTTAGGGAGCCATTTCTCTGGATGTTTAGGCAAAGGATGTTGGGGTCTAAGTATGGCTACAACATCTTGATCAAGCCAAGGTTTGGCAGGATTGTTTGGATTTTCCATAGGCGTGGGTGGTGTCGAAGGATGAGACAAAGAGCTTCCTTTGTCCGATGACTCTTCTCCTGAAGAGGAGGGAGATGAAGGCAGTGATAATGGTGGGATACCAGATCCTCTGGCTACAAGAGTGGGGGTGTGATCTAGATCTGTAGGATTTAGGGTAAGACCAGTGCCTTCAAGTTGCTCTCTAATATCAGAAACATCTGATAGTTGATTCAGTGGATGACTTGGTTGTCTGATACGGGCCAAAGCACCATGTGTCCTTAGAAGTGATTGATGAAGAAGTTCTTGTACATCGGACCCTGGGGGGTTTGGTGTTACTGGTTCAACAGTAATCTATGGATTTTCATTTGATGTGGTTGTTGTTGGAGAGGAAATGTTGTCGTAATAAATACTTCTTGTTACTATAGGTGAGTGGGTGTGTGGGGGAGGATTCTTGCGACCTCCACGTGCCATCAATAGTGTTCAGACCCTCCTTCTAGTGTCATTTTTTGACGGGTGAAAATGATCGTCCGTCAATTGGAAGAACGAGTCTGGTCCGGGGTTGTCTGAATAACCCAAGCCGTTTGGTATGACTCATTCTGATGGGTTTAATTGCCCCATTGGCCAATCTAACAGTCCTAAAAGAAATAAAATAAAGAAAAAGAGAAAACTAACAATTAACTACTTGGTGTATATATATACATACATATCTATATAACTATTTTGAAATAATATTTGCAATACAGATCTGTTTATCTAATTTATGTGCAAGATATACAAGTTGTGATTTTTAATCTAAACTCACGAAAAATCTATGAAAAGATGGTTGCTTTAACAAACAGTAGATAAAGAAACAAATAAACTATTTTTTTTTTTATCTTAATTTATCTATAAGATTAAATATCAAAATATACTATGAAACACGGATATGTAGATGGTCAAAACCAGGCCACATATAAGGATTTCAAAAACAAACAAACAATAAAAGAAATAAACTAACCTATTAATGAGTTAATCAACATGCATCCAATGTTTGTACAATTATAGAATGTCCAGCCAGCCTGTCCAAGGGATAAACCTGCAATGAACCTTTACACTGTTCAGAATAAATGCAAAACAATATATTTACTGTTGGATTTTAATGACAGAATGATAAGATGCAAATAATAACTATGATATTTGTGATTGCAAGCAATTACACATAAGATAAATCTAACTGTAACAACCTGGTTTTAATCATTCAACTAAATTGAAGAAAAACCTTATCATTTAGATTGAATAAATGATCACTATTTTTTAATAACTGAAACATCATAATGTGGACTATATTAAAAGAAATTATCTTGATGACATAATAATTTGTGAAGACAAAAGCTATCAACAATTATCGAATTATCAAGATAAATGAACCACAAACGAAAACAACATTTGCAGAGAGCTAAAGCAGATATGTAAACATATGTTCCATCCAAATTCGTGTATAGGTTGTCCACCTTCAGCCCCAAGCCAAGATGTTTGATTACAAAAAATAATGAGTTTTGTAAAGCCTTCAGAAAGGTAACTATCTTATCTTCTGTGATTAGATACAATCATCTATTGATTACAAAAATAGAGGGGGAATATAACCACCCCAAATCACACTAAATCTTTAATAGCTAAAAAAAAGGTTTATTCCTGTTTATACAAAAATGGATCATAGATATGGATAACAAGACAAAAAATGCTTTATATCACTTGGTCATCATAATCCCCCAGATATCCTGAAAAGAAAAGATAAAATAAAGAAACTTAGATATATATTTAACCACAATTTTCCAAATTTCGAATTAGAATAGACTGGCTACAGAATCTCCTGATTCTATAGCTAGTATATTTTAGCAACGAAATCTAATTTATTCAATGAACAAAATATAACACTATTTTAAGATAAAAAGAAATCTTACCTTTAACAGTAAAATCAAATCATATCACATGATCTGAGAATTTATTAATGCTGTTGCAGTCTGGACATTTTTTAATATAACGTTTCCTGTAGTTTTCATGCGTTTCCCTTGTCTCTGAATGATAGACTTGAGACTACGAATTTCATTTGTTAATGGGTTGACTTGATCAATAAGGGATTTGATCTGTGACTATAAAATAGGTATATCGGTGTAATACCTATCAATTCAGAACATGCAAGTTTCACATTGTGACTGTGTGACAGTCGATTTAGAATACCCACGGTTGTGTACCAGAACATCCCCAATGTGGACTATAGATTTGTTACCAAACGTAATACTTGGAAACCCTTCACTATGCTTCAAACAAAGTGACAGATTATCCACGAAATTGTAAGACTGATCGAGGTCCATTTGGAAGGAAGGAGGGTCTTCTTCAGCAAGAAATATATCAATATCAGAATCTGAGCTCTCATGGATCTCGATCATCTTGATCAAGCTCACATGAGGGTTTGGTTTGTTTTGCGGCTTCCTCGAAATCAACCTTCCAGCTCTTTTATTTTTAAAACCCAAATCGATATCACCTTTAGATGACTTGCCTACAGGTTTGTTTTCATTTTTGACAGAGGTGTTAGGCTGTGCATCTTGCTCATGGGTTTGCTCAACAACTCTTGGGTTAGGTAAAGGCTTACTGTGGGTGGTCATGACATAGGATTGTGTAGATGAAGGGAACACTCTGGGATAAACTATGGTTTCCTCAATCACAGGTTTTTCAACCTCTACAACATTGGGGTTAGTGAAACCATTTTGGGTTAAAAATGAATCCCAGTCATTGTTCTGCAAATTCAATTGACGTGCAAGAATATTTTTTATCAAACCATGGTGGAAAATGCTTGAATCCAAATGTTGCTTCTTATACCTCTTAGTCATTTTATACAGGCTTCTCCATAGGTAATAAGGCATGTTTAAAGGAAACCCTATGAAATTCATGAGAAAATGCATGTGATATAGAAAGACAAAACTAAAACGGCCTTCGCACATCACGAATTGTTTGAACACTACAAGAACACCATGCCATTGGGTTTTCAGTAGGGACACTGGCATACCTTTGTCACAACTATTGATCTTTTGAGATGTAAATAAAAGACTCGATGGAACCTCTTTGACCTTGGAATTCTTGAACCACTTCTGCCCGCTCACAGGGAGACCTATTGCTTGGCTTAAAAAGTCATATGTGACTTCGAGTTGAATGTCCCCCACCTTGGCTCGACATCTGTCAAATGAGAGGGAAAATTCCTAAGTGGTCTACAGGTTAAAGCCTTGGAATTTATCAAGGAAAACAATCCAGTTGTGACCCTTGAGATCCTCCCTTACATCATCGCATAAGAGAAAGGTATGAGTTCCATTGGGTTCAATCCTAACAACCAGGGCCATGGGAAATCGACAGGCAATCACCCAAACAAAGTGCGTATGGAGGGTTTGTAAGAGGAGACCAAAGATATAACCTAGGCCCTAAACTCATCAACAAACTATGGCGTATGAGCAGAAAATCCTCAACGAAAAGATAGGCATTATTTGAAATGAATGCGAGGGGTGTTGCAAAACCCAAGACCAAGCTTCGAATTGATGGAATCACTGTGACAGGACTGCCGCTTCCCACATAGTATAGACCATGACCATGTGCATTAAAATAAAAATGATAGCACAACAAAGTGGGTTAGGTATTAAAGTTTGGGAGAGGGAAACTTATAAACCAAAGTCTAGTGACAAGGGAACGCATGACCAAGAACCACACAAAGATATATCAATTCTTAAATTAAGTAGTCCTTTGTTGATCCAAATAACAATCCATAAGCATGCTTGGCATTCGAGGAGTCAAAACAAAGAGAATAAACTTCATAACAAGGAACAAGACTTTATTAATAAAAACCGTGGAGCCATTTTGCCTTTCATAAACTTTTCAAATAGAGTGATAATACAGTCATAAGTTTTAATGCTTCGTTTTCATGCTTTCAGTCATGAACGAAGCATGAAAACAAAATACACTAGGAAAAGATGAAAAATTACAATTGTCATTTCAAAAATCACTTATTAAGAATAGAAAAATGTACGACCCCAGTTAGGCAGCTACATAGATTATTATTTGATATAAAAAGTTAAAAATATGTTGGGTTTCCAACAAGCCTATGGTCACCGCCGGTGGTCATGTGAGGGGAAGAAGCTATTGGTGCTAAGCTCCATCTCGGAGTCTCGGCGATCGCGACTTGGAGTATCGAGATCCTTCATCACAGGAATCACGATATGCGAGATCGTGATGAGATATGGACCGTCAGATCATTGGAGATCTCGACTGTTGATCAGGCTCGATGAAGTTCATAAGTTCACAAAATACAAAACGCCTTTTGGCGCAGCCTATGGTCACCTCCAGTGGTCACATGAGGGGAAGAAGCTAGCGGTGCTAAGATCCATATCGGAGTCTTGATGATCGCGAATTGGAGTGTCGAGACCCTTCATCATATGAATGTTGAAATGCGAAATCTCAAAATTCAAATTCTGTTTAGTGCTCGGTCACAGCTAGTGGGCATATGAGATAAATGCAAAATCCTATGGATTTAATCCAATGGTGCTGGTTAATTGGAAACTTGATCAAAGGGTTATGGTTTCATCTGACAGATAATCGATCAGTTATGATTAAGTTAGCATAACTGAATCATGGTTCTTGGAAGGTTGGTGATTCAGTTGCTGAGGCATTTTTGCCCAAGAAGATTTGAGGTGTAACTGAAGAGGATTTGAATAAAAGAAACATGTTGTGACTGTGCATGCGTAGTTGTGTGGAGTGAAAAATGAATTGAACTGTAGAAAGGTAAAATTACAGTATGCACAGTGTAAATAAAACTCAGAGATGACGAACATAAGTGGAATATAACAAAATAGGTTAAGAGAACAGAATGTGCACATATCAAAGATGCATATCTATGAGAAGAAGATAAATCCAAGGTGTGCATGTTGAAACAGAGGAGAATAACAGAAATTTGAAGAGGATGCAAGCAGGAAGACACTGATGCAGACAGAGTAGAGTGGCATAGCAGAATAGTGATAAGCCTAGTAAGCAAATGAAAACTATTGAATCACTGTAATAAATTCACATAAATAAAAGTTTTATATTTCAGGGTGGTCGGGAGGTTCTAGGGAGGACTGTTGTCTTCAGAGGTTTAAGTGGGTGCTTGAACACAGGGATTTGTAGCTTCCATATGGTTGCAGCCAGAGAAACTAGGGTGGCAGGTTGGTGCAAGGGAGAGCATTGGTTCTCCGATATACAGGTGAGTGCCTGTGTAACTGGAAGTTGGTGCTTCCATCTAGTTGGTGTTGGAACTCTTAGGAAGTTGGTGCTTCCATCCAGTTGGTGTTGGAACTCTTAGGGAGTTGGTGCTTCCTTCTAGTAGGTGCTAGAGAAACCAGAGAGTTGGTGCTCTCAACAAGTTGGAGCTTGTAAAACAGAGGTAGTAGTCTCACTTTGAGTTGGTGCTCAAACATAGATGGTGTACAGAACTGAAAAGACTGCCTATCATTTCTAAGAAGAAAAGGTTTTCTCCCTTTATGGGTTTCCTAGTGAAAAATATGTTGATGTGTATATCTTATGTGTGATTTATGCTCAGTGTTTATGTTGTTCATATGATGTATAATATTAATGGTCACTTGATGAAAGATTAAAAATGGTTTAATATACTTAAAATTGTTTAAGCACAGTAACAACTGATTCACCCC
>JZKD02S1704263.1:455005-467018 GCA_000966675.3 Picea glauca
CAAGGATGAGGTATTATGTGATGTTTCCCCACTGGATGTCTGTGATGTTCTCTTGGGCCAACCATATATGTGGAAGCACCATGTTGTTTATGAGTCTCAACCCCGTAGTGTCATTTTTACTTTGGGGGGTCATATCTAGAGAATACTAGAGGTAATTCTGACTATTGTCCCACCTAAAAAATACTGCAAGGTAGTATCTCCTACTACAAAATTTAGCTTCTTTATAGTCTGTTTAAAGCATGAACATAAGAACACCACTGCAGCCTCAGTCCAAGAACCTTCTATCCAATAGAAGTAGGTCAACAAGATTGTAGCAAAGTGTAAAGATTCCTTCTGCACACATGCATCTCATGTATCCATACTAGTTAATAAGTTTCAACCCTTCCAACCACATGTTTGTGACAACCTTCAACAAGCCAAGCAACACAAATTCTCTAACAAGGCAAGCATCTCATCAAGCTATAGATTCAACAAATGCTTTTCTCTCTCCCCGGGGAAATCAATGCAATGGAGACCATTGATTCATAAGGAGGGAGGATTGATCTAGGTGGATATCGATGGCCACCCACCTTTTTCAACTGGCTCAAAACAATTTTTTGGTAATTTGGTAATTTACTATTTTTAGTAGTTTTTAACTTCCGTGGAAATTTTGAGGGCCTAAATGAAGGTTTTTCAGGATTGAGGTTGTCAATGATAGCCAAAGGATTTCATTGAGTCCCCAAAATGAATCTCCTTGATGATACCTTTCCAATGAGCTATCAATAAGCTTGTCATATTTCCTTAATTCTATCTTGTTTTAGTTATGTATGAATAATTGTGGCCTAGTTATGATATCTTTTATCTAACTTGTTACAAGGAGTAGAAGAAGATGATAGTTCTATTTCTTTATATGTAGACTACGTTTGGAGCTAGACTGGATCCAACACCGGAATGATAAATAACAACGAGGACAATCGACACAAAAAGGTGCCTCATTCTCTTCCTCTTCCTCTCTTATTTCATGCATAAATAGATGGAAACTGAGAATGTTAGTGTTCATTTGTTCTAACTGTCTTAGTTGAAGAAAACCCAACTAAGGGGATCTTAACTTGTCCGCAGGGTGATATTTCTCACAAAAAGTTTTGGTGACCATATTGGGGAACGATTGTTTCCTTTTTTTTTATCCCCTTGTTTCTTATGATTGCTGGATGAATTCTTGGTTTCTGAAGTCCTTTTTATTTTCACCCGCATTTAATAATTTACAGAGTCCTCAGGAAAATTTTGTTGAGTTTGGGATGAACCTGAGCCTATTTGACACTTTTTCAAATAATGACACTCCCCTCAAGTGGCTTATAGAGCGTCACTTAAAGTTAAGAAATACCTGCACCCAAAAAAATAAGGAGAAGAAAGTGGATCACACAAATCACTATGAACCAGCTGCAAAGGGGTTGAGGCATGCCAAAAGGCACATTTTTCAAAACTATCCCAATAATTTTTGTCAAGAACACAATTGACACGAACACCATCTCTGTATGAGACAAGAGGAATACCAATCACCATTTGTTTATTACATAGTTGTTGCAATGATCGATAGTTTATATGAACAAATCGCTCATGCCAAAGTTTTCTCAAGTCATCACTATGAACAACAAAAAATGATGGAAAATATGATGAACCAAAGTTGTCAAACTTCTACAACCTAGTAATATCATCAGTAATTCCATTTGCAAGAACATGCTGAGGATCTTTTAGATCCTTGATTACAACTTGGTGAGGTGAAAAATCTATGGTTTTACCTTCACCTAAATAAGTGATTTTATATATTGATAGAAGGTTGTAGGAAAGACTTGGAACATATAATACATCATTGAAATGACCATTATCTACTTGAATTGTTCCATTCCCTACGACACTAAGAGATATATCATCACCAACAAATATTTTCTTGGTGATAAGTTCATTTAGAGCACAAAATATGGCTTTATCCTTAGCCATCTGATAATATGCTCCAAAATCAATAATCCACTCATTAGAAGAAGAAGTAGAAGTTGGATTGAAGGAGAAACCATGAGTTGAAAGTGCATGTCCATGAGAAGAAGAAGAATTAAAATCAATATTGATGTTGTGCTTCTTCATCGCTTCTTATAAAGTTTCCATCTTCTTAAAACATTTAGACTCATCATGACCATCTTTCCCACAAAGGTTGCAGTGCATGCCAGTCTTCTTATTTTTACATTTTGCTCATTTGTCACCATTAGGAGCTAAAGGTGGTTGAGTGGGTTTGGAACCCTTGTTTTGCTTGTTCTTGTGGAAAGGATGTTGCTTCATGGGATTCATGGGTTTATCTTTATGCTAGGCCACTAAGGATTTGTTGAAGGTATTTACAGTGTTAATCACTCCAAGTTGCACAATCTTACCTTTCTCTCTAATCAAAGCATCACAAAAGGACTCAAGAGAGGATTTTTTATAAGTAGTCCCTATAGATTCTCTTGTGGCATAAAAGGTAGATACAAAAATAGAATATGCACTACCAAGATTAGAAAGAATAATGTATACGAAACGATCATAGTTCAATTTTACGTTACACTTTTCACATAAAATTATAAGTGTTTTGAACTTAGATAAATAATGTTCAATGTAAGAAAAATAATTTGGACTTAAATTCATTATCTAATTTTCTCTATGGTGTGATCAAATAATATTATGTTTACCAAACATAGATTCAAGATTATCCCACATCAGGGTCATTAATTCCTTGAAGGTAAAACCTTAAATCAAGAAATATGGAAATTCCAATTAGTCCATGAGCTTCATCATTCATATTTTCCCATTTGAGTTTCTCTTCATCATCAGTAGGTTCTTTTTCTTTCCCCATCGTTATCTGATACAATCCTTTACTTCTTAATAAATCCTCCGTATGGGATTTTAATTGGAAGTAGTTGGTGCCAGTAAGAAAAATATCATTGGAAGAAGTCGTATTAAATATGCAGATAATATGTATTTCAAACTAAAATTGATGGTTTGGATGGAAATATCTCAAAAAATTAAGATGTTTTAAAAAAAAGGCACTGAAAACATACTTTGGATGTGAAAGTTATTCCCTTTCGAAAAAAATACATAAAGGGTAACCAAAGAGTCACTTGGCAAGTAGAAGTTAGTCCACATGGTGATAACCCTCCCAATAACCTCACTTTTACAAATAATTTGCTTATGAAGTGACCCACTTTTATAGAATATGCGAGGATCACTTTTACAAAGAAGTTACTTTATAAAAGAACGTTGCATGCAAAATAAATAACTTTAAAATAAAATATTAAATCTACTTATAGTGATTCACTTTTATAATTGAAGCGAAAAATACACTTTACAATGGATGCATGAACTTAAAAAAAAAAAAAGTAAAAAAATAAGAGACTTGAACTCAAGACCTCTTACTTAATAAAGCAACTTTTAACCAAGTGAGCTAGTGCAAAACATATTGTATTGATTAGAAGGAGGATTGGGGGGGTGGTGGTGGTGGAAGAAAGCATTGGTGAGCGTGCTCATAAAAAAATCTTTTCAGACAAGAAAAAAATTCTCTTCTTGACGACAACAAGGGTTAGATCTTGGTTAGCATAACAGAAAAATGAGAATTTCCCTCTATTTTTGATTTACTGAGATCACACAGAGCGCATGGTAAAGAGAATACATAGACAATAAAACCCTTTTTGATTTGCTTCTAATTTTTCGATATCGCATAGGGAGCAGAGAAAAGAGAATACATATATCAAAAAGAGTAGTATCTGGGAAATAAAAAAATGAAAACAAAAATAAAACTGAAATAATAACTCTGCAAAAGTTTTAAAAGGGGGTATTCGAGATGTATACCTCTAGATGTGATTGAAATAGTTGTATCTTGGGAAAACGGAAACAATTTTGAGTGAAATGAAAAGAGTTCCTGACTAAAAGGAGTGCTTGCAACACAATGGAATAGTCCTCTTAGCCCAAAATTGCACATAAATGGTAGAAACTAGAGATGAGGAAACATAGCTTCATGATCTTGATCTACAATGGGAGTGGGTCTTCAAATGTGCTTTGATACTATTTTCGACAGCACATGTATTCCAACAGAGGAAAAACACCTTCAATGACCACTCAAACAACTAGATCAAATATCAACATACCGATATTTTGACGTGGTAAAACTTCTACGAGGAAACATCCACAACCCCAACCAATGTGGCCACTTAGAGAAATTTATTAATGCAAAAGAAAAATATTACAAAGAGATTTACAAGAGAGTTTCTCACAATAGATCATCGGAAAATGATCCTCCATGGTCTTTAAATAAATATCATGGATCAATTACTTGTTAATCCACAAATCCATGTAGCCATTAATATTGAGGAGAATATGAACCATTAAATCAGTCTATGTCAAGAACATATCATGACCATAATATTTCCTAACTATAAATACATACTAAATAAACACACACTAAGAAACATACTTTTACCTAACAACACATTAGACCAAGTTGATCTTAACTAACTCCTAAGTATCTAAATATCCTAAAATATGTTAATCTTGTTCGATTTTTTGAGATACATGAGATTGAGGAATTATTTTGGCAAGCATAACTGCCCAACAGGAATGCACATGCGTTCCTAGAACGTGTGCAAAGTAAAGTGTGCACACATTCTAGGAACACACGCACATTCCTACTAGGTAGGAATGAGAACCAAGCACACTCAACCTCATTTCTTTCAAGTCACAAGAGTGTGCGCTTGCTCTTAATGCAATGAATATGTCATTTATTGTAGACCAAACAAATTTATGAATAAATATGTATAGGTGTTTGGGGACAACTAGACTCAAGGGATTAAGATTGAAAGTGTTTTTAAGAATAGAGCAATGGTTAGAGAATGAATATGGAGGTGTAAGGGTTGTGGGGCCTTCAACAAGACGTATAGGAATAATTCACTTAGGGATCAGGTGTGGAGGGGGTTAAGGGTGGAGTATTAGTTATTCCTAGGCTTAGATGGAGCTAGGGGGTCTAGGTCATTGTTGGCCCTCGACCAGGTTTTCTGGAAATGATGGTCATGTTTGACCAATTTTGGGACTTCAAAAGGGTGGTCAAAGATGGCGCACTAGGCGAAGTGGAGATCCTAGGATCTCGCCCCCTTTTGTGGGCCTTTTTGGGTTTAGGGTTTATGTAACGGGTATGGGATGTTGGCCCATGGTTTTACCCATGCTTTGGCACCTTTTGTAATTTATAAATAGAAAGCTAGGCGATGCAAGTAGGTGGTTCTAAGGGTCATATCATGCTAAGTTCAATAAATGTAAGTAGTTGATCTATGTGATTGAAAAGGCTTTGGGCATACTATGTGTTGAGAACTTGCAGAGCTAAGTGCAAGTGATTGTAAAGAGTCTTTGTGTTGTGCCAAGCTCGGGGAAGGAGGATCTGGCGAGCTACATGCAGATATCCTCTCCTATGCGGAGTTGGTTTTGTGGCTCTGTGCATGTGAGAATATTGAAAGAAGATAATAAAGAAGACAAAGAGTTGGTGAACATAGCCCCACGCTAGGGGTGAACCACGTATATCCTGTGTTATGGTTGATTTGTGTGATTGATGTGATTTATGCTTAATGTTGTCATATTTTTGTATGTTAGATGCATTTGATATAGTAGCTTAGTTCTTAGTAATATGAATGAATGCTAGATCGGATCTATTTATGTGTGCTAAGTGCTTGGATGTGTTAGATCTTGTTGAATATTGTGCTGACCTGTAATTAGGGTTTTACCTGCGATGTGAATAAGGGTTAAATAATAATGAATGTTAACTGCTAAGTGCTCTGTTAAGTATTGTAAGCATAGATATGTTTCCTAGCTAGGTTGTAGACACATGAGTCCTGCAACCCCCCCGCCCCCGCCTCTACCTCGGGTGAGACTTCATCTACTTTGTAGGTGTTGCTGAAAGGGCCAGTAATTAGGGTTTTGTTGGTGCATTATGGAAGCGTTGAACCCCAGGTCTACCCCTGTGCCAACAAATGGTTCCATTGTCGGGACATGAAACTGTGATTGTTGGGAACTAAAGAAAAGAAGAAAGCTTTGTGTGTAGATCTGCTATTGTGGTGCACAATACTCTACTTGACTTGCGAAGCTCTGTGCTAAGAAAAGAAGCCTGATCTGAAGAAAAGAGGTAAGATCTTAAAGATTTTTTCTCTGATAAAGGTAAGATAAGTGGAAATTTTTGTTTTGAAAGAATGGATCTAGGTATGTTTGATAGATTTGGTCCTAGTATGAAAACTAGGGCAGAGCTAGAAGAAAGAAGATATGATATGAATAGATTTGATAGAACTAGTGAAATATATGTTATTCCTATGCATAGAAAGAATTGTCGGACTAACAAGTGGATGTAGGATCCTAGAAAGAATTTTTTGTAGATCCACCATGGTGATCCCAGTGCGTAGTACATGAAAGGTTGGGGATTGTTCAAGAGAAAGAGAGGATTGACTCTTTGTTATAATTGTACAAGACTGGGACATCTTGCTAAGGAATGCCCTGGTCGAGGTCCTATTTTCCTTTGTTGTAAGGCTATTGGACATGAAGTTTTAGATTTCCCTAGAATGATTGCTAAAATTGAAAATATGAACATGAGACAAGAAGACCATGAGGAAGGTCAAGAGACTAAGAATATGCTCAAGAACCAGAAAGAATCAGAGACTATATTATTGAAAATGAAAGAAACATTGAATGATCACAAAGACATCAGTTTATCAGAGATATTAAAAGAGAAAGAGTGCATAGAAACAAGAATAGGAGACTTCGACATAGACTCTATATTGGATGTAGAAACATAGGTGAACATTATGACAGAAAGAACTTGGGAAATTTTGGGAAGGCCTGCTATGGTTCCTTCACTGGGAGGAATAGGATTGTTTAAAGGAAAGATGATAACCGTATGTGGAAGACTTACCCATGTACTTATGAGTGCTCACAGAGCATCGACAAAAGAGGAATTTGAAGTCATTAAGTTTTCTAAGAATGACACTCCTTTTGCACTTTTGTTAGGAAAGACCTAGATTGAGAGAGATCAGATCCGAAGGAAAGAATAAGAAGAAGCTATAAAAAAATAAAATAAAGACTTAAAGGATTTCATGGTTAGGAGAATAGTGTGCTTAATCGAAGAACAAGAGGACAAGTCAAAGCAACTAAGGACCAGAGACCTAGCTGTTGAATTTTAAGGAATGCATGAAGACTTTAAGAACTTATCCATGCAGGAGAGTAGAGCACCTACTCCAGAAACAACAAGAAAAGAAATATTAGCCTCAAATATTGTGAAAGATCCTCAGCAATGCAAAGTTACTATGCTAAGATCTAGAAATAATCAAAATCAAAAGAGGAACCCAGTGACTCAAATCACAGGAAAGAAAGCAAGGAAGCTCATTAAGAAGAAAGCAAAGCTAGAAAAATTGTAGGAGGTTCCAGTGAACATGGAAATCTTGCAGAACTTGAACCTTGTCGGAATAGAAGAACAACACTGACTGGCACTTCGCCCTCGCAAAGGGATCTGAACGTTGGAGGCATCCCGACCATTAGAATGACACTCCAAAACGGCTAGAAATGCAGTTATTTTTGGAACGTTTGTCATTGGACCATTGGGACCATGCCATAACGGATGTAATTGCATTGATTGAGGCATTCCTTCCCATTGGAGGAGTCTGTTATGACGTTGCCTATTTATCTCATTGAGCGTTTCACTAAGAAAACTTTTTCCAATTGTGATTATTCGAGCCCATAGAGAACTAGTTGCTTTAGCGCAGTGCTTATTGAGAGCTCGCCAGCCATTCTGTTACATTGAGTGTTTTCTATTCGACCTAAGATATCTGATCTCAAGCATGCATGTCAGAGGAAATTAGCGTAGTAGAAAAGTATGTCGAAGAGATCCTAATAGACCTCATGGCTGAAAAGGTTATGTCTGTAGGCATACAAGCTTCATCGACACGAGGATTGGAAGCATCCCTGTCAACTACGCAACATCTGTCTGGCCTACCCACTATTGAGAAACGTAGCAAGCATCATGATGACTTGGAGAATGCGAAGCTCATCCCATCAATCCTACCTAACTACATCCCACCTCTGGCTGGCACGGTAAGTCGTGATAGTGTTTCAAGGGACTTCGACTACACAGTGATCACCGTGTACCTCCCAAAAAGGATACACACAGTAGGACTCCATTTGGAAAGGATTGTGACATTGAAGATCATCGACTATAACTTGGGAGACCGCAAGAACTATGTCATGCTCACACCATACAAGTAATTGACCAAGACATCATGGAAGAAGTCAAAGATAATCCCCCAGCCATGGACCATGGACATCACGAGGTCCATGATCCTCAATGTGATGAAGTTACCACACTTCGGAAGACACCAGGAGGTTAACGTGTGCATTAAGATCCTACTATTTTGCTTCCATGGATGTTACCTATGGTTGGACAGGTGCATCATAGTGGATCCCATGTTGATCCACTAGATCACCAAGTTAAGCATGCAAGGACCAGACCCACAAGACTTTTACCTAGCGAAGGCTGCAGATTGCGCCCTGGCACAGACAATCAAAGACACCTATAGTGATGTAGAGAAGGGGAAGTGGGGCTATAAGGTAGCCTCCATCCAAAACATCATAGTGCACCTAGATTGTCAGTTGATCACTGGTAAGCTCATTAGAAATAATAGGCCAACGTAGGTCACGGGGTTCATCGTCGACCTCATAGGAAAATGCGTTGAGTGGCTGCAAATGAACTGGGAGAGCTACCTCGTCAATCAATTAGAGAAAGACTATCGCGAAGCTCAATATCAGGGATATGAGTTTCATTTCAGTTGGCTATTGATTCTCATTGCCTTCACTACTTGGGAGATTCCAGAAGATGTGACCTTCCCTGAAATTGAGTCCTCTGAACCACTAGTTGTGATGTTCACTATGCTATGGTATTAGAGAGACATGGCGAAGCAATGGTAGTCAAACACAGTGTTCCTCAGCTATTATCTGCAGTTTAAGAGGGCCATTGAATCCTTCCCTCGCATGACATTGAATACACTACATAGGTTCAGGCCATTTGTGAAGTTTCACGTAGATATCCATTTCATATATATCACTGTCCATAGAGATGAAAGCAAGGAGGAGTTGTAGAGTTACTATAAGATCACTGAGGAAGATATGGAGGAAATAATAAAAGAATGGCCTACAAAATTCTTTGTATGAGTAGAACAGGAAGAAATTTATGACCCTGACCTCATCGGAAGTCATGTATTCACTTGAGAAGAATATGATGCATCCAGCAGCAGCAGGAAGACAAAGAAGGAATATGTACAAGAACTGAACAACGCCTCAGAAGAGACTGCATCAGAATCACTTGAAGGAGGAAGAGATGATGAAGTGGACAAAGAAGAGGATGAAGGGAAAGAATACAAGTATAAGTAGGGTGAATTAACACCACCTAAAGATCCCCTTGAAGAGACAGAGACATCCAAGAAAAGAAAGTTTTCACCAAAGAAACCTACATCGTGGAAGAAGTCAAAAGGCAATAAACCGCCATTTCAGACTGTGCTAACGGTGGATCACATTGACCTTATAATTGCTTCTATGTTAGACACCTCACAGGATATCCTGCAACAAAGCAAAGCCAAACATGAGACAATGTTTGACAGAATTGAAGCAGAGCTTAAAGGAGTACAACAAGCTCTCTATTTGAGTTGCGTAGTGTCTACTGTGCCACCGCCATCAGAAGGAACAAAGTTGGGAGATGAGCCTGCCCAGCTATGTAGATTAGTAGAATCAACATAAGCTCACCTTCACCATGTCTAAGAGGAAAAGGAATAGGCCACAGAGGCCCTGAAGAAAGAAAAAGAGGAAGCCATAGAGCAACATTGGGTTGCCCAACAAGAAAAATATGACCTCCAGGCGAAGTTTGCAGAGGATAGAGTGTAGATCTAGAAGGAGAAAGAACATTTTCGCACAAAACAGACGGGAGTTAAAGAAGTAGTCACTAGAGAAATTTTCCTTGTGATAGTCTTAGAATAGAGGGAAGAAGAAGCAGGTGGGGAAGCTCGCTGAACCCATTCAACAACTCCAAGAATGAATAACAGAACTAGAACTAAAATCCATGTCAAGCACTCCACAGGAAGTGCAAGATCAGAGAGAGAAAATTGCCAAGAGCACAGTTGAGAGAATCAAAGCATTGATCTTGGAATGCAAGAAACTCAACACTCGAAGTGAGAAGGGCTATGAGCACCTTGCAGAGGACCCTGAACTAAGGACATTGGAGTCACAACTCCATGAAGCGAATCAACAAGAATCAACATTGCAAGCATAGTTGAAGTTATTGTCACCAGTCGATAGGGTGAAAATGTCACATGAACAATGCACGGTGCAACAACAGGTCCATGCCATCCTGAGTAAAGTCATGGAAGTGACCCAGAGGCTCCAGCCAATGTAGGATGAATCTTGCACATTTTTTGAGGAGATTGAAGGATAAGGTGCATAACTAGAACAAGTAGTCACCATGGTAGAACATCGCTTGGAAGGACCAGTAACTAAGAAATTTATTCAAGAGTTCACGGAGCAAGAGGCTCTGGCGAAGCAGTAGGTCGAGGTAGCTCATGCCAAGCTTGAGGCCTTTGAGGTAGAGTAACCTAGATCACAGTGACTCAGGATGAGTCACAGGTGAGTGTTGGGGGCATGTTGGCCCTTGACTAGGTTTTGTGGAAGCAGTGGTCATGTTTGACCAATTTTGGGACTTCGACAGGCTGGTCGAAGATGGAGTGCCAGGCAAAGTGGAGATCATGGGATCTCACCCCCTTTTGCAGGCCTTTTTGGGTTTAGGGTTTATGTAACAGGTATGGGATGTCAGTCCATGGGTTTACCCATGCTTTGGCCCCTTTTTTAATGTATAAATAGAAATCTAGGTGATGTAAGTAGGTGGTGATAAGGGTGATATCATGCTAAGTGAAAGCAATGTAAGTAGTTGATATATGTGATTAAAAAGGCTTTGTGCATACTGTGTGTTAAGAACTTGTAGAACTGAGTGCAAGTGATTGTAAAGAGGCTTTGTGCTATGCCAAGCTTGGGGAAGGAGGATCTTGCAAGGTGTGCGCAGATCTCTTGTCCTATGTAGAGTTGGTTTTGTGGCTCTGTGCATGTGAGAAGATTGAAAAAAGATAATAAAGAAGATGAAGAGTTGGTGGACGTAACCCCACGCTGGGGGTGAACCATATATATCATGTGTTATGGTTTCTTTATGTGATTTATGCTTAATGATGTCATCTTTCTGTATGTTAGATGCAACTAATACAATATCTTAGTGCTTAGTAATATGAATGAATGTTATATCTGATCTATTTCTATGTGCTAAGTGCTTGGATGTGTTATATCTTGTTGAATACTGTGATGCTCTGTAATTAGGGTTTTACCTGTGATGTGAATAAGGGTTAAATGCTAGTGAATGTTAACTGCTAAGTGATCTGTTAAGTATTTTAATCACAAATCTGTTTCCCAGCTAGGTTGTAGACACTTGAGTCCTGCAACCCCCCCTACCTCTACCTCGAGTGAGGCTTCATCCGCTTCACAGGTGTTTTCGAAAGGGCCGATAGTTAGGGTTTTTTTGGTGCACTGTTGAAGTGTTGAACCCTGGGTTTGCCCCTGTGCCAACAAGCATGGTGTAGGTATAGGTGATGGTATAGATCATGATCATGTTCATGGTCATGCTATAGGTCTAGGTATAGATCTAGGTCTATGTCATGGTGTAGATCATGGTCATCATATAGGTCTAGGTAATGGTATAGCTCATGGTTTATGGTATTAGTCTTGACATTCCTTGACATTTCTAGGTTAAGGCCATTTCTTTCCTTGCGATGTACCAAACTTTTTATAGTCTGTGAGAGTTTGAGAGGTAGAGAGAGGAATACATAGAGGGTGATTAGAGAGAGTGTGTATGAGGGTGGGAGAGGAAGGGAGAGGAAGAAAGAGAGAGGGGTGGAGAGAGAGGAAGACA
>JZKD02S1704263.1:494358-532025 GCA_000966675.3 Picea glauca
TAGATCCACCTGGATCTAGAACAAAACAGGACAGGACATGACTCTTTCCCTAAGTTTTGACCATTGAATTAGCTAGTAGGGAGGAACAAGTAACATACCTTTGTATTGCTTCCTAAGGTCTCTGTTGCTCCCGCTTCGCTCCGGTTCTCTCATGAGGTCATGACCAAGACAACACAAACCAACCAAAGTGAAGATAGAAAAATATATTCAACTGTCAACTTATGTGTATGATCAAGGAATTACACAATAAAGTGAGAATAGCATTATGGGAAAGGGACATGCCACTGTATCATATTGATTGAAAGTAAAGATTACAACCTGATTGCCTTGATGTCACAAGCTTCCTTTTGATGGCTCTTGGCTCCAACACACACACTTGCTCAATCCTTGTATGAAGAAGATCAAATCCTCTTGATAGACTTGCTAGAGTCTCCAAGCTCCTATTTAAGCTAAGTCCTTCAGACAATTATTTCACCAATTCTCCAATGAATCTTGCTTAACCTTTTCCATGAGAATTCCATCAATATATAGGAGAGAATGAGATGGTTACTTAGATAAGAATGATCCCACAATATCAGGGAATCCAGTACAAGGATAAGCATTTGAATGCCAACCCATTCTTCTAGAAGATTCCCTTCTAGAAACATTGAGAATTCATCTTTTTCCATGCTTTAGAGAAGGTTCACACCCTAGCTATGTTACATAGTACGAGAAGTTCGCACCCCAGTTTAAGGTAGCCTACGAGAATCAGGCATTCTCGCACCCTAGGATATTAGAAACCTGCGAACTCTCCTAAAAAATGAGTTTTTTGGGAAGAGATGAATATAACTTTTCTCAGGAGAAAGTTATTATGAGGAGCCTGAGTACACCATCATCAATACACCATCATGATGACCAAAATCATGGGTAACAAGAGGGAGGAAGTTGCTAAGAATGCAATTGTAAGGATCAGATCCCTTGTCTCTGAATGCAAACAACTAAGAGATAGAAGTGCGCAGACTTATGAACACCTCACAGAATATCCAGAGCTAAGGAAACTAGAAGCATAGTTACAGGAGGCGCAGCAGAAGGCACTGTCAGTAGAAGCGCAGATGAAGCTACTCATTGTGGTAGAAAGAATGAAGAGATCTCAGGAACAAAATCTAGTACAACAACATATTACTACCATCTAGGGAAAAGTAATGGAAGTCACACAGAGGATACAACCGGTGTAGGATGAAGCCTGCATGATGTTTGAAGAAATTAAGGGATAATGCTCCCAATTATACCAAGTGGTTGCTATGGTGGAACGACACCTAGAAGGGCCTATTACAAAGTATACAATTCAGGAGCTCCCTGAAAAGGAGACTCAGGTGAAACAAAAAGTCGAGGTAGCGCGAGTGAAGCTTGAGGCCTTCAAAGCAGTGTTGCTAAGAACTGAGTGACTTGGGACGAGTCACAGGTGAGTGTTGGGGGCCTGTTGGCCCTCGACCAATTTTTGAGGAAACCTTGGTTAGGTTTGGCCACTTTTTGGACTTCGACAAAGTGATTGAGGAAGGAGAACCCAGGTGGAGCTGAGATCATGGATCTCACTTGTTTTGCGGGCTTTTTGGACCCAACAAGGGGTCCCTTAGGGTTTTTGAAATGGGTTATGGGATGACGGCCCATGGGTTTACCCATGATTAGGAATTTTTCTAATAGATTTTAAAAGTATAAATAAGTAAGAATGTAATGTAGAAGTGGTGAAAGGCTAAGTGAAAAATAGACTTAGAGAGTGAAGTATAAGTGGCTAAGTGTAAGTAGTTGTGAGTTATTTATGCAACATAATGTGTATGTAAGGCTCTATGCTTGATAGAGGAGCTGGATGTGTTCCTTGACCTAATTTTAGGAAGGAGGATCTGGTGCTCAGTGCACAAATCTCCTGTCCAATGTGAAGTTTGGCTATGTGGCTTAGTGCACAGGACCGAATGGATGTAAGATATTGAATAATAATAAAGAAGACGAAGTAGTTGGTGGACGTAGCCTCACACTAGGGTGAACCACGTATATCATGTTTCTTTGATTGGATTTGTGTTGTGTTTTTTATGTGTTGAATATACTCAGTTCCTTTCTTATTATATATGTTAGATATATCTGTTGATGCTTAGTGCTTTATTTGTGTTGAATGTGCTAGATCTAACATATGATGCTAAGTACAATGTGTATATTGTCATTTTTATTGGGTTGATCTATCCTTGGGGTTTGTTCTACGATGTTATTAAAGATAATGAACCGATGCATATTATCTTCTAAGTGTTGCTAGAATACTTTGCAAAGTGTTATAATCATAGATCTATGTCCCAGCTTTTTTACAGACACATGAGTCTTGTAACCCCCCCTACTTCTACCTTGGGTGAGACCTAACCTACTTTGCAGTTGTTGCTGAAAGGGCTGGTAGTTAGGGTTTTATCGGTGCATTATTGAAGCTTTGAACCCCGGTTCTACCCCTGTGCCAACATGAAACTAGGAGAACATTTCTAGAGATGAAGAACACTATGTATGATGACACCACCAAAGGAATGGCCTCATCACTTCATCCATACATTAGAAGGAATTTTAGAAAACTGGTATGTAAACTAAGAAATGTGTAGAGGCACTACAGAATGGACAACATTACAACATAATTGTATAGTAACCTTCTCATTCGAACATGAGAACAACAACATTGATTAAACACTCAAATAAATCAAAGGGGTGATATTTATTGATGAACCAGAGGTTGAACCCATGATAGAGTACCAACAACAACACAGATAGACAATGAAGGAACTATTCTCATGCTATCATGTGGAAGAAGAAGCACCAGAGGAAGACAACCCACACAACGTTCATTTACAGAAGTTGAAGAGGAAAGAGAGGTGGAAGGTCCATGTTTGGAATCAGAAGTATTTGTTGCACCTATCAAAGTAAAGAAAGTCAACATTGGGACAAATGAGAATCCCAAAATGGCCAGCATCATAGACTACTGGGATGAACAAACAATAGAGAGGATAACAAAGTTATTGCGCAAAGGCATAGAAAGAGAGATAGGAGAGATGAAGATACCTCTCAAACTTAAGGCTAGATATGTCAGATAGTGACCTTATAGACTGAATCCAATATATAAGTAGAAAGTGAAAGAAATAATTGATGGAATGTTAGAAGCTAGAATTATAGAACCAATAGAAGAATCTAAATGGATAAGCCCTATGGTAGTGAAAGAAAAGAAACAAGGGAGGAGGATTTTTGTAGGCCTGAGGAAACCGAATGATGCTTGCCTACATGACCCTTTTCCCACCCCTTTCACAGATTAGGTATTAGATAATGTGGGAGGCCAGGAGGCATATTCATTTACAGATGGATTATCAGATTACCATGAGATCAAGAAAGCTCCAGAAGACAGGTACAAGACTAATTTTTCCACAGAATGGGGATCCTACTAGTACACAGTCATTCCTTTTGGACTGAAGAATGCACCAGCTATATTTTCAAGGGTAGTAATAGATGCTTTCAAGGAGTTCATACATCCATTTTTAGAAGTGTATCTGGATTACTGGACTGTATATAGACTATTAAAAGATCATTTGAAAGTATTAAGGCTAATGTTGGAAAGATGAAAGCAGTGTCAGATATCATTGAATATCAAGAAGTGCATTTTTGGGACAGATTTTGGAATATTATTGGGCCATATAGTGTGAAAACAAGGATTTCTAGTAGATCCTACCAATATTGTAGTCAATGTCAATTTACCACCACCAAAATTAGTGTGCCAGTTGAGAGAAACATTGGGACATACAAGCTACTACAGAAATTTTATAAAAGGGTATGCACATATTAGTGCACCCATGGAGAAACTGTTAAAAAAAGATACTGAATTTCAGTGGAATGAGGACTGTCAACAAGGTTTGGACACTCTAAAAGAAAAAATGATCACAACACCTATTCTAGTATTCCCATATTGGGAAAATAATTTTCATGTGCATGTAGATGCATCAATTATAGCACTTGGAGCAATTCTAGCACAGCTAGGACCAGGAGATTTGGTCCATCGTTTAGCATTTGCTAGCAAAAAACTATTAGAATCATAGCAGAACTAAAACACTACAGAAAGAGAAGGCATAGATATGGTCTATGCACTATATAAGTTCAGACATTACTTACTAGGAAAACACTTTAAGATGTTCACAGATCATTCAGCCCTTAAATACATACTCAACAAGCCAGTGTTGGGGGGGGGATTTGTAGATGGCTACTGTTATTTCAGGAATTTGATTTTGAAGTGATAGTCAAACTAGGGAGGTTGAATGTAGGGCCTAATCAGCTATCAAGGGTAATGAATGGAGAAAAACCTACCAACTTGGAAGACAACTTCCCTGATGCACAGTTATTTTTAGTCCAAATATTCGATGAATACTTTGTTCATATTATTGAATACTTGAGTACAGAGATTGTGCCACAATATTTTAACAATGCGCAGAGGAAGAATCTAGTAGTCAGAGCTACAGAATATCAATTGATTACATGACACTTATACAAAATGGGTGTGGACAACATTTTGAGAATATGTGTACAAGAACATGAAAGGCCTAGAATTTTGGCAAAAACTCATGAGGGAATAGTTGGAGGACACTATGCAAGAAACACTACTGCGCGGAAGGTATTGCATGCAAGACTCTGGTGGTAAAAAATTCACAAACATGATAAGGAATATTTCTAGAGATGTGATGTCTGTCAAAGTGTTATGTCCCTTTCCAAATAGGATCTCCAGAGAGGAGGATTAATGGTCTAAATTACCCCATTAGACTATAGCTAGGGCCAAAGAGGGGTAAACAGGGTTACTAGAGGTCACTCCAGTCACAGGTGTTATATTCGTAAAGTGACATTGAGCTAAAAAGGGTTAAAAGAGATTTTAATTCATTATGAGCTAAAAATAGAAGTCAACAATGAATTAGGGTTTCAACAATGATTTAGGGTTTTGGAAGTCAACTGTGAATTAGGGTTTCAACATGATTTAGGGTTTTGGAAAGCTATAAAGGAAGGGTCAGCGACCTAATTCATGATTATGTAGATTATGACTTGTCATTGAGGAGAAGAGGCGCATCTCAGGAGAGGTAGTTCAATGTATTCCAGGAGGAAGACACCAGTTGGTTGATTTCGGTGTTGAAAGACACACCCTAGTCATTGGGAAGATCATCTAGGTCTTCCATCATTCTTCATTGATTTTGCAGTGTTCCCATATTCTGGGTATTATCTTTTAGTTGCTTATTTGTATTCCGAATAAGATCCTTTTGTCTTTTGATCTAGCCGAGTGTTGTTATTTTATTCAGTCGCAGTTGCCTATTTATATTCTAGCTAAGATCCTTTGTATGTTGATCCAGTCGAGTATTCTCAGTTATTCAACCACATTCGACCATTTTGTAATCCACAGAGATATCATAATACAAAATTTGCAATCATTTGTCATGTTTATTATTTGTATGATCATTTATATCATGTAAACCTTTGATCCTACACACACATTTGCAATGTTTCCTAGACTAGCCAAGTTAGGAACATTACAGTGGTATCAGAGCTTTAGTCCTACCAGCCTGTGACTAAGGACAATGAGTGCAACAAAAGACCTAGAGGGCCATGAACACGTAGGTGAAAAATATGTCACTTACAAAAGGCATCATGAAAGAAGGCATAGGCCTGATTTCCCCCCTTTTACTCCTAGCTCAGAGGAAGAGGAAGTGAAACAAAAAGTAGCAAAGAGACAGGTAGAGTGTGAGGCTGAGCGCGAGGCAAAGAGGATTCTAGGAGATAGATATGAGCAACCAGAGGCGTTGGTGTCAGAAGTCACTCCCGGATTGCTTGCAGGAGTAGAGCCCGACACCCATCAGTTTAATGTCACGATTTGTTTTAAGAAGGTGATCAAATGGAGATAAAAACTTGAGGGGATATCACTCTAACTCGGGGACTGAGTCTGGTACATAAGTGACAAAGGAGGTATTGATCCAACTTCAGCCAGTGGGTTGATAAAAGGGTGAGTAGGTGGAAGACTTAGTGAGGAAAATGAACAAACAGCTTTGGGCAACAGGCTTACGGCTATTTGCAGAAGAAAAACTCTGAATGCAAGATCAGCTTGGTTCAGAGTCTCAAGAAACTAAGGAGGACTCGACTGGATCCTCCAATTCCAAGTCACTCAGCGCTGGGAAAACCACAAGAACTGACTAGAAGCATAATAACTGCTACAGTGATCCTATCCAACATCATCCTATAACAGCTATAGCTCGACTGGATCATCCAATTCCGAGTGATTCTAACACAGTGTAACAAAGATGTAAAAGAAGTTGGCATTCATCAGGCAAGAAGTCTCAAGAGTACATACATAACCAGAGTATCAGTGCTTCATTAAAGATTTACAACTGGAAGCTCAGCTCAACCATCAATAGATACAAATATGGCGAAAACGCCTTCATATACTCAGAACAACAATAGTAGCAAAATCAAGACACTGCATTGAAGGCTTTGCATCTGCATGGCTTCTGACAGTCAACATCTGAAGGATCGTGCAACTTATGTCAGACGCAATCTAATTCTTTGACAGTTCCAACGGCGAAGCGACGTGTCTTTAATTCATTGTCGTTCTTTCCCATTATGGCAGAGATGATGTCTAACCACCACCAACTGCTTCAATAAATGCTTCATCGGGATTGAGGATGGCCCAGCCAACTTGGCACCTTCGGGACATGGAGGGCCTCCCGCGTTGCCACCTGGAATAACTGACTAGCCTAAAGAATAGGCATGGAGGCCAGCATGGAAGGTGGGGCACGGGAACAAAGTGATGGGGCCAAAGCAGCGGGAAGTGGAGTAAGAAATGATGAGATAATGAGAGAGGTTACTGCGGAGCAGATGTGCTGGACACATTTTAGTGGGAGGCTGACATGGAGGGAAGGAGACACGTGGCAGATGGTGCATGGATGATGAGAAGGAAGGAAGACCACGGGGACCATAGAGGGGAGGTAGGTGGATGACACACGGCAGCAGGAGAAAGGCGGATATGGAGGGTGACATGACGGGAAAAGGGTCCACGCTGGCTAAACATAGAGCAGTTGGGAATGATGGGGTCATGCGAGCATCGTTGATCCAGGAACTAAGATCTCGGTCGTTGGAAAGATGCACCCTCGATTCTGGACCCCCCCCCCTCCGCTTAAAGGTAGAAAGGCATGGGGGGGTCTGGAATGGTCTTTATCATCGTTGATCCGGGCGCGCTGATTTGGACTGTCGAAGAGGTGCGCCCCGGATTTCGGACCCCCCCCTCCGCTTAAAGGTAGAAAGGCAGGGGGGGTCCGGAATCGCACCTGCGCCATTGATCCAGGCACTGTGATCCTAGCCGTCCAGACTTGCTTTTCACTTAATCATGGGCGCATTAGCACCGAAACTTAGGACAAGTGGGTTTTTAACCCATTTCTTTGCATTCTAACCCCCTTACAAGAAATATTGCTAACATCAGTTCCATGGGGGATAGAGTCATCCCTGTGATGCTCTAAGAACTCTTTTGTCGATTCAGTGCCTTTGTTGTTGGGCTATGGAGTCATTTATTAGTCCGAAAAACAAAAAACAGAAACAATATGTACAAAACAAAACAAAAAGAGCCAATTGTGGCTCACAGAAAATATTTTTTCAAGAAATTCCCATTTACTGGGCTGCTGAAAACTTCTTTGCCTTCCAGATCCTGCAAACTGTAAGTGTTGTTCGAATATGCTTCAATGATCTTGAAAGGCCCTAACCAGAGGGCATCAAATTTACTGTGTTTTCCCTTGTCCTGCCTAGGCGCGTCCCACTTGAGTACTAGGTCACCTTGCTTGAATTCCTTCTTTCTGTTCTTCCTGTCGAAAGCCTGCTTGATCTTCTGTCGATGACTGTAGGCTCTCTCCATGACCTGTTCTCTGATCTGTTGTACTTCCACCATCTGATGAATCCTTCTGAGCACATGGTTAGGTTCTTCTTCGAGGTCCTAAAGGAAATTTGCCACAGGTAAGGCAAGCTGAGTGGGGAAAATGGACTCTATTCCATAAACAAGTTGGAAAGGAGAGATGCCCAGGGACTTCTTGGTTGTCACCCGATCAGCCCAAAGGGAAAATTTGAGCTTTGAGTCCCAGGCCCTCTGATTTTCCTCCAATAGCTTCTTGATGAGCTTGATTAGGCTTTTATTGGAAGACTCTGCTAGTCCGTTCCCTTGAGGATAGTATGGAGTAGAGTGGACCAGTGAAATCCCAAATTGTTCACAGAACTTGACCAAAGGCTCAGACCTGAAGGGGGCGGCATTGTCAGTGACAATCCTGCTTGGGTAGACAAATCTGGCTATGATATCTTCCAAGAGGCTGATGATTACTTTTTGAGAA
The DNA here is from genome assembly GCA_000966675.3 of Picea glauca. Classification (NCBI taxonomy): domain Eukaryota; kingdom Viridiplantae; phylum Streptophyta; class Pinopsida; order Pinales; family Pinaceae; genus Picea; species Picea glauca. The sequence goes on from JZKD02S1704263.1 coordinate 502,743, forward strand.
GTGCTCCTGGTGGGGACAACCTCTATCCACTTGGTGAAGTAATCAGTCGCAGTGAGGATCCATCTATGTTGGCCACTTGAGGGAGGATGAATCTCTCCGATGAAATCCAATCCCCACTGCTGAAAAGGTGTCGAAACTACTACAGGCTTTAATGGCAGAGATTTAATTTGTTGTTTACCTGAGAACTTCTGGCATTTAATGCAATCCCTAACTTCTCTGCAGACATTAGTAAACAAAGTAGGCCAGTAAAACCTAGCCTGGAGGATTTTGTGGGCTGTTGTCTTCCAAAAATGATGACCTTCGCAGAGACTGCTATGAAAATCGAAAATCACCTTCTGGGCTTGCAGCGGGTCAAGGCATCTTAACAGTATTCCCAGAGGGTCTCTCCAATACAAGGCTCGGTCAATAAGACAATATTTGACCGCTTTAAGCTTCAAATCTCTGGCCCTACTCTTTCCCAATCCATCAGGGGGCTTTAATTCTTGCAAGAAGTACAAGATATCCATGTACCAAGGACATACTGCTAGTGGTATGATGGTATGGGAATTACTGCCAGATGACTCAGCTTACTCATTAATGAAATTAATCCCCAAATACCTACAATTGGATTCAGCCAGCAGCTTGGCCAAACCCTGCCCCTTTATCAACTTGGTGGGCTTAATCTACAGGTCAAATTCTAGGATCTTGGCGATCCATTTACCTCTTCTTCCATCCATGTCAGGCTGTATAAGAATGTCCTTCACAGAAGTTGAAGGGACATATGCAGTGATTTTTGAGTGCAAAACATAGATCCTGAAAGCTTTGAGAACTTTCACCAATGCATAGGCCTGCTTTTCCATGATCTCATATCTAAGTTCAGCATCTCTCAATGCCTTGCTAAAGAAGGCAATGGGCTGCTCTCGCCCTTGATCGTTTCTCTGCAATAATACTGCTGCTACTGAGTCATCAGAAGCAAATGAGAAAATCAGGAAATATTTAGAATAATCGGGACCGATTAGCACAGGTGCCTCGGTCAATTCTTTCTTTATCTGGGCAAAAGATTCCCTGGATTCAGCAGTCCATTTTATTTCATGGCCGTTCCTGAGCATGGTTGTGATGTGTTTCACCAGCTCGGCAAAGTTCGAGATGAATCTCCTCAGAAAGTTGACCTTCCCCAAAAATGTCTGGACTTCCTTCTTGGACCTGGGTAGGGACAGGGTCTGAAGTGGCTCTACCCTGCTAGGGTCAATCCTTACTCCTTCAGCTGACACTATATGACCTAACAGCTTCCCCTCTTTCATAGCAAACAATGATTTCTTGGGGTTTAAAGATAGGCCATACCTTCGACACTTCAGGAAAACTCTTTTTAAGTGGCAGCGGTGCTCTTTATCAGTCTTGGAGAAGACTGTGATGTCATCCAGATATATCACCACAAACTGATCCTTCTCCCCGAAAAAGGCTATGTCCATGGCCCGCTGAAATGTTGCTCCTGCATTCATCAGTCCGAAAGGCATTTTGGCATACATAAATGTGCCCCAAGGAGTGGTGAAAGATGTTTTTTCTCTGTCCTCAGGCATGACTGATATCTGATTGTATCCAGAGAAACCATCAATCATGGACATCCTAGATGCGCCAGTGACCCTTTGTAATATGTGTTCCATGTTGTGCAGGGGATAATTGTCCTTCCTCGAACTTCGGTTCAGGTTCCTGAAATCGACATAGAGTCTGATTTCCCCACTTTTCTTTCTCACTGAAACCAAATTGGCCACCCACTCAGAATATCTCAAGGGGACAATGATCTGGGCATCCAGCAGCTTCTTTACCTCTTTCTCCATGACAAGTAGAAACATGGGATTTATTTGTCTCAGCTTCTGCTTGAACGTCTTAGCCTCCTCTTTTAGTGGGATCTTGTGCTCGATGACTGATGTGTCATACGTTTTGAGGTCTTTGTAGGTCCATGCAAACACATCAGCAAACTCCTTCAACAACTTAGTATATCCGACTCTTTTCTCCTCAGTCAAACTCCTTGACAGCTTGACTAATTTAGGCTCTTCAGATGTGCCTATGTTGCATTCAGCTGTGTCATCATCATCACCTGAAACCTTACCCTTTACTGCCACATCATTCCCATCGAACAATCTTTCTAACGGGATCAGTCCTTTCGAAATGTGATTGCTCGGTAGCTGAATGATCCGGTGATCAGCAATTTTATTCACAAATTCCCAAGGGTGATGGTCATCTTCCTCTTCAGGTTTCTCATCTATGTGCATTGTGGAAAAGTCATCAATGGACTGGAGGAATTTTTCAATCTCTTGATCATCCTCAAACACCTTCCAGTATTTGACGTTGTCTGGTATAGAAGGTCTGTACTTTATTTCAACATCGGACCTTGCAGTGGGCAGCGTGGGAACTTCGAGCACACTAGCTGTGAAAGATAAAAAATTGGCTGAGGCATTTTCCTCCCTTGGAATGTAGGAAATGTTAAAATCCAGGAAGGAATTATCAACCAAGTCCCATACCTGGTTCCTATAATTCCTGAGCTGAGGATTCTTAACCTGATAAACATTTTTTACCTGCTGAATGATCAACTCTGCATCTCCAAACACAGCCATCTCTTTAATTTCCATTTCCTTGGCAGCTCTTAATCCCAGAACCAGAGCTTCATACTTTGCCACATTGTTGGTGACTTCGAATTCTAGCTTGTATGACAAAGATATGGTCTCTCGACAGGGTGATATGAATATCACTCCGGCGCCTGCACCCATACTGGAGGAAGCTCCATCAAAGAACATCTTCCAAACAAAGGTGGTTGGAGGGGAGGTCTCCTGATTAAGAATGGGCTGCTTTTTTATCTGTAAAGGAGCCTCAGGGGTGTGGGTGATCTATAGTAAACTGGAGCCTAAATCAGTGTCCAAGGCATAGATGGGATGATTGGTAGGGTTGGCTTCGTCACTGATTATGTAGGCTAGTTGGGCTTCTCTGTACAGTCTCCTATGTTCCCCTCCAAAGACTGGAATGGTGACATATGTGAGGTCCATCTGCAAGGTTCCCCCCAGTCTCTTTATCCAAGACCTTGACAACAGCATGTCAAACTTAGGGGGGACATCAGCTACCACAATATCCATGACCATACTCTTCATGGGCAGAAGAAATAGGGAAACTACCAGGTCCTTAATGACTCCCAAACATTGCACCCTCCTGAAGTCAAAAGAAAAGAGATCATGATAGGCTCAGGTGACTTCCAGTCCTAATTCTTCCATGACGGTTTTGGGCATGAGTTTGTGGGAGGCTCCTGAATCCATAAGGCAATTATGCAGCACTTTGTCATGTATGTTCAGGGACGTGTAGAAGGGAGGGGATGAATCATCTCTATCTTCTACCATGGGACCTAGGACAACTGCAGGCCTTTCATCTTGGAGGTTTATGGAGTCTGTGAGAGGATATGAGGCTTCGGATTTCAACAGCTCAGAGAAGCGTTTTTTGAATTCCCCATGTTTAATTAACTCAGTGAGTGGCACAGGAATTCTGATATTTTGAATCTCATGTTCGAAATTGAAAGAAGACATGGGCTTTGGGATTTCTCTAATTCCAGGAACATGATTATGGACAATGGGAGAGAAAGGTTGAGCCCTCTTACCTCTATCTACTACTTCATTAGCAGGTTTCTTCGTTCTATTGGATGGATCAGGAATGTTGAGTGCTTCTACCCTTTTGTCGGACCTCAGGTTGTACCTGCCTCGACCGCCGCCAGCTTTATCTCCCTTGCTCAATTCATTCAACTGACTATCCATGCGAGACTCTTCATAGGCTGACCGAGTAAGATGAGGAAAAGGAGGAGAGTCTTCTAAGCAGTGGATTTTAGGCTCGGATTTGTCTGTTTCCCCTTCTTCTTCATCAGCCACAAAATTGTTCTGGAAGGGAGCCTAAATTCTTTGGTCGTCTCTGTCTCTTCCTCTCTCTCTGTGTATAGTTGGGGGAGTGTCATTATTATTTGGCCTCCTGAAACCCCCTTTATTTTCAATGTTCTGAGGGCCCTTGTACATTTTCTTCCTTTCCACCTTTAATCTTTCCACCTCTTCTTTAAGGAGGTTCATAACTCGGGTCAGCTCATTTACTTGAGGGTGGGGCAGTGATGGGCCGAAAGTTTTGGCTTCCGATTTTTCCTTTCTTCTGTCAGTGTCGGCCTGGTTTCTCAGTCTGTCAGCTGCCAATATGTTGGATTCCACTTCTATAGCTGCATCTTTCATATGAGCTAAAGAGGTGGCTCTTCTTTCTCTTAACACGAGGCAGAAATCAGGGTCAAATGCGCTAGCATAGGAGATTTGAGCAGAGGCCTCTGAGGGTTTAATCTCTACAGGAATCTTGTTGTACATCTTATTAAATCTTTTGGAGAAGTATGAGACAGACTCCCCTTCCATGTTCCTCAGAGACCCAAACTCTGTCATGTAATACATATAATCTTTTCTGTCTCCCCACTGCCTCAGGAAAACGTTATCCAAGGCTTCAATTCCAGCAATAGATCCAGGGGCCAGTCCTCGGAACCATTTCCTCACCTCTCCATCGAGGCTCTGGACAAAAACTCTCATCCAGACATCTTCACTTTCGATATTCAAGTTTTCTGCATAACTGTAAAAAGCAGCCAAGTGCTCCTCAGCAGTTATGTCTCCCTCCCCACTGAACTTGGGCATGTACTTCAAATAGTCTCCAGCATGGAGGTGGTTCAGAGGATGGGGGAGAATCAAAGGAGCATATCTGGCAGCAACTATGGCATCCATTCTGTTCAGAGGGGGATTAGCACCAGCCATAGGGATATTAGGTAAAGGAGAACTCGGAGGAGAAGGAGTATGGATGGGAGATGTTGGAAAAGAAGTTCTTGGAGGAGACAATGGAGAAAACAGAGAGAAAGCCAAGGGACCTGAGTGTGCAAACGCTTCTCTCTGTGCAGTAGTAGCAACGAAAGGAGGGGTGGTGAAACCTTCGGAAGCTCGAGGTCTGTGATGAGGCAAGACCTCTAGGGAGGAGGGAGTGACAAGGATTTCTCTTTCTGATACTAGACCAGGAGGAGAAAACTCAGCAGGAACACTCCCGAAATTGAAAAAACGGGAAACCTCGGAAGAAGGACAACTATGAAGCTGCGAATAAGAAAATGGAGTTCCCACAGAAGGGGAGGGTGTATTACCTGTTTCAGCGATGGAAACTTCTTTTGCAGAGCTCTTTCCCTTTCTACGCACTGCTTCTGGGTCGGCTTCTGGTGTAGCTAAAGGAAAATGTGGATTTGACCTCGTGTGTCTGCCTCTCGAAGCCACAATTGATAGAATAGGTTCTTCCCAGCGGAGTCGTCACAAAGGAGTCGCCAAGTGCACAATAGCAATATTCAAGTTCTGATATCTGATGCACCTTCAGAATCAGTTGATCTTTGTCGTTCAATCCTGGGGAAAATATTCAACTTTGTCCCCGGCAATGGCGCCAGAAATGTTGGCGTCAGAAGTCACTCCTGGATTTCTTGCAAGAGCAGAGCCCGACACCCATCAGTTTAATGTCACGATTTTTTTTAAGAAGGTGATCAAATGGAGATAAAAACTCGAGGGGATATCACTCTAACTCAGGGACTGAGTTTGGTACATAAGTGACAAAGGAGGTCTTGATCCAACTTCAGCCAGTGTGTTGATAAAAGGGTGAGTAGGTGGAATACTTAGTGAGGAAAATGAACAAACAGCTTTGGGAAACAAGCTTACGGCTATTCACAGAAGAAAAAATCTGAATGCAAGATCAACTTGGTTCAGAGTCTCAAGAAACTGAGGAGGACTCGACTGGATCCTCCAATTCCAACTCACTCAGCGCTGGGAAAACCACAAGAACTGACTAGAAACATAATAACTGCTACAGTGATCCTATCCAACATCATCCTATAACAGCTATAGCTCGACTGGATCATCCAATTCCGAGCGATTCTAACACAATGTAACAAATATGTAAAAGAAGCTGGCATTCATCAGGCAAGAAGTCTCAAGAGTTCATACATAACTAGAGTATCAGTGCTTCATTAAAGATTTACAACCGAAAGCTTAGCTCAACCATCGATAGATACAAAAATGGAGAAAACGCCTTCATATACTCAGAACAACAATAGCAGCAAAATCAAGACACTGCATTGAAGGCTTTGCGTCTGCATGGCTTCTGACGGTCAACATCTGAAGGATCGTGCAACTTATGTCAGACGCAATCTAATTCTTTGACAGTTCCAACGGTGAAGCGACGTGTCTTTAATTCATTGTCGTGCTTTCCCATTATGGCGAAGGCAATGTCTAACCACCACCAACCGCTTCAATAACTGCTTCATCGGGATTGAGGATGGCCCGGCCAACTTAGCACCTTCGGGACGTGGAGGGCCTCCCGCGTTGCCACCTAGAATAACTGACTGGCCTAAAGAATAGGCATGGAGGCCAGCGCGGAAGGTGGGGCATGGGAACAAAGTGATGGGGCCAAAGCAGTGGGAAGTGGAGTAAGAAATGATGAGAGAACGAGAGAGGTTACTGTGGAGCAGATGTGCTGGACACATTTTAGTGGGAGGCTGACATGGAGGGAAGGAGACACATGGCAGATGGTGCATGGATGATGAGAAGGAAGGAAGACCACGCGGACCATAGAGGGGAGGTAGGTGGATGACACACGGCAGCAGGAGAAAGGTGGATATGGAGGGTGACATGACGGGAAAAGGGTCCACGCTGGATAAACTAAGAGCAGCTAGGAATGACGGGGTCATGCAAGCGTCGTTGATCCGGGCACTAAGATCTCAGCCGTTGGAAAGCTACACCCTCGATTCCGGACCCCCCGCCTCCGCTTAAAGGTAAAAAGGCAGGGGGGTCCGAAATGGTCTTTATCGCCGTTGATCCGGGCGCGCTGATCTGGACCGTCGAAGAGGTGTGCCCCAAATTCTGGACCCCCCCCCCTCCGCTTAAAGGTAGAAAGGAGGGGGGGGGTCCGGAATCGCACCTGTGTCGTTGATCTGGGCGTCGTGATCCTAGCCATCCAGAATTGATTTTCACTTAATCATGGGCGCATTAGCACCTGAACTTAGGACAAGTGGGTTTTTAACCCATTTCTTTGCATTCTAACCCCCTTACAAGAAATATCGCTAACAAGAGGGTAGTGGCAACGCCCCTGTAGATCCATAGGAAACTTTCATGCAGGTTATCAATGATATGTTAGCTAGTCAATGGACCATGTCTCAGTCCTTGGCACAGGTGGCTGATAGATTGGCTAAAGAGGGCACCCCAAATACATAAGTCCCGCATGCAACACAGGGGAACTTAGAAGTAGGCAGTAGACCCTAGTCACCCTATTGCACATACACCTCTGCATGTAGGATTCCCAAACCCTTGTTTCCCAGTTTCTAGAGGACACCCCCATTAGCAGCACCACCATCGATAGAGCAAAGGCCACCCGCTCATGCCGACGACATTGCAGAGTATAGGAGGGAGTACGCAACATTGGGTCATGACTTCCATCAGGACATGATCTTAGTCGAGTATTGTGGACTCAGACTCAGGAACCACCATAGAGATATGCAGAGGGGAGGACCACAACAACAACAGGGGCATAACCTCGATTTCATCCAAAAATTTGGGAAACTCACCATCCCTTCTTTCGACGGATCATCCAAATACACCGCTAGAGCTTGGGTATAGAAGCTAGAAATGTATTACAAGCAAAACTAGATGACTTAGACATAGGCCATTAGTTTCGTGACCTTACACTTGGAGGGTGAGGCACACGAGTGGTGGTATCATGGATTGGTGACATTGGGTCACAGTCACATCACCTCTTATAAGGAGTTTACAGATAGGCTCATGGATAGGTTTGATAGGAAGGATCCTAAGATACATTTTAGGGATCTATCCCAGTTGAGACAAACTGGCATAGCAGAGGCATTCATCACATAGTTTCAATGGGTATCCATTGTAGTGATAGATATATCAGAGCCCAGGCTGATCATGCTATTCACAGAAGGACTCACAGAGCCTTTGAGAGGATGGGTGAAGGCATACATGCCTCCCACTTTGTAGGATTCCATCTTTCTCACTCAATATCTGGCAGACTCAGTGCCAAAGACTAAAACTTTCTCCAAACCATTTGTGCCCCAAAGGGATCGAGACAGGAATCCATTCCAGAGAGAATGGAAGGGAAAGGAGAAATTGGATGATGAGACTAGGCGAGAGCTTATGAGGAAGAAGCTTTCCTTCAGCTGCAAAGATCCTTGGGTCCCGGGCCATAGGTGCATAGGAAAGGGAGAGATTCATTATATTAAGGTAGCAGTAGATAGTGTGGACAGTGAGGAGGAGAAGTAGGATATTGGATCCACTAGTTCAGAGGAGGAGTCAACACCAACAGAGGAGCAGCTTCCCCATAGACCACCGACACCAGTAGGAGCCCATCCTCCAGTAGTCCCACAACCGACAGAGCAGGCTAACAGGAGGAAACTAGCAAATGGAGGAGTCATAGCGACCCTTTCTGGTGTTCACAGGTATGATACCCTCTGTATCAGAGGGATTATTCAGGGGCAATGGGCAATCTGCCTGATAGATGGTGGGGAAACCCACAACTTCATCGACACTTCACTAGTATCGAGACGGGAAATTCAGACAAAGGAGTTTGAAGGGTTTGATGTTGCAGTAGCAGATGGCCACACAGTGGAGTGTCTAAACAGAGTTCCAAACTTAGAGATGAAGTTAGGCAACTACACAGTGAGAGACACATTTTATGTGGTTGACCTATCAGACACAGATGTAGTGTTAGGAGTTCAGTGGATGATTACCTTGGGAAAAATCACTACCAATTACCAAACCTTGGAAATGGGATTCAAAGATCAGGATGGGAAGAAGGTTGTTCTAAGAGGTATGTCAACAAGAGCACCCAGGAAAGTTTCAGCCAAGAGGGTGGAGAGGATATTCATACATGAGGAGGTAGCATATGCTGCAGAATGCTTGATCACTACTCAGAAGGATTCAGAAGGTCGACAATAATACCACACAGAGATCAAGAATTTATTGGGATGACATCAACAGGTATTTGAGGCAATTCCACCAGGGAGACCACCTAAAAGGGGGTTTTAGCACACCATTGAGCTAGAGGAGGGGGCCAAACCTATGATCACTCCCCCCCCCCCCTATCATCATCCTAGGAGTTTCAAGGATGAGATACAGAAGGCAATCAAGGAATTGCTGGCGATGGGACACATCAGACCGAGCAGCAGCCTATTTGCTTCTTCATTTTTCTTAGTGCTGAAGAAGGATGGCACCATGAGGATGTGCATTGATTACCGAGCCTTGAACAAGAAAACCATCAAGAACCAATACCCTATCCCATGCATTGACGAGTTGATGGATGAACTACATGGGGCAGTTTTCTTCTCAAAAATTGATCTACGCTCTGGATATTATCATATCAACATATGAGAGTAGGACATAGAGAAGACGACATTTTGATGTCATTTGGGACACTTCGAGTTCTTGGTTATGCCATTTGGGCTAACCAATGCACCCTCTACAATCAAGTCTTGCATGAACAATATATTCAGGGATCATTTAAGGAAATCAGTCTTGGTTTTCTTCGATGACATCTTGATCTATAGTTGGTCATGGAAAGAGCATATGAGGCACCTGGATGAGGTATTGAGCATCATGGAGGCACTGTCATTGTATGCCAAAGAGCCCAAGTGTGAGTTCGATATGACAGAGATACTTTACTTAGGCCGCATCATCAGTGCACAGGGGGTACAGGTGCACCAAGAGAATATCAAGGACATTCTGGATTGGCTGACGCCCAAGAACATGACAAAATTAAGGAGCTTCTTCGGGTTGTGCAGCTATTATAAGCAGTTCGTCTGGGGTTTTTATCAGCTTGGAGCACCACTGACAGATCTTACCAAGCATGGGGCCTTCATATGGACTGAGAAATCATAGGAAGCCTTTGATCACATGAAGGAAGTCATGGGCACTTGTCCAGAGTTGGCACTACCAAACTTCACCTTGCCATTTGTACTAGAGTGTGATGCATCCAGCGAAGGGATCGGTGCAGTTTTGATGCAGGGAGGACACCCCAATGTATTCAAGAGTTGGAAGCTTAGTCAACCTGAGAGGTTGTACTCCATTTATGAGAAGGAAATGTTGGAAATCATGCATGCCTTGACCAAGTTCAGACAATATTTGGTGGGTAGAGCAAATTCATGGTCAAGATTGATCACAACAGTTTGAAGTATCTCCTTGAGCAGAAGGACCTCAATGAGTGCCAACAGAAATGGGTGACAAAGGTACAGGAATTCGACTTTGACATAGAGTATGTCAAGGGGAAGAAGAACATTGTGGCTGATGCACTATCGAGGAGACCTACATCATGTTCTTTGATGGAGATTTTAGCAGATTGGAAATCCCACTTGTTAGTGGAATATTCCAAAAACAAGTTCGCTTGTGAGGTGATGGATGGGAAGATACAGGATGACCGGTATAGGGTCATTGACGATGTCATATTTTACAAGGATAGAGTCTACTTGGTGCCATATTTAGGGCTTAAGAAGAAGATCCTCACTGAAATTCATGATTCACCTCTAGTAGGCCATCAGGGGTTTTTCAAAACCTACAAACAGATTAGAGAGAGGTTCTCCTGGAAGGGCCTCAAACAAGACGTTAGGAGACACGTCAGTGAGTGTGTGACTTGCTATAAGAACAAGTAAGAGCATGCTCTTCCAATAGGGCTACTTCAGCCACTCCCCATTCCAAAGTAGAAATGGGAGAGTATATCTATGGACTTCATCACAGGTCTACCCAAGGTCGAGGGTAAGGACTGTATCTATGTAGTGGTCGACAGATTGACCAAGTTTTCTCACTTCTACGCCATACCGAAAGAGTACAACATAGTTCAGGTAGCCGATATTTTCTCCAGGGAGGTCTTCAGACTTCATGGGTTGCCAAATAACATCGTCAGTGACAAGGACAGACAGTTCATAGGGACATTTTGGAGAGAGTTGTTTCATTTGGTGGGGACAGAGTTGACACCTAGCACCAGCTATCACCCTTAGACAGATGGGCAAACTGATATTGTCAAAAAGTGGGTTGAAGGGTATTTGAGGAACTATGTAGGAGGACAACAGAGAATGTGGGTAAAGTGGTTACATTTGGGAGAACATTGCTACAACACCACATTCCACATGTCCATTGGTATGACACCCTTCCTAGCATTGTATGGATATGATGCTCCCACTTTGGTAGACTTGGTATTCAGGGAGAGAAGAGCTCCCAAGGACAAGGATTGGATTATAGAGAGTCAGTATATTCTCAAGTTGTTGAAAGAGAACCTGCAGATGGTGCAAAACCAACAAAAGATAAGTGTGGATAGGCACAGGATAGAGCGCATCTTTGAGGTTGGATATTTGGTTTTCTTGAGACTCCAACCCTACAGACAGTCATCTCTAAAGAAGAGTGGGGCCGAGAATCTCAAGCCCGGATTGTATGGTCCTTACAAGATCATGCGCTGAGTAGGTGAGGTTTCTTATGAGCTAGAGCTTCCAGAGGGGGAAAGATTCACAACGTGTTCCACGTGTCTTGCCTCAAAAAGGCAATGGGACAATTCATTAGCACATCAGAGGAGCTTCCCCCATTGGATAAGGAGGGATAGTTGGAGTTAGTTCCGGAGGTGATTTTGGAGTTCCAGGAGCGAAAACTAAGGAGTAGGGTCATCAAAGAGTGTTTGATCAGATGGAGAGGGCTTCCAGTAGAGGACGCTACTTGGGAGAGCGAGCAGGTGTTGCAACACCCTCGACTGGTATTGCTTGAGGAAAAGCAATTTCAGGAAGGGAGGACTGTAATGTCCCTTTCCAAATAGGAGCTCCAGAGAGGAGGCTTAATGGTCTAAACTACCTCGTTAGACTATAGCTAGGGCCAAAGAGGGGTAAATAGGGTTACTAGAGGTCACTCTAGTCACAGGTGTTATAGTCAGAAAGTGACACTGAGCTAAAAAGGGGTAAAAGTGATTTTAAGTCATTATGAGCTAAAAATAGAAGTCAACAGTGAATTAGGGTTTCAGCAGTGATTTAGGGTTTTGGAAGTCAATAGTGAATTAGGGTTTTAGCATGATTTAGGGTTTTGTAAACCTATAAAGGAAGGGTCAGCGACCTAATTCATGATTATGCAGATTATGACTTGTCATTGAGGGGAAGAGGTGCATCTCAAGAGAGATAGTTTAGTGTATTCCAGGAGGAAGACACCAGTTGGTTGATTTCGGTGTTGAAAGATAGACCCTAGTCACCGAAAAGATCATCCAGGTCTTCCATCATTCTTCATTGATTCCGCAGTGCTCCCATATTCTGGGTATTATCTTTTAGTTGCTTATTTGTATTCTGGCTAAGATCCTTTTGTCTTTTGATCTAGCCGAGTGTTGTTATTGTATTCAGTCGCAGTTGCTTATTTATATCTTGGCTAAGATCCTTTGTATGTTGATATAGTCAAGTATTGCTAGTTATTCAGCCGCATTCGGCCATTTTGTAATCCATAGAGATATCATAATACAAACTTTGCAGTCCTTTGTCACGTTTATTATTTGTATGATCATTTATATGCTATAAACCTTTGATCCTACACACACATTAGCAGCGTTTCCTAGACTAGCCAAGTTACGAACATTACATAAAGGGTTGGTAAACTGAATAGAAGGGATGAGATGCCCCTAAGGCCACAAGTAACTTTGTAGGTATTTGAAAAATGAGAAATAGACTTTGTGGGACCAATTAATCCACGAACAAGAAGGTCAGGAGCAATATATGTTATCATTGTAACAGAATATTTAACAAGATGGGCAGAAGCAACACCAGTAAAAGAATGTAGTGTAGAGACAACAACACACTTCTTGTTTGAGAAAGTGATCACTATGTTTGGTTGTCCAAGGATTTTGATGAGTGAACAAGGTACTCACTTTATCAACAACACTATCAAGGCTATGACTAAGGAGTTTTAAGTCTATCATCATAAGAGTAAACCATACCATCCTCAATCAAATGGAATAGTAGAATCCTTCAATAATGCCTTGGAGAATGCTCTGACAAATATTTACAATGTCAACAGGGATGATTGGGATTTGAAGATACCAATAATATTATGGGCATACAAGACTACATGTAAGAAGATGATAGGACAGACATCATTCAAATTGGTGTATGGGCAGGAAGTAGTAGTACCATTAGAATTTTTGGTACCCATCCTACGTGTAGAAGCAATCACCAACATGACAGAAAGAGGCACAGTGAAGGAGAGGTTGAATCAACTAATGGAGATGGAAAAGGATAGGATTCTAGAAGGATTTCATCAATAAGTAAAAAAATCAAGAGACAAATCTTGGCATGACATACATATCAAGAGGAAGAATTTCAAGGAGGGAGATTTAGTCTTTCTTTATGACAGTAAATTTCTTCCCCATCCAAGTAAATTTAGAATGCCCTGGCTGGGGCCATATGAAGTAAATACTATCACATATGGGGGATCTGTAGAGTTAAAAGACTTGGAAGTCACAGAACATAAAGGACTGATCAATGGGAGTTGACTGAAACTGTACAGGGACAGTCGACCTCCTAACATTTAAAAGTTATAGTGTAGTAAGAAAACATGTACATAGTGTATTATAGTAGGAGTTAATATAGAGAAGCTGAAAAAAAGAAACAAAAAGGAGGAAAAGAAGGAAAAAGAAAGAGAAAAATAAAAAAGAAAGAAAATACAAAAATACTAGAAAATACAATGCGTAGTAGAAAGTGGACTCGGCGCAACGAAAGGAAAAATGTTCATGTGCAACATATGGTCAACACACTGCACACTAAGGAAATGTTACAACAAAAATACACCACGCACTTGAAACTCTCAGCACACTGGAAAAGGGGTTAACATTCAGAAAAAGAAAAAAAATGAAAAATGACGATTACAAAAAAAAGGCGCCAACTAGAGTCATTTATGAAATTAAATGGAACATAGTCATAAACCATCATTTCATTAATCATAGCCAGCGAAGTTTCTCCAAGAATTTTCACGACATCTTCTATATAAAGGGGAAATGCAGGGAACATAAGACTTATTTTGAAATCATGAATTTGTAGTGATAGAGACCACGTAGAGAATAAGTGAATTGACGGAGAACACAATGCGAACTAGTTGGAACCTATTCAAAAAAAACTGACCAGTACCCATGATGGCACCACCTAAGATGGGCACGTCAAGCCAAGCAAGGAGGTTTTGAAGGGTGTTTGTGACACACTGGTGTAGACCTATCGGCCCTGAGGTTGAGATCCGCTCACAAGATCATTCTTGAACCCCTTCAAGCTGGATCGACTTTTTCAGATCCTCTGCTGGAATCTCTTTTCAAATCGGTCCATAGGTCCTTCTCACAACTTGCAATCGTGTGAGTTCATGAGTCATGACTCCCGACTCTTCCTTCTCAAATCCGCGATACCCGAGATCATGAAATTGGTATATCTTTTCTTTTTTCAGCACCCTCTGCGCATGACCATTGGCTAGGCTTCACTCAAGCTCCTCTTGCCACTCGGCACTTCGTGAGTTCAAAGGTTGAACTCTTGCACTCTTGCCTCGTGAATCCTCAAGATGAGAAAATTCAGCGGATTGTTGACTCCTTCCAATATGTGACCTGTGTCCGCCAGTCTAATTCCCGGGCCCACTGTGTGGTTCTGCCACGTGTCCCCTCCGTGCCTTGGCTCTCAGCACTTCACAACTTCTGCAGTCGAAAGTGACACCTTTCAAACCTCGAACCCCCGAATGCACAAAATGAGATGGGGTCCCTGATCCAATGATCCTCCCGTTCTCTGGATTCAATAGTTATCCTTGCTCCTTGCAAATTTGCCAAACACGACTTGGAGCACCCAAGTTTTTGGCTCTCACCCTGCGAACCTCTGAGTTTGCGAGATCCTTCGATCTCTGCCACCTATCCTCCTCCTAACAGACGGTTGTGATTCTCTCGCGGTTTCACAACTTTGGGACTTTCGGGACAAAGTCTCGAACTCTTATCCTCCGATATGCCGAAATGCCAAAATTTTGACACGTCGTCTATGCGATTCCCACGATGGAACTTCCCACCTTTTTGGAGTTCTCAGACTTCGCAACTTTGTGAATCCAGATGCTATGCTCTCAGTTCTCTGACTCACGAAACCTCGAATTGAGATTTACGTGGGTAATCCAACGACCCTTGTTGGTTCAAATCCTATGGTTCGATTCTCCTAAGCTTCAACCTAGAAAGACATGCTCCATAACCCTCTTTCTCCTCTGCAATATCTGACGATTCTTGGGACTTCGCGAATTCTCCACGGAGAATTTCGATCATCCACTTTCTTCTTGGCACTCTTGAGAAATGAAGAAGTATGCCTTCATTGGAACTTATTTACTAGCGAAACAATGTTGTTGCGCCTCCTTCCAATACCTCAAGGCATTGGTTCTCTTTGAGCTTCTCTTCGAAAACTTTGAAGGCTCTATCCCTTCTGAGCTTTCTCCACAACTTGAGTCTTCAAGAAGACTCCTTCACGCACTGCTTGCGGCAGCTCTTCGAATACCTCCAACTATTTGAACCTCTTCGACTCTGCACACTCCTTGTGACAGCAGTCTTTCAACAATTTCTCTCAGGTTGTAAACTCTGAGACTTCACCCGGCCTACACACTCCTTGCACGGCTCCTGTGCTTAACTTGCACTCCTGTGAGAATGAGAATAACATTATCTATTCTAAGCTTACAGAGACGAACTCTGACTTCTATCAATGCACACCTTGAAGACACTTTCACTGAACTCCTTGCAGGAAAACTCTTGTTCAGACAGAGAAACAATTGAAACCCATTCCTTACTCTCCCTCTCTTCATATTTCATACATTAAATATGAAATCAAGCATTGACGCATCAAAGAAAATGCATAACAGAGAGTAAGCAAGCATGGGCATAACAGTCAATCATGCATACACATAAAGTATTTGAACACCATGAGTCTGAATCAAGCTTCATATATTAATCTTAGAACTTTTGTACATGGCTTCTTCTACACAGTTTTCTTCTATCCTATGCTCTCTACTCTCTTGATTGATTATGCTGCTAATTGTTACAATGATACAAGTGAGGCTGTCTATATCTGTTTTCCCTCTGGCTCCTTAAACTGTCTAATCTAAGAATTCAAAGCTACCTACTTTACATTTACTAGCATAAATGCCTCTTAGTCCTTCAGACGAGAGCGGGACACTCAAGGTCTGATTACAATCTACCAGTATGCTCTTTCTTAATTGTTTCATTAACGTTTGGCATATCGAACTTCAAAATATTTCAAATAAATAATCATGTGCCAAAATGCGTTGGCGCTTGTCCTCCGCTCAGTTGTTGTTGGTGATGCTCCTGCATCACACACCATCAACAGGAAGGATAGATCTAGATCGGGGTTTTCTATTTAACCCAAGTCATTTGGTATGATCTAACCTGACAGGTTTTATGGCTCTGTTAGCCAAATTAGGGTCCTCAAAAACAATGAAAAGAAAATAGAAAAACTAAGAATGAGATCCTAACAATCGACATACTAATTACAAAATGTTGAGATAATAGTGTTAATGTACAATGCTTATATACAATTCACAAGGTTTTCATGAAATCTTGTGAAAGTTGTTGTTTGAAATAATGTTTCTAACAACATTAAGTAAGAACAGAACTCTTTCTAACGTTAAGCTAATAAATACTGAATGAATATGATTGTAATGATATCATGAAAATAGAAAAATCTAATTAACATCCAAATAATGCAATCATTGTTCACTCATATATAACCAACTTAAAATAAAAGGAAAACAATACATCTACTAACCTCTAGTTGATAAGAAATTATAAACTAAGTTTGTCTCTCGACATTGTGTGAACTCTTGTTGTCCTGTATTAAGTGGAAACCTATGAAAAAAACAATCATAATACTTCTTGAACAAATTCAAGGAAGTGTTTCATATTTTGGAGTGAATTTATAACAACAGAAAGATAAATACTTATATATCCTGTGACCTCAAGATAACCAATAGCTGAGGATGAAAGAAATTTCAATCTTGGGTAGTGATGTTATCAACCATTTAATAACATAAGTAAACTCAAAAATATCTAAATAGTTGATCGATCATAGGTTCAAACTAGACAGACAGATAATGGACAACATTTAGATAATCAAAGATATGAAATATCATGTGAAGACAAGACTAAAGCTAAATCAATTCAAGTAACATTTCATAACATAGAAATTATAGGAGAAAACAATGGAACAAACATAATACAGTTTACACAGGTCTAAAGCCAACATCAAACTGTTTTCTCCATATCACTTCCAAAATTATATGTCCATTCTATGGTCCAGAAAAAACATCCTTTACACCAAGAAACAAAAGTTATTTAAACATGTCTTGGATCAGTTAGCTCTTATCATAAAGATAGAGGACGATCCCTGAAAATAAGTTTGTTTTACAAAAAATAGAATAACAAAAAGATACTCATGTAGGAGTCTTTACATCAAAAATAATTACATTAATGGCATTGTTTTTCAAAAATAGGAAATTAATAAGCTGTGAAATGCTTAACCCATGATTCTTCCTCCTTAAACATGGCATCATAATCTGTTATTTACCTGAAAATGATAAAACGATATCAAAGTTTAGATAATAATACAAACAAGTAATTTTAAATAGTCTGGCTACAGAATCTTTTGATTTTGTAGCTAGTCTCAAAATAAAAACAAAATAAAAGATGAATGTATATATTGTTTCTCCAACATAATCAAATGAAAAAAAAAAAAAAACTATTTATCATTTCATAGATTTGACAAAGAAGCATATGATAAGTCTGAATTTATGATGGTGTTGAAGTTTGTTGAGTTTTTAATAATCACATTACCAGAATGTTTAATCCTCTTGTTCACCCTGTGAGCATTCGATCGAACATAGGCTTTCAACTTGTCATTCTCCCTCTCAAGAAATGACTTTCGTGCTACCATTTGGTTTAATTTTTCTTGAAGATAGGGGATATCCCTGTAACATCTCTCAACCTAATCAAGACAGTTTTCACAATGAACTGGTTCTATAGTAGGTAAAGGTTCAACCTGTTTTGCAGAGGGTAAATTAACCTATCTTATGATTTGTTCCAAGTCATGTTGTATGCCAGATAAACCCTCTTTCTTCTTGAGGAACGATGGGAGATTAGAAATGAAATTGAACAATGTTGCAACAGTATTGACATCATTTCCTAGAACTTGGTCATATACACCCTCTTGAGCAATAAAATTAGCATTTTCATCCTCTAAAAAGTGATCATCGACCTCATTCATCGAGATCGAGCTCAGATGATCACACTGGTGATTTCTCAAATTTCTAGATATCAGTCTGCCTGGTCTCTTGTTTGTAAAATTCACATCTGGATTATTCTATTTCTCTTACCTTCCTTTTTTCTTGACAATTGATTTGTTTAAAACAACCTGAATTGGCTCATGAGTAGGAACAGTAGAAACTCTATCCTTTAAATCATCTAAAACTTCTTCCAAAGACTTTATGGGAATGAAATCACATCGTGGCTTCTTACCCAATGGATTTTGGATAGCAACAGAGGTTTGATCTATGGATGCATGCCCTTCTTGTGGATTAACACATAGTTTTTTGATAGTGGGGTTAGATCAAAAGGGAATGGGGTTTTCATTGAGATGAAGAGGTGATTCTATTACATTTTTGGGTACGGTAAAATTATTTCTAATAAAAAAAAATTCCCAACTATCCCCAGTCTTAGATAGATGTGAAACTACAAGGATTCAGATGAGGCCATGGTGGAAAAGGCTCAACTGTGGGTTTAGTTTCTGTCTTTCATAGAACTTAGCCATTTTCTGTAGACTCCTATGCAGATAAAAAGTCATATTCAAATTGAAACCTAGAAAAAACATAAGCAAGTGGACATGATACAAGAAGACCAAGCCATATCTACCTTCATAGGTTATGAATTTCTTAAGCATTAAGAGAAGTCCATGCCATCGGGGTTTGAAAAGATAAATTGGTGTATGTTTTGGACAACAATGTGATTTCCTAGAGGCCATGAGTAAATGCCAGGGCAGGCCCTCGATTTTGATGTTCATAAACCATCGATCTCCCTCTTGGGATAATCCTGTACCTTCTGCTATGGAAACTTCGGTCACCTCTAGCTGCAGATCCCCAATATTAGCCTTGGTGTGATCAAAAGAATGAGAATAATCTTGGGCCACTGCGAGGTTGTAACCCTCAAACCGTTTGATGAAACTATCCCAGCCATACACCACAAGGTCGTCCATGGTATCATCATGAGAGAGGAGAACCCGTGAACTGTTGGACTCGATCCTCACTACAGGAGCCATAGATATGGTTACAAAGAAACAACAGAGGTAGAGAGAGGTGGGTTGGTTCCTCCAAAACATGAAATGTAGGGTGAGGTCTGCATAATCGGGAGGAACCTGATACCTAAAGATTTGGGAGGCTACCATAAAAACCATCTGGAGCTTTGAGTGGGTAGTAACCAAAGGATGCGCAGAACAGTTAACCATTCTTTGAAATGAATTCCAAGGCCAAAGAATCAAAACTTACCACATGAAACAATGAATGTAGGCATGATCTATCCATAATGAAGGGATTATGTTTGAAGGTAAGTGTGTGAGTCCTGTACCAAGACGACAAGACCATGATACGACTACTAGGGGAAACATTCAAATTTCTAATTAAACCAAAGTTCTGCTAGTTGCGCAATCCAGCATATGTCAAATGTGGAAACCATGTAATCAAAGCTAGAAATGACTAAGTCATATCTCCCAATGTGGATAACTCATGTGTTATGGTAATGGATCAACAAATGAAAATGATAGGCTTACAAACTTTAAAGTTTATGAAAATATAGATGATCTTTAGGTATAATCTCATTTGCAAACAAAATAAACCACAAACTATATGATGACCACTCAAACCAAATTTTGTTCTAATTTCATGCTTTTAGTCATGAAATTTGAACAAAACAAAGGATAGATTAAAAATAATTAACTCTTACACACAGCTAGCCCAATGAATCTTTTCAAAGCCAAAACAATAAAAATATTTGTGAGGAGAAGGAGGGATCTATAGAAAATTTTATTCCTTGAAGACGACATTTTACCATGATAACGTTTACATGAATAATTGGTTGCCAACAATGCGACATGCTAGGCGAAGCAGTTATCTATGCATCATCAAAACTTCATATCAGGGAACAGATGACTCAACAATAATTTTTATAAATAGTTAAAAGACAGATCAAGCATTTCGACAATAACTCAGAAAAAATAACACAGTCATAGTATTGGATAAAGTCCTATCCAAAAATTGTAATCCGGTATCTCGTTTAGATCATAGGGGTGCTACAAGGGAAAAAATATCTATGGCCAAGGGTAAACCACAACAGACAGGTGTGACTGCAGAAATCAACTCAAATCTAACATGTTCTATATAAACTAATGTGCAATACGAGGAAGAATCCTACCTCGATCCAATCATTTGATGTCATTCTACCATTGATCTCTTTGACCCAAAGCTTTGCATCTGCAAGAAGTTCTCAACAAACAAGCGATGCTTGTATATAGTGACAATATATAAAATAAGTTAGCACATCAGATAGCAAAATCCATTAATAAACATTACAAACATGCCCATGGATAATAATCATATATTTGCAAGATATCGATAGGACGGGAAAGGAGTATTTCTATTAATAATTGATCAACAGAAGTATCAACATTATAGACTTTTGTGTCGGCACAGTTCAAAACCAAGAAACCAATTTCCTTCCAACTAGGTCTCCACCACTTCAATCCTCCACCAAAGGCAAGCTCATAGCAAAGAGGTAATGAGGTCCTCTCGACAATAAGGAAAGAGCTTGGGAGCTGAACACCGTGTTCAGACTTGAGGGACAAAGGGATGCAGACTCAATATGAAGTAATTTCTCCAAGGTAACTTTGCTCCCAAAGTTGAATGCTTTCTCCTCTTTTTCCATAGCTCGAAATTGTGCTCTTATAGCCTCCAGAATGCAACTGAAGGGCCAAGTTAGAACGTTTACAGTATATGGAAGGCCAAAGATCAGATATCTTCTATCGTGACATGTAAACCCAACCTCATTTTGTATTTTCTGGCACAAATCCTGATATACGTGAGTTGTAGTGGAGCAACAAGTGTATACGCATCTTGCAAAGCAGTTAGGGAGCATACATGTTGAAAAATATATATTTTTGGCTCTGAATTTATCAAAAAGGGGGTTCATAAGTCTGCATAGGGAAATGGAAAAAGGCCCTCTGTGCAAGATAGCAATGGTGAGGTGAATCTTTCTATAAAAGATGCCCCCTAATGTGTGAGATCAAAGGAGTATCTGTAATGGCCGAAATACAATATAAATAACCTAGAAGTGGAGCGGTAGAGAACCAGCTGGACGAACTCAATTGATTATTACATTATGTACTAACTTTCCATACATGGCTGCCAAGCCAAGAATACAATGCAGATCCATGTGGAAAATATACCAACAAGTGTTAATGGCCATGAGTAGGCAAGTATAAATGTGGTTACATGCCAATAGTTGTCATAGTCACAAACAAGGCCCAGTGAAACCAGTCTCAAAATCAATCTGAAGATATCTGTATACCATGGAGTACAATCTAATCTCCCATGATCGTTGAAGTCAAATAGGTACTGGTCCAATGAAATGGAAGAAACAGCTCAAGAAAGCTGCATCCACAAAGTGATGTCTTCAAGTCTTCAATACAATCCACCAATGGTGCAAGTCTACATCATGTGAATAAATGAGTTGAGGTCAAACACGATGAGACATCATTTGATTACCGGTCATTGAGGTATACCGTTAACAAATGCGAGACAACCTACCAATGATGAAAGTAGGTATCAACTCACCGATTACATCTCTACAAATGTGAATAAAGGAACTGAGGTCGAACACTTAAGAGATCCATTGATCAGGAGACATTGATGTATTCCATCTGTCAATGGCGAGAGAGCCTGCCACTAATGAATGCAAGCCCCAAGGTACTCATAAAACTCTAGGTCTCGTATCCAAAATACATGATCTGAAGTCGACGGAAAGAGACCCACTGAAAGGAGAGCATTAAGGCATCTCTCATCAATCAACACGAGGAACAAAGTAGGAGCTTCATGATTTGGTGGAGATCGGACGAAGAACATGTTCACAAACCAATGACCCTGTGCATCTTTCACATGTGCCAATTGCAAGTGGTACACAAAAAAGATCCTCTGAATAGCATCCCATGATGAAAACTACTAACAAAGGCGAGGAAACAACCAATAAGCCTAATGGCATCCAAGACACTGCATGAATCCCAAAGTGTGAATATATGTCTTGCCGTTGAACACAAGGGAAACTTCCCATTCAATGACCCATGATGAAATGTCGATTGTTGGGTTCAGGGTGACCTACCAATGATGAAAGTAGGGCCAGGGTGCATCATAAGACCAAAGTATCATAAGACTAAGGGTATGGCCGACATGCAAAGTCAATATTTTTGAGGAGTGGCCGACACAGGTTGATAGACTTACTTACAAGAGCATGAGATATATGGTGGAATCCGGCAGCATAGACTTAATGATGTGACAACTATATGCAGGAGGCATACATAATGTTCTCTATAGTGACTGGAATATTAAGCAGTCGGTAGAGAAAAATCTATAACAAGATCATCTTTCTAAGGCCATGTTAAACCCACAATTATGATGATGCAAGGACTCAATAACTTTGTGCTCTGTTCAAAGGCGACACAATTGCTACCAATTACAATATAGTACTCCCTTCCCACTTGTCTTTCTTGTTTTTTCATAACAAGTGAATGCTATGATATAGAGGAGGGAACGAGTGACGCAAGTAAGCAAAACTAGTTCCAACAGTGGAACGTACCTATGCTCAATGCAAGGTAATGCATGTGGGAGATGGACACTCAGGGTGATGTTCCTTCCAGGGTATAGGGTGTCTAACTGCGAAGGATATAAACAAGGCTCTACTTGGTTGAGGATGCAAACTGCTTGGGCCATGGTTTATAACGCAAAGAAAGAACCAGCTAAAGGCTCAATACTGCAAGCAAGGGCATGAGATGCAATCACAATTTAACACCAAAAAATGTCCCTTTTTATATATTTTAGTCTACTTGGTGTGAAAAAGGGGTAAACTTGTGCCAAATAGATGTCTTTTCAAATCCAATTTACGAGTGTGAAAAAGACAAGTTCACTCGGTGATCTTTTCCATTTTTGATAGTGAGTCAAAAAAGAGATTAACTAGGACTCATGATCTTTCAAATCCAATTTTAACGAGTGTGAAAGGGAAAAATCACTCGGAAATATTTTTAATTTTTAATAACGAGTCAGTAAAGAGCTTAACTAAGACTCCTTTTTTGGGAGTACGTTGGTAATAAGGTCGTGTGTGCATGAACGATAAATGAGGCTCATTGTAAATTCATGTATTGAATTCTAATGGACTCTCGGTCCTAAGGAAAAATATTGGCATGGGAACCAAATGAAAAAGAGGTTCTAACTAGGGTACCGATGTTTGGTAAGTCTCTACTATTTATTAACAATGTTATGATAGTAGATGGAGGTTAATGCGTCCAATAAATGGGTTCGTACCTAAGGCATAAAAAGTGGTAATTGAAGGATAATGCAAAACTGCACGATGTAGTGAATACCTATCCTATATGCTAGGTTGTGAATATACCTGCCTAAGGATATGAACGACCAACCATGACATTGAAATCTATAAGAAAATTGAGTCGAAACTACAAAAACCATCTTAAAACCATTTTTGAATTAGTCCATTAGACAAAATAATAGCATAAAACTATATGAAATGGGTAAAAATGTTTTATAAATAGTAATAAAATCAAAATTTACTATGTCATTTTCATTTTCACCCAAAATAGTGCAATTTGGACTAACATACCTCCAAAATTTAAACGACGATCACAGGAGCAATAGGCAATGGAATCACAAACCGTCTGGTCCAGGTAACTCTTCATCCAATCCAATTCAAATTCAATCGTTTACACTTTTGAATTAGGCTCCATTTTTTTAGTTTTTAAGGGTGCAAATT
Organism: Picea glauca; assembly: GCA_000966675.3. Lineage (NCBI taxonomy): Eukaryota > Viridiplantae > Streptophyta > Pinopsida > Pinales > Pinaceae > Picea > Picea glauca. Next base: position 526,902 of record JZKD02S1704263.1, read on the forward strand.
TAGTTTTTCGGTATACGCAAGTTTCTACTAATATGTTGCGTATACGACTAGATATATGCCCTTGTGTGAACTACAGAGAGCATATATTAGGCCCTACCTACAACTGTTCTTGAATAACCCGCGTATACTTGCGCAAAATGGAAAAAAATAATCTTCTAATTCAAAAATTGAATTGTTTTTTCAGGATGGTGTTGGAGTGCAAGGAGAGAGCGCATGAGGAGGTAGATGCAGCAATGGAGCAAGATCTGGTGGCTCAAGCTGCATTAAAAATATGTGGTCTATACAAGTTTTGGGATCTCAAAGGAATGAGGGCCCAAGTGAGGTTATTGGAAATGTTGGTGGGCTATTGGGATCTAGATAGCAAGAGCTTTATCCTTGATGGAAAACCATTAAGGATCGAAGTAGAGGACATCTACTTCTTGACAGGATTTTCACACCAAGGAGAGGTCGTGGACCTCAAGTCACGCGGGGCCTAGAGTGGGATGAAGGTCAAAGAATACATCGAGGCCCACTGTGTTGCATGGACTCCCGTGGTGGGAAGTCAAATCCCTATCTTGGCTATAGGTAACCTCATCCTGAAGATTATTGTTCTCATTCTTACCAGGATAAGAGGGTCATCCTCACTACATCAAGCATCGAGACCTCTTATGTTTTACGCACTGGAGTGTGCGAGACCTACTGTGTACGATTGGTGTACCTCACTGCTGACCAATATGAAAGCTCAGCTAACAGAGTACAAGCATGGGGAAAAGAAAAACTTTGGGTTTGCCTCTATCCTTTGTAGCTTCTTTTTCGAGTAGATCCCAAGCCTGGGACCTAGAGTGGAGATCATTCCTAGAGGGCCACGTGATCCAACTATGGCGCGATGGATCAAGGTCATGAGACGGCAGGGGGGAGGTAGGGTGGTGACACCCTACAACGATGATTTTTTGTTCTAGTGGAGGAGACAAATCATAGCTCTGGATCACTATCCCTATGCGGGAATTGATTTCAGAGGTGATGTTGATATGCCTCTTCCACCAGAAGCCACCTATGGCACCATAGGTAAACAATATTTTTTATATATTTCTTTTTTTGTATTTTTGTATTTAAAAGAACAAAAATATTTTTTGGATGGTGTTTTTAAATATTAACTCAATACTTGTGTGGTTGTAGACGTGGGTCCGCAATGGCCAGAGGGATTCCTATGACATAGGCCTAGGCACCGGGGAGATGAGGTAGTGGGAGGAGAGGTGGAGAGAGTCCTTCAGAACGTGTCGGGCAACCTATTGCGTTTAACACAGAGGATTCCTATGGTTCAGGTGGAGGATCTACCTGAAGCCATGCAGAGGCAGGTTGTCGGTGTACCTAGAGCATGGGTACGACTCTTCCATCATCTCACCAACACCATGGTTTTCTATCATGAGACTCATCCGGTGCCACAGGCGTAGATGTCATGGGACATGTATATCGGTTGTATATGTATTTTTGAGGGTTTTAGCCCCAATTTTGTAATATAAAACACCATATTTTTTGGAAATATATAAAGAGGGATCTTTGGTTGTACTTATATCTTACAATGTGTACATTGATTTAATGGTTTTATTTTCTTTATTAATGTGACAAATGCCAATTCAAAACATAATTAGCATAGGCATCGGATACATGATTATAACTTCTAGGAATGTGAAAGTATGTAATAAAATCAAATTGTTGTTCTAAAATATGTACTCGTAGGAATCGACGGAGTAACATTGGATCACGCACACGGTAATGATCGTTCAACTGACATATGACTAACTAAGAATCCAAGTGCACTTCTATAGAGCGAATACCTTGTGAGATAGCATCGCACAATAATTCTATGATGGTGCTATATTCAGCCACATTATTCATGGATGGCCCTAGGTATACACCACCTGAAGACACCAGTAGACCCTCGGGCGAGTAAATCACCCAAGCGGTGGAAGCTAAGTTATGTGTATGATGACTGGCTCTGTCTACGAATCCTACATAGACCAAAGACTCCATTGACATCTGCCAACAAAAGGGAAAACTCGATAAGCAAGCCAAATACATAAAAGGGGAAAAGGTGTATATGCACTAAATTTACATTAGTATACAAAGGGTTTCATCCAAGCCCAGGGCTCAAGCGTAATACCTTTTTAAGTAGAGCCAATTTCTAGGCTTAGCCAATTTATTCTCTTCATAATAAAGGCATAAAGGCATCCCGAGGCTACTCATCAAGACTCTCTAGGTGTGCAAGGCGTCACTCCAAATCCAAGGTGTTAGGTAGGAGCTCAACTGCCAATTTGAGAGAAGGGATTTCGCATTCAACGGGAAGTATCAATTCCACACTGTGTCGTAACTAAAAAAGAGAAAAATCGATGGCAGTGTTAACCAAGGTTCAGTATGCCCAAACTGAGGGATATAACATGATGTGACAGTTGGAATTGCTCTGAATGATAGTTTTTTGCAAGATGGTCTTAAGACACTTATTGATGGCCTCTACTTGCCCATTTCCCTTGGGGTAATAAGGAGACGAGTGATCATGTTTAAACACCATCTTAGATGCTAGTTCTATCATCATTTCATTTTGAAAATGACTGCCATGATCAGTGAAAATCTCACTTGGGATACCGACCCAGGCGATAATTTGGTTGAATATGAAAAACGTTGCAGGCTTCCCATCAGATTTCATGGTAGGCATGGCTTTGGCCCACTTGGTGAAGTAGTCGATAGCCACGATAATGTGTTGATGCCCTCAAGCCAAAGTTGGGTTGTAATCCATGAAATATACTCCCCACTTGGTGAAGGGACCGACGGTAATGACTAGGTGAAAAGGAGTTGTGTGTGAGTGCATTTTTCGAGTGAACACCTAGCAGGGGTGACACTTCTTAACCGCTTCAATACAATATTTAAAGATGGTGGGCCAGAAGTAACCTGCTTGCAAGCTTTTTTGGGTTGTCACAAGTCCGGATAGAGGACCACCACAAGCCCCTTTGTGGAAATCATTAAGGACTAGCATGGCTTCCTCGTGAGTTAAGAAATGACATAAGATACTATCTATTCCTCAACGATACAAAGTGTCTCCGACGATTGTATACTTTTTGGCTTGGTATCTAACTCGCCGTCGATCATCTCATGAGAGATGTTGAGCAAACTTCAAGGTTTGAAGACATAAAACAATATCTCCATACCAGGGGTCGGACGAAGAGACGAGGAAAATGCGTTCATCTGCGAATGAATCGAAATGAATAACATCTTCGTCTAATCATGGGAAATCGGATATTAACTCTGTGAAAACTAGTGATTTATTCGAATTCGACGAAGCAAAGTCGAGATCAAATTATTGTAAGATGACAATCCATTTATTATATTTTCTGCCTATAATACGTCTAGTGAGGACGTATTGAAATGGATTAACATCGACAACCACAATAGTTTTGCAAAGTAATATATAGTGTCGTAAACATTGGACTACATGGACAACAGCCAAAGCTAGCTTTTCAATGTGTGAGTAATTACGTTTAGGACCGAATAAATTTCGATTGAGATAGTATATGATGTGCTCGTGGAGCTCATCATCCTCCTGAAATATAACCATACCAATGGTCTCTTCAGATGTGGCGATATACAACAATTAGTCTCTACTATAATCAGAGGATTTCAGCAGAGGGGTCGATACCAAGGCTTTCTTTAAAGTGTCAAAATACTGTTGGGCTCACTCATCCCAGATAAACGGGGTGTCTTTCCTCGATAGGCACATGAAACCCTTAGTGATATTGGCATAATTCACAATAAACTGATGCAAAAAGTTATCTTTCCCCTGTAAACCTTGAAGCTGTCTAATTGTGCATTGGGGAGGCAACTGAAGAATTCCCTCAACCTTAAGTGGATCTACCATGATCCCTGTCTCAGAGATTAAGAATCCTAAGAGACGATCAAATCTAATGCAAAAGATGCATTTATGAGGATTGAGTCGGATTCTAAAGTAGCGACATATTTCAAAAACTAGTCGAAGGTGCGTAGCATGATCTACTCTCTTGTGAGAGTGAGAAGCAAGATCATCGAGGTAAGCTTTGACTATGTGTTTGAGATCATGAAAAGAGAAATTCATGGCTCGTTGGAAGGTTTCTCTGGAGTTTTTCAGGTCGAAAGGCATTTTCTGGTATGCAAACATGCCCTAAGGACATATGAATGCCGTCTTATGTTGGTCTTTAGATTTGATCTGGATTTGGTTATAGCCTGAAAATCCATCCACAAAAGAAAATATTTTGCTTCCCGCACACTCATCGAGAATCTGATCAATGAAAGGCATGGGGAAGTTATCTTTAGGACAGGCCTTGTTCAGGTCACGAAAGTACATACACACGCAGATGGTTCCTTGATTTTTATGCATGGGAATGGGGTTGGATACCCATTCGGTCAAGGGAACCAAGTAGATAAAGTCGGCATTAAGTAGCCTCTTGTTAGAAAAACAGGATCGCGGAGCAATAAAATAAAACAAAACACATAAGACACATTATACAAGAGAGAGACAGATTTACGTGGTTTAACCAGTGTGGGCTACGTCCACCAGAGAAATTGCCAGGTCCTTCCTTTATTATTATCCAGCAAATGAAGGGATACAACTTACAGCAAAACCTGTTGTAACTTCCTCTTCTTTTTCTCACAGTCTCCTCTCTCAGAATACAATATTCACCATCATGCATAGCCGCAATACATTTCCCTCATAAAAGAGGGTTGCCTTTGTTGGTTGTGGAGCCTGATTATCTTCCTGATTCAGAGGTCCTTGCTTTTAGTCATGTTTATACCCCATGAAGTATTTACACCCCAGATGTATGTACACTCTTCCACACGGGGGAGTGCAGAGGGGGGGTACCCCCTCTGCGGGGTCCGGGAGGTCCATCCCCTCAGTTGGGGGGTCTGGGGGCAAGCGGGCCCCCAGCGGGGGTTCGGGGGCAGCGTCCCCCGATGGGGGTTTGGGGGCAAAGCCTCCGAAGCAAAAATTGCCTTGTAAAAGTATATGTAATTTCATTGTAAATCTGGACCGTTCATTATAAGGTCACAGATCTAACGGTAGAAATTATGTTAGGGTTTTTTGCCCTAGAAGGCAACCCTCTTTTATGAGGGAAATGTATT
>JZKD02S1704263.1:563220-582180 GCA_000966675.3 Picea glauca
TTATGCATTTCAATTGAAAATTTTATTTATTATTAGATATTTAAAACATCCACAAATAATGGAAGTTAAGGTGATATATAACTATATATTTAAAATAAACATGTACAAAGAGCCAAGTGGTTAAAGGTGAGCGGTGATTTAAATAAAATGACCAATTATTTAAATATATATGTGTTTTTTTTTCACGCAGAAAAAACAGTTTCACTGTTATTCTATTAGAATCAAATGAAAATTTTTGTTATATAAGGATCAAGAAAGTAATGATCAAAAATAGATTTGTAGTCTCTCCTTTCTATACCATTTTTAGCAAAGTAGTAAAAACTACAAAATAAAACATATAGTGGCATTTACAAAAAACTCAAAATTGATAACACATGTAATGTTCCAAAACTAGAAAATGTAAAGTTTATCTGCATCGACAACAGTTCCATCAAAAAATACTTCATAATAGAGCCAGCCAGTACTCCCTTTAAGGGCCTTCTTGGAGAGGATGTATGTTACTTTGTTGAACTGTCTATGTACATGCATAAATTTGATAGATTCAAGTTTATCCTTTAGACTTCTTATCTTATCCTTCCACTAGTTGAGATATATCAGGTTTAGACTGGATTTGGAATTTATCCAATCAATAGTGACATTGGAATTGTCAGCTACCATCATCTTTTTATGGAGAATTTAGTAGAAAGTAATAATAAACCCCATAAGCCCAAGATTTCGGCCTTCATATTGTTTCCATTGCCACTTGCAAATTGAGCTTTGACTGTGTGATCTACGGTGATTTTTAAGTAGATTCCAATGCCACATACTTTATCATCAGTTGCTCCATAAAAAAAACCAATAGGAGTATCATAAAAAAAGATTGGATTTAAAATATATTCCATTATGTGTTCCTCCTCTTTGACTGAGTAATATTTGAATGAGAGGATAATTTTGGTGTGAATCATAGGATCCAGTCTATTCTTGTTTTCAAATAAAATTTTGTTTTTGAATTTCCAAATGCCCCAAATGACCAAGTAAGGAATATATCTCAATTTTGGAAATTGTATAAACCAGAGATTCAAGTTTTCCTCAATGGGAGAGCAATTCCATTCACCTTCAATCTTCAAAAATTTTATAACTTTAGTCAAAATTTTATGTGTTTTGGGATAGTCCACAAAAAGATGGGTTGTAGTTTCTTCATTCCTTAAACAGAGACTGAAGACAGAGGGTCCTATACCTCCTCTCTCTTTTTAATGCACCCCAAAGAGAATGCAGTCCTTTAAACACAGCCACATAAAGAAAATCATCTTAACTCGAATGTTCACTTCCCAAATATATTTGTACCACCATCTTCTTTCTTCCATATGGATTGAATATTAGATGGACTAATAAGCTAAGTTTGCAGTGACTTTACCTATGGATCTGTTCCATGACCAGACGATCTTATCATTTGTATTTTTATGATTGATACCACTACTCTTTAAAATTGTTACAAAGTTTTCCCATTCTGTTTTCAGGCCATCTGTTAATCCAAGTTGTTGTGAGTGGGAAATCTCTCTATGGACTAGCACTTAGGGTTTTATCATGCATGTAAAAAAAACCTAAAGATTCCTACTTTTTACCATCATCCTGGACCTGATCCCCATTATTCTTAAGCAAATACGTAGTTAAGAAGATCAAGTGAACATACCTTATTTCTAGCATTTGATATCGATCTCTCTTCCTGCTTGATCTCTCTTTGATTGCAACTCTTCTCCCAAGGCTGACCTGCATTCACCAAAGACAAACAAAGAACTCCACATGAATTTGATCTATAGATTAATGGGTTAGCAATTTAATCAACATGTACGCAATAAAAAATGAAAACCTCATATGGTGGGATGGGAAAAGTACTTCTTTATTATTAGCTTCACTAAAGCAACTTACAATGATGAAGTTGGCCACTGCTGCACGAACCTAGTCCTGGGATCCTCTTCAACTATCCTCCAACTTCTTTGCTCTATACTTCTCTTTGCACAAGGATGGATAAAGGTTGGGACAAGGGGAATGATCAATTGGGTATAGTCTCTTTTACTATGATTTTCCTCTTTCAAATGGGACCCCTACCCCTTCTTTTATAGGCTAGAAGGAGCTAGGTATTTGGTCGAATGACTGACCATGCATGGCCGAAAGGTTTAGTTAACTTTCCCAAAGCCTTGTGTTCCATCAACAACTTTCCTTTTTTCGTTCTTTTGTAGATACACGTGGGTTGTATTGGGGCATCTAGCATGTACATGCGTGCAGTAATGGAGCAAGGCGTGTGGGCCTTTATAAAGGGGGTTTTTAAGAAGATTTTTTCAGTAGTGTTTTGGCAAAGAAGGAATTTGAGATGGCCTGATCCCAAGTAAGTATGTCTGGTGCAAATTAGGGTTATAACAGATGCACCCTAATGTGTGAGGTCAGAAGAGCATCTGATGGCCGAAATACATTATCAATCTTTATCAATGTACCAAACCGGTGAGCCCAAGGACCAAAATTCGGGAGGTGCCATCTGCAAAATAAAAATTGTCTCTCTGAGGTAGGCATACCCATGCTCGGGATGAAATAAAGTCATGGCTACCAATCAAATACACTGTATATCCATGTCATGTATCTTTATAAAGTGTAGCCGCGAGAAATACACAGTGCATCTACATCTCAAAATCAAAAAGATATGCATGTATAGTATCCATCTACTAGAAGTTGATAAGGCCTGATGGCTGGAGATGAGGTCTTCAGAGTCGAGAAACAACTTCAAAATCTTCAATTCTCAAGTAGGAGTGTAATATGAGTGTACGAATTCACTACCCAGAGGTCTTCGGCGGCTCGTTGGTCATGGACTAGAGAATCTTGATGATCAGACTGAAGGCTTCATTGATTTCAAACAAAGACTTGATTGGACTTTTGGGATGGCTGAGCATGAGGGCAAGAGACAAACTAAAGAGGGGCCGACTTAGGCTTGGAAAAAATTCCCTTGGACAATAGCACGACAAATGATGAGACTCAGGTAGTATGGTATTAACATAAGTTCACAAGGAAGGAGCAAACGCAAACTTTCCATATGTCTAGAGGAATAACCAAATGGAGGAGGACACAGCTCAATGTAGCGGGAACAACTTCCTAAGGTCATATTAAATCACAGGACTTGAAGAACAAATGAAAGGATGTGTTTTATCCAAGGGCGACTCCTTGTGCTGCCAATACAAAGAAAATACTTTTCCTTTTCTCTTTTTGGGGTATATTTGATTTTTTTTTGTCTTTTTCAATAATTTTGGAAAAAGAATAAAAGAATGCTACGTTACAAAGGAGGGAGTGTCACAAACATACGAGATCAAGACGCATAGACAATAATAATTTTCAAAGCAAGGACACTTAGGAAAAATCCCTCCTGGGGCCAAAGGTGTCAAGACGCAGAGGTGAAGTGTTATAGGGCTTGCATATAAGGCCTGCCTCAGATGGTTCAGTTGAGAGCAACATGGAGCCGACATTAGACCAAAGACGTGGGTATGAAAATGTGATTAATAAGACACACAATGGTAACGTCATTCGATGTAAGTTTTACGAGCTCAAAGAAGGTAAGATCGGTGGTTTTTCATATTTAGACAGTCTGAAAAAACGTAAAAGGAGACTCCAATGGGGTACCTTTTTCGAAGGTAGTCTAGTCGGTTCGAAAAAGGGGTAAACTAGAACTAACAAGACGTCTATTCAAAACCATTTTAACAAGTGTGATAAAGACAAGATCACTCAGGATTTTTTTCATTTTTAACGAGTCTAAAAAAAGCTTAACCATGGACTCCACCAGGAATGTTCTTCTGGACCATTTTAATGAGTGTGAAAGAATAAGGTCACTCGACAATCTTTTCAATTTTAGGGAATCTGAAAAGAGCTTAACTATGGACTCCGTGGGGGTTCCCTTTTCGTAAATTTAGTCCCTCAGGCCTGAAAAAGAGTTAAAATTATACTTGAGGGTACTCTTCTAGATAACCAAGGTTTCTAGAGTATACCTTTGTTCGTACAGTTGACCATCCGGACCGAAAAATGGGTAAACTATTGTCGGACAGACGTGCCTTCAAATTTCAGTTTAATGAGCGTGAAGGGAAACAAGATCGTTCGGCAATATTTTCACATTTAGAGGGTCTGAAAAGGGCTTAAAAGAAGATCCGGCATTGTTTTCTTTTCTTAGTTAATCCGGACGATTTCAAAGGGAGCTTGAAAGACAACAAATATTTCTCATGCTTGACACTTCCTGGGTTGATGCCTGGCATCGTCTCGGGGGAGCAGTCTACTCTGACAAAGACATTTTCCACGACGCCGGGGATTCTGGAGATATCTATAGGAATCGTTTTAGCAATAGTTTCCATATTTCCTTCGGTGTAAAAAATGTGTGTAGACAAGGGGTTGATAGGATAAGACTTGTCTCTAGTCATAGTCAAAGTGAATTCCCCTACCTCAAATATTTGTAATTTTGGGAGGAAGTAAGATCTATGATGGAGATCATCCCAGGGTTTTTCCAGACTAGTCATTTCTTCGACAATCGCTTTGTCTGATGGAAAGACTAATTCTAAAGAGTCAGTATAGGCAAGGGAGCCTTGAGCCCAAGTAGGCTATAGAATCAGATATAACTCTTGTGCGAGAGTAGGATCGGGGTCGGTGGAAGCTTGCTGGATTGTATAGTACCCAACTTCTGTCGCAGACAAGGACATGGCCATACCATGATGCCCTGTCCCTTCCATTGTGATTGATGGGGAAGGAAGAGTCCATAGATTGTTGAAGTAGGTTGTATGAAATGACAATACTTGGAAAATCGCAACCTTAGGCTGATTGGATACAAACTTAACATCGCCTGAAGGAGGTGGGTAATCAAAAGTACCCATCAAAGGTGGGCACAAAGAAACCTCTACGTTAACGACGTCGGGTTGAGGGTTATCAATCATTGGGACCATAGATGCCCCCAATGAAGGGTCAGGACGGGAGAAAGACAACTAACCAATGGTCATGATCCGACGCTCGTGTGGAAACAAAAAGACCCGGAAAACTATAGCGACCACTGCTTGCATGGCATAGGTCTAACTCCTACCTAACAAGAGATTGTAGTCGAGGGATGCGTCGACTACTTCTACCTCGATGCATAGGGTCTTCCCTCCTAACTGCACAGGGAAAGAGGGGATGATGCCATGCGGTCAAAACAAATGACCATCAAAAGCAGTAAGAAGAGTAGGTGATGGAGACAAAATGGCCTGGCCAATGGCCTTCCAACATGCCAATGACATGATGCATTTCAAGGCACCCTCATCAACCACCATGCAGAAAATGTTTCGAGTAAAATTTTTCATGGGGTGAGCCACTACTATCTGAAATGATACGTGGTAAGGGAGACAAGATTTTAAGTCAGTTGTATCCAGCATGATTGTACCCAGATTACAAGTCTTGACAGATCCTAAAGCGAATAACAAATATTTCCTCTAGGAAGGGAAAATCGGGAGGACCTCCAAAGAGGACATCGCACAAGGGGTTTGAGATAAATCCTCCACCACAGAATAGTTTTGGGTGGCCCTTGCATTTGGGTTGTGAGAAGCTTTCTTGCAAGCACCTTTTGGGATGCGTGTCATTGTTTCACCCAAATTCTTCTTGATCTGGAGAGGAAGAGATGGGATTTCAACTTCTTTGCCTTTCTCAGAGGTTCTTGGCTTACTATAGTCATGCGCTCTAGTCGATATAAAAGAATCACCTTTCATCATATACACATTCGTGGATGTAGGATTGTTCAAAGACGGAGAGGGTCCTTGACTGCCCCCTTCCGCCCTTGTAGAGGCTTGTGTTAAGTTTTTCCCATGTTGGAATGGATTCTTTAACACAACAGGTTGTTGTTGTGACACAAACTTTTGGGCCTCTGCAAGTTGAGGGCACTAGTGGGTTGGGTGGTCCTCCGCGCACAGGTTACACAGATACTTTGCCTTCTATTTTTCAGTGTTTCCCCTACCAGCATTATTACTGGGTTTCTTATCCCCCTTACCCTTCTTACGTTGTTTTTTCTTTCGATCAGGATGTTGGGTGGCCTTTGGATTTATCGATTTCACACTATGTACATCTGACGTTTGGGTAGGGGGAGCAGTCGAAATAGTAGTTTGGTTGGATTTTGTGTGTTGTATAGACAATTGCTGCATTTTTTTTGTCAGTTGTTCATGCTTGGTTTATGCTGAACCTACAATACCATTGGCATCTGGTCCAGCTCTATGTCTGGTTTTATCAAGTATGGATCATGGTGCATCGGGCAAAACCTCGTACGGTAAATTAGACAAAGAATAAATTAGCTCAAGTTGTTGAGCTCTCATGATGGCATATTCTTAGGAAAACACTCCCGACGTTACGATGTCTTTGGATAGTTGTGGGACCAAGGACTTAAGGAACCACTCAAGCAGGAATGCAGGTGGGACTGGTACCTTAATTAGACTCTTTCAGCATCTCCACTCTCGGATGTGGTCAGAGATATGGTCCGCTTTTGTCTGTTCGAAATTGGCCAACAATTTTGTGCCAGCATCGTATCTCACAGGTAATTGGAAATGGTTTAGGAATTCCATTTCCAATTTGTCGAAGGAAGAATATCTCGAGTGGTCAAGCTCGATGTACCATTTTGCAGCACTCCCAATGAGAGTGCATTGAAACAATCGCAATTGTACGAATTCATATTTCAACGAATTAGATGAGCACCAAAGATGGAAGGTGGTCACATGATCCCCTGGATCTTTGTTAGGCTTGGCCTCGAACTTTGGCATGTCCGAAGGAAATTTTGTTGGCATAAGAGGCCAACGTGGATCGTGACAGATGGGGTCATTCAACAATCTTGTCAAGTTTGGAAAAGGTAAGTTTGCCAAGAAGGGTAGCTTTGGTTGGTGTTGTTGATAACCATGGAAAAAGGGGCCTGGAGTTTGACTGGCACCAGGTTGCCTGGAGAAGTTGGGTTGCTAGCCAGGGTTCTAGTAAAAACCATGGCCATGACCAGCATACGGATTTTGCGTGTAAGGAGACATCATCAGCTGATTCCCAAAATAGGACGTAGATGGTTGGGCATGCATTACATTCGGAGGACTTTGGGAAGGGTTGCCCCATACCGATCCCATGGGCATAGGCATAGCAACTTGTCCGGGGTTCCATTGTTTGTGAAAAGAATTTCCCTAGATTGGCATTCCTGACGAGGGAACTGATCCTTGCCAAGAATTCCAAGGTCCTGATGCGGAAGAAGTTCCTGGGTGTTCCCCCTATGTAGGAATAGTACCCTACATAGGGTTAGGTTGGCCATAATCAGGGTTGCCCCTGGTCAGGAAAGTAACTGAAGAGAAAGCATTATTACGAAATGCACAGAACAAAGAAAACATTGTCGACCCTACTGGCATATTATGAGAAGGTGGTCCTTGACTCCCTACTCCAAGTGAACTATGGTGTGTGTTTGTCCTAGCAGATTGTTTGTGGGTACCGCCGAGTGAAGGGGACAAAGGAGGTAAATGACCTCCCCTGTAAGGGAAATCATTAAAAGGAGCTGAAGTTCCCCCCATGGGTCCTTGGAGAGGAGTGTTAGAGCTCCCTTTCCCCAGACCTAAAGTCTATAAAGTGGAGTAAGATAGTACAAGGTTGTTACCTGTGCTAGGCATCCTTTATGAGAACGGAGAGCCTGTCACACTCTTTGTGAAAGGAGAAGTGCTCATCCCCAAAGATGGGATTAGAACACTGCTCGAAGTAGAGGCGGTCGATACCATGGTGGCTCGGACTGACGATGGTGGGGTAGGAGGTGGAACACCCCCTGTGACGACAACTGTGGCGGGAATATCAGGATTCCCAGAAGAAGAGACATGATTTTCATCCATTACCATCCGATTTAAATATGTCAAAAGGTCCTTTAACAGAGGTTGGTTAGGTGTTATTTTCGGTGACCTGGTCGCTTCAAAAGACCCTTGTTGGTCTAGCTTTCGCCTTAGCGGTGGTGGGGGTGGCTCCAATGTAACTAGTGGCAGGCCAAGAAGCCTTCGTGACCAGTGAAGATCGTGATCCTCCATTGTGTGAGAAGATCACAGACACACTATAGCTTTCTATTCATTCAAAAACAACACACACTAGAAAAGTCCCTACAAGATAAAACAAGCAAATAGTAAACTAGTTGGACGAACAGTTACAACAACCAACACTAGAGCAACTTAATGGTGCAAGTGAAAATCGAACACGGAAGCACCCTAGAGGTATACTCTACAAAGCATGGCCTAATGTCTTTCCTAGGTACCACCGTATACCGTCGCAATCAAATTTGTATGTCTCTAAAAAAGATAGGCAACTAGGTTGTCAACGCGCGAACAATCACCAGGCAGGTACAGTCGACAGTCAAGTAGACCACAATTAGCAGGGTATCAAGCCTGAAACCTGTCAAGGTTATTGAAATAAATTGGTTTGGAAGACAACTGAGGACATTGAATGCATTCGAGACCCACAAAGCTCCGTGGAAAATGCAATCGACGGAATCCTAAGACAAGCCCTCTATATGTGTTCTCCACTACGATTGGTCCAGATTTGGAGGGGTTATCTCTGCTACCTTTTTGCATGTGACCTCATGTTTACCCCCTGGGTTAGAGGGGGATCCTGGATAACTTTCACGATATTGGACTATTAACACTCCCTAGCCGAGACTCCAATGTTTTATTTAATGGCCTTGAAGAGTTTCCTCTCCAACCTAATTCAAGGCCCTAACCCTAAACTAGTTGGTTGACCCTACAAACATAAAAAGTCTAATTAATTTTAGATTTAGTGTTAATTTTTATGGCTTTTCTTAAGTCAAAGGTTATGAAATTGAAACTAGCGATGTTTGAAAGACGAAAGAAAAGATAAACAGAAAGCTGGAAACAAAACACTTCTTGACAACTTCAGATTTTCTCTTTTAAATTCTTTAACCAACTTATCAAAAATAAAAGTTTCTAAGATCTTTGAATAACAACCTCAAATAAGATTTCACTCGACTATGAGCTACTTATCGTCTAAGTAAACCGTCAAGAACTTATGAAAGCAAAGACTTTTCCTGGTTACTAATGCAAACCAACAACTATTTAACCAAACAAAGAAATAAAAGATTTTTTTTTTTTTATTTGAATGCTCAAAAAGAAAAAGTAAAAAATATCAACAAGTAAAGACCATGAAAACCTCTAGCCTAAGCACAGATTGCAAAGAGTCACTCTAAAAATAACACACAAGCAGATTAAAAAGGACTCTCACACTTGTCTAAAAACCCTATGAAAGGAAAAATTTGAGGAAACTTCTTAATGAAAAAGGAAGCTATTGTTGTGATCAAGCCTAAGCTACTGACTGCTATGACAGAGACCAAAAAACCTGAGAGGGATAAACTCTTGACAAAGAAAAGGATGACTACCTCTCCTTAAACAAAAATTTTCTCAACAGGCACATTGCTGACAATTCAACAACCAATGTGTGCACGTGAGATGTGTAACATCAGGGCGCATGTACATGCATGCAGACATTATGCAGTCCATGTATACTTATGAAACTCTCAAGAATGAAAAGACAAACAATCAGGCACTGGCAGAGACTATTGGTATTGAGGACCAGAATCTCTTGAAGACTCAGAAACTCACTTTGACAGAAAAAAGAAAACAATTCAAAGAAAATTTCATAGAACAAACCAATCTGAGGTAGAAGCTAAGCTATAAGCTACAAACATCAAAGACTAGAATGAGTTCTAGAAAACCCCTGAGAAGGATTACTTCTAACAAGGGAGAGGATGAATGCCTCCCTAAAAGAAATTTTCTTCAATCATACACGCGAGTGACACTTCCTCAGCTAGCGTGTTGACGTGGGCTGTGTGAAGGTAGGGTGTTGGTACACGCGTGCAAACCTTATACAGGCCACATGTACCTTTGTGGGTCCCGTAAAAAAAAAAAATGCAGTCAAGCAAAGAAATAGAGATAACTGGTATGGAAGACCAGAATCTCTGTTAGCTCAGAATTTTGTAGAAACTTTAAAAACAAGAGATGAAACCAGTTTTTCAAAATACCCAAGAAAAAATATTCCCAAAAACCCTGGAGATCCCCAGTACGGTCGCCAATTCTGTTGTGAGTGGGAAATCCCTCTATGGACTAGCACTTAGGGTTTTATCATGCATGCAGAAAAGACCTAAAGATTCCTACTTTTTACCATCATCCCAGACTTGATCCCCATTATTCTTAAGCAAATACGTAGTTAAGAAGATCAAGTGAACATACCTTATTTCCGGTGTTTGATATTGATCCCTCTTCATGCTTGGTCGCTCTTTGATTACAACTCTCCTCTTAAGGCTGACATGCATTCACCAAAGACAAACAAAGAACTCCACATGCATTTGATCTACAGATTAATGGGTTAGCAATTTAATCAACATGTACGCAATAAACAATGAAAACCTCATATGGTGGGACGAGAAAAGTACTTCTTTATTATTAACTTCACTAAAGCAACTTACAATGATGAAGTCGGCCACTACTCCACGAACCTGGTCCTGGGCTCCTCTTCAACTTTCCTCCAACTTCTTTGCTCTATACTTCTCTTTGCACAAGGATAGCTAAAGGTTGGGACAAGGGGAATGCTCAATTGGGTATAGTCTCTTTTACTATGATTTTCCACTTTCAAATGGGACCCCTACCCCTTCTTTTATAAGCTATAAGGAGCTAGGTATTTGATCGAATGACCGGTCATGCATGGCCAAAAGGTTTAGTTAACTTGCCCAAAGTTGTGTGTTTCGTTAACAAATTTTATTTTTCCATTCTTTTGTAGGTACACACGGGCTATATTGGGGAAGCTAGCATGTACACGTGTGTAGTAATGAAGCAGGCGTGTGGGCCTTTATAAAGGGGGTTTTTAAGAAGAGTTGTTCAGTAGTGTTTTGGCAAAGAAGGAATCTGAGATGGCCTGATGCCAGGTAAGTATGTCTGGTGAAAATTAGGGTTATAACACAAGATGATTAGATTCTAACCAATTTTGTTTCGATCTAGAAACATCTGGTACAACTGCTTGTGCCATAGTAAAAATTATTTCTCTATTTAAAAATTGGATTAGTGGAACTGGCGGTTTAAAAGAGGAGTTGCATCGAATAAAACGATCATGTCCTAATACCACTCAATTACCTAAACCAATCTCCCAAGCTAGCCACCTTTTGACGATCAGGAAAGAGCACATAAATGTTTTTGAAATGATAGAAGTTCCCTGGGAAATGTGTTCTTCTCTTCGCAACCAGGAAATAATATCAACTCCTTTTAAATATTTTTTGATTAGAACTCTATTCCACAGACCTGTTCCGAATAAAACTCTCCATCAGGATTTTGCAGCCAATGATTGTGCAAACCAAGTGATATTCTTTATGCCCCATCCTCCATAATCTTTTGTCCTAGCAATATTTTTCCATTTTGTAAGATTATAGCTAGATCATTTTTTCCCTCCCTTCCAGATGAAGTTTTTAATAAGGAGTTGTATACGGTGGATAATAAAGGAGGGAATTTTAATAAGACTAAGCCAATAAAATGGGATACTCTAAAGAACAAAATTGGCTAAAGTGATTCTACCTCCTAATGAAATCCAACGAAAGGTCCCATTCCCAATTCTTTTCTCAATCTTTTTTTGTAACCAAAGCCAATCATTCACCCTATAATTATTGGGTTTGAGGAAACAACCCAAATATTCCATACCTTGATCAAGGCTCTCAATCGGAATATTAAAGGATGAAGTCAAACTATGTTCTAGGCTCTGATCTATGTTGTGAACAAGAAAACGCGACTTGTTACAGTTTACAACCATTCCGGAGGAAGTAAAAAAATTTGAGAGTATAGTTTTAAATGGCAGCTAATCATCAAGTTTTTCAGCTCCAATAATGAGTACATCATCAACAAAGAAGAGATGTGATATAAAAGTTCTAAAAACAACTTTTATTCCTTGGAAAGATCATGTGTTCACGGCTTGTATCATCAATCTACTTAAACATTCAAAAACCAAAAGGAAAATTAAAGGCGACATAGGGCACCCTTGTCGCAATCCCCAATGAATTTTGAAGAAATTAGTTGGAACAACGTTAACAAGAACAGTTGTGTTGACCAAGGTGATACAACCCATAATCCATTGAGAAACTTGCCAATTTAAACCAATCTGATCCAGAAGCAATCTTAGGAATTGCCAACTCACTTTATCATAGGCCTTCTTTAAATCAAGCTTCAGAATAACTAAACTTTACTTCCTCGTCTTTGTAGAGTGTAAGCATTCTTGAGTGATTCTAGCAGCATCAAAGATCAGTCTGTCCTTGAAAAAACCGAACTGCTCACTAGAAATGCAGGATGCTAATTTATCTTTGATCCGAGAGGATATGATTTTAGAAATAATTTTACAGACAAAATTGCACAATGAAATAGATCTAAAATCATTGAAGGTAACAAGCTTACTAATTTTTGGGATGAGAGCGTAAAAGGTTTCATTTAGAGTCCCTGGAATTTGACCTGTGCATCTAGATTCCTCCACAACACTGAGTAAATATTCACCCATAATGTCGAAGAAGGTTTGAAAAGTTCCTATGTCCAGCCATCTAGACCAGGACTTTTATCTTTTTGAATTTTACTAACAGTTTCTTGTATTTCTTCAATCGAAATAGCCTTGCCAATCTTCTCATTATCATCATCATTAAAAAACCAGGGGACATTCTTAACAAATTCAACTTGAAGGTCAATGTCTTCATATTCAATAGCGCAATATTGAGATTTAGAGTGATTAAATGTCATCTCTTTTAACTCAGATTCAGTATATTTCTTATTTATGTTCTCATGTGAGATGCCCCAAATTGTATTATGACTTCTTCTCTAAGAGGCAAATTTGTGAAACAATTTTTAGTTTTTGTCTCCTTTCTCAATCCAAATATCCCGACTCTTGAGTCTCTAGGAGGCTTCTTCAATAGAGAGGATAGAGTCCTTCCTATGTTTGAGTGATTTTATAAGGTCCAAATCTACTTGCTCAAAAATCTGAGAAGATTTCTAACAACTTTTTTTCAATGGATCTTAATTCAGCATTAAGTTGTTTCTTTTTTTTTATTTGCCAAATTATGAAAGATACATTCAAATGCTTAAGCTTTGTGCATAGTAGAAGGATCGAAGAATTGTTTGTCTAGCTTTTCATCTCTTCCCAGGTGTACCGAACCAAATAAAGGAAGCCCGAATCAATAATCCACGAGTTTTTGAATTTGAATGGAGGGGAAGAAGAACGGGAAGACACCTCGAATTGCAAGCAAACCAGATTGTGATCGGATATAGTAGAATTGACGAACTAAGTATGAAAATTGCAGTGATTATTGAGAAGCTTTGAATCTAATAGGAAACGGTCCAATCTTTTAGAAATACCTACAGGACTTGCTCTACCATTCCTCCAGGTTGGAGAAAGGACGGATGGTTGAATGTCCACTAATCCTGAGCTGTGAAATATATTGTAAAAGAAATCGGCCAGAGGGTCAATACGAGCCATGTTTCCCCACACTTCTCTGGTAGATAAGGTGAATTTAAGGTCACCTCCAATAATAAGATTATCCTCACACAGTAGCCCAGAATCTGAAAGATGTTTACAGAAAAAATATTTGTCTTTGTAAGGAACATAGAAATTAAGTAGTTTCACAGTTTCCTTTGAGTGCTTTAATCTACCTTCCAATAAAATACCTTCAATTGTGCCAAAAGCACAAAACTTAGCATAAGCTGGGTTCCAACCAGAAAGGAGACCTCCAGAGCTTCCTTGTGAATCTAAAGCAACAACATTCCAGTGTGGCAGACATTGAAGAAAGAGGGATTTTTCCTTTTCACCCTCCACCAGAGTTTCTTGAAGGAATACAATGACAGGTTTTATATATTGAAGAAATAGTTTGAGGGAGGCGATTTTAGAGGGACCCCCAAACCCACGGAGATTCAGTGAACAAATAATCATTGGGAAATGTCGAGAAGCGATTAGCTTGCTCTAAGGGCAGAAGAGGTGGGTCTATTGCGATCAGGGGAAGGGGAAAAAATCGAGGCTACGGGAAGGGTAGAGGGAGGTGTTGGCAGCCATTTCACATTTTTATCCTATCCTTATAAGCTGCCTACACAAGGGTTTTGAACCCTCAATACTCGTTGAAAATCTTTAAAACAAAATGACACTATTATCTTGCGCATTCACACACCTGCCTTTTGTTTTCATTTTCACGACTGTAAGTGTGAAAACCATTGAGTTCGAAGTCATGTCGATGGAATTAAAATCATCACTGGATTATTATGGTTACTCTTGTTTATGTGGTCATATCACCTCTAACTCAATGATGGTCTCACAGTTGGCAAGACACCAAATCTTTACTCACTTTGCATTTTTGTTAAAACGACTTCATTTTTTTTGATGCAATGGTATTCTAGTGATTGTGATTGAGTCCTTGATACAATGGTGGTTTGATGTTCTTTGATCAAATTCCTTGGCACATTGGTTTCATGAAAACACATTGACATTGTGGCTAGACCCTTGGTGCAATCATTTCATACAAAGCATAAGTTTTATGGTCAAATCTTTGGTGCTAAATTCAAAATATTGTTTTTCTTTAAATCATACAAACACTATTGCTTATGCAAATATTTCGGTCGACTTATTATGGTTTTCAATAGTTGATTGGCATTGCTTTTAACACACATCAATAGTGATTTGAATAACCATAGCGCCATCATTTGTACATTTCGATATGAATGTTTTGCATGGGTTTGTTTCGTTCCACCACCCTCGCACACATAGACATTAATGTATGCCTTGTATCTCAGATTACCTCTGTTGGTTTTCGGGGAAGCTTGTGAGCGTTTGGTCATGCGTATACCCTATCCAAACCCCTGGTTGTTTACCCTGCTCACTGTGTGCCTGCTCCTATGGCACCGGTAGTGTGCATAGAACTAAATGGCATCCAGACACTACTACTATTTGACAATGCTCGTAAAGACTTGGAGAATAATGGTTGGATAGTTTTTATCCAAAGTTTTGAGGGTTTTAACCTTATGGTCACCCAACAGTTCTCCCTTACGTTTGACGGATGTTGGGCTAAGGTTGGAGACATCCAGCTTGAACTGGATGAAGAATTTCTCAGTTCAGCCACAGGTTTACCAGCTAAATAACAGAGGTGGTTTAAGAACTCAAAAGTCGACGAGGTGTCGTGGCCGCTCCTTTTCACGTCAAGGAAAATTGTCAGTTGTGATAGAGGTATGCCTATCACTACCCTGAAGACCAAATGGCATGATCTATTAGAAATTGTTAAGTAATTCATGACCTACAAATTTCGTTATGGTTTAGTGTTTCTTTACCATCTTCGTATGCTAATGAATTTCATGGACTACCCTTTGAATATCCCTCACTACGTTCTACGCAGCCTGTATAAAATGTCCAAATGATTTAAATGGGAGAAGGATGATTCTATCCTTTTTCATCACTGCTTGATCAAAATCATGATTGTTCATCATTTGAGCCTTAGTGGTGACTACTAGCAAGCCTTCCTATCAAGGAATGGCTTTGCCACTCCCGAATGTGTTCAAGTGGACAAGACTGTAGTCAATGAAACCCTGCTTGGACCTGCCATGCCACCTCCTACCCTTCTACCCCCTGTCAAACCCTCGAACTGCCCCAACATTGACCTACCCGATACCATGCCCGACCCGTGTTCTAAAGACAATACTAAGATCGTTAAGAGGCCTGTAAGGAAGAAATGCAAGGGTAATACCGATGCAAATAGTAGGGGAAAGAAGAATGCACGATGGATATCCAGATGTGCTCGGAACAAGCCCAAGAAAAACCCTGACCAAAAGCCTATTGTCTTGAGCGAGGATTCTGAATCTGAGATTGAACACTTTTTGGATGAGGAATACCCGTATTCACAGGGTCTCTACTCTGTTGAACTCTACGACTATGTATCTAACCTCCCACCGTGCCTCAAGAATGACCCTAACTTCCCGGGAATTAAGCTTCATAGTGAAACCCCTGGTGACTTGAAAGAACCCTCACCTATAACGCCAAGGCCCAATCAACCACCATGTACTCAATGCAATTATTGGCTTGAACGTTACTACACGAACGTTCCCCTGCTGCAATCTAAAATTAAGTCATTAGAGGAACGGGTTACTGTATTGTCAAAACAAAGAGACAGGCTACAAGCCAACGAGAAGAAGCAAAAAACTACGGGTTCAATTGTCTTCATAAATGTTGAGGCTACTACGGCCTTTGTCAACTCAAGGTTATCTTGAACGAATCGTTTCCTATAGCCCAGGTATGATTATTTCAACATCGATTTTGAATGATTTTTTTTGAATTAGTTCAGTTCCATTTAAATAGATTCAAAAAACGATCTTGTTATTTTGATTTCGTTTTGAATTATGATTGCATTGAATATTTGTTTGCTAAAATCGAATACAGCTAGGTTTTGATTGAACTGATTTAATATGATTGTGTCGGCTATGAGTTAGTTCGATTCAGTTCTATTTGGTTTGATTTAGAAACGATTCTATATGTTTGAATTAGCATAATCGTTTGTGTATACATTGTATTAGTATCAAAGATTGGTTTGATAAATAGAATGTAATCTATTAATTTTGAATTTAGAAATGATTTTGTTAGTTTTGTTTTGATTCAACAAAGATTTTGTTAAGTTCTGGATTGACATAAACGATTGTGTTTGTGTTAAATGGATACGAAAGATTGGTTGTTAAATCGATTATGGTCTGTTTCGATTGAAATAGATTCAAAAAAATGATTTCGTTGGTTTTGAATTTTCAAAACAATTTTGTCTCTTTCGAATTGGTAATAAAAAGTTGTTTGATAGGTTGCATATATCCCTCTTATCATCTAGTTAATTAAACACGATTTCGTTTGTTTCAAATTGGCATAAAAGATTTGGTTACTTCCAACGTGAATGATTTGCTTTGTTTTGAATTAGTAACTAGAGGTTTGTTTAATAGGTCAAATATATTTTTGTTATCATTTGGGTTGATCTAAAATGATTATGTTTGTAAATATGACCATCTACAGAATCGTGAGATTCTGTAGCTGGCCATGAAATTTGGATTTTTTTGTTAATTTTACAAATAAAACATTATCTAAACTTGTTTATTTTTGTCCACCTTCAGGTACATACGAATTTCAATTGGAAATTGGACATGATGTGGCAATTTAGAACATACTTTTGTCACATAGATTTGGTTTAAGTTGTTAGTTTTAGTTAGACATAGGCATTTGGGAGATTCTTCCCAGATTTTTTGTAAACAGTGTTGATAATTCCCACAGGGATGTTTTACCCTATGGCCTTTATAAACTCATTAATAACTTTAAAGAACGAATCACTGTTGGGAGAACAAATACTATGGACTTATGAGGATATGAACTGGAATGAAAGTGGATGTTTTGTAACAGCTTTAGCTTTCAATATATCAAACTTTTATTTCGAGTTTTGTTCATATCAGTTTGCAATCAAATTATCGACTACTTTAGCTATCATAATATGTTGCAGGTTGATGTGATTTGGTTTATGTGTTTTCCATATTTGATGTCTCTTATTTTAAGTACAACAATTACTTTGTTTCAATTTAATGAATTAAAGGTTTATCTTCTTCATTAAATGAACGATTATCTACAAATCTTCGCACAGGGATTTATCTAAATGTGATGATTTGTAAATATTAAGATGGTTGTCATTTTATGTCTTGTTTGTTCTGTCATTCATATTCAAAGAGAACTGTTGCTTCCTGTTTACAAGAAGCTTGTGGAAAATCCGGTGCGGGTTTCTTCCCATCGAACAGCTAAATCGGATACTCTGCACGGGACAAATTGGAAAGCGTTACTACAGGTTAGTTTGTTAGCATTATTCAAGTAGTTTAGATAGATATATAGTTCATATTTATAGTTAGGATTATTATTTTAATTACTCATCTTAGATAGTTTTCATTTTATTCCTTTCTCATAAAATTATAAAAAATCAAAAAACAATAGTTTTGCTGTCATAGGGCAGTTAACAAATGATTTTTGCAGGTTTTCAATTTAAAATCTGTAATCTGTAAATACTGTACATTTGTGATTGAGATATAATTGTAACGATAGCTGAACATTTAAATAAGTAGGATTTTTGTTTTATGATATTAGTAAGTAAACTTTATATATGCTTTAGAATTGTATATAGTTTGTTGTAGTTGTTTTTTTTGTTTAGATTAGTTCTTTTAGTTTAGTTTTTCTTTCGTTTTCCTAGGACTTAGATTAGCCAACGGAGCCACTAAACCCGTCGGAGTGGATCATCCCAAACGGCTTGGGTTATTTAGACAACCCCGGACCAGATTCACCCCTCCAGTTGACGAGCGTTCAATTTCTCCTGTCAACAAATGCCGCTAGAAGGAGGGTCGACTGACAAGTTGGCCTTGTAGGAGCCTTTATTTTAAATATATTCAATTTCCCCATGGTTCCCCAAATCATTGTGTTGGAACATGCTTTCAACTTTTCATTAACCAATGTTCCCAACGAGACAGTCTCTTGCTTGTCCAAACTCACCTTTGATGGTGGAGGCAATATATCTGCTAAAGACCACCTTAACAAGTTTTGGTGCAAATGCATCAAATATGACATCTCAGATTTAAGAATTTTATGCAGACTTTTTGCTTTTACTTTTAGAGGTCAGATCAAACATTGGTTTGAATCCTTTCCAACATGTCACATTTTTTATTGGTTTCAATTTGTAGATGAGTTTCTAGATGCTTTTGAAATTTATGATTTTGATCAATTGTGTGAAGAATTTCATACTTCGCTAATCAACGACGATTCATCTTCAAAAGACTTTTTGACAAGAGTTTATCATATCCTCTGTAAATTTAATCTCGATGACATGTCATTGGCATTAAATCTCTTCTATGATGCTTCCATCCCTTCCATCCAGTCATGTTCAAT